>PPLU03000010.1:0-454652 GCA_003706615.3 Gotozyma montana
GTTATAATTTCCATAACCTTCTATTGAATTCTTATTGGTTGATAATTTTCATCAAATAATTTGGACCAAGTGAAACTTGCATACAACAAAAACAATCGGAATTTGGATAATTCCCGACTAGACTGAGCAGCGACTAATGGACTTATCATTACATCTTTTTAAACATTTTTATATATTAGAATCGAATACATGACTTATTACAAAAAAAAAAAAGTGGATTTTGTAAATTTCTCGCTAATCGACGCTGATATCCATTTCCCCTGGATGGTTTTGTTTACAGACGAGTATACTTCCGTATTCAGAAGCGTGCCTTGTCTCCGATATATATATATATATATCGTAGTTGTTAATTGAATTGTGATAGAATAAAATACAATTAAGTGGATCATACTTCAAGAAAAAAGCGTTAGTTACGTTCATTATTCAATCTAGAGGTTTCACGTTTATGGATTATCCGTTGTTATATATCAGTTAGCATTAGAAATCTTGAGTTGTCTGTGTAGATCCTCAATTTCATTAATCCTTTCACTCTTGTAAGAATCCTGAGAGTTTTTGGCATCAGAGTAACTTGTTTTATACTGTTTAACACCTTCAAAAACTTGTTTAACGACTTCTTTAAGAACAACTGTACATAACTTGAGACTTGCACCTTGACCCATGAAGTACTTAAAAAGATCTTTCAGTAAGAAAACTGGGTTACCATTTGCGTTCTCAACAATTTCTTTCAATTTATCTGATGAAATTCTTAAACCATTCATTTTCAAAAAAGCTTCTAATTGAAGTTGAATCAATTCTCTTTGAGTCTCCTCAGATGATAACTGACTTTCTATCATGATAGATAATTGTGATCTTGAACCAGAATCGGATATCTTATTATGGAAAAAGTTTAGGAATTCAGATTTTGTTATTCTGGAGAAAAACTCTTCACTGTTATTCTGACTCGTATAAGATTCAGTTGAGATTTCATCTCTAATGAGTTTATGAATTTCCAGTGATTCACCAGAATCACTAACATTGGAGCTACTTGCACTAGCTGGCATATTTGCAGTTAAACTTTCAGGACCACCACTTTTGGTAAGATCAGTCTTGAAATTTTTCAAGTATCTATCAATGACAGAACTTTGAAATTCAGCATCAGACATAGAGCTGTAAGACTTTTCCCATGTTGATAAGTATTCATTTATTTTGGTTTCCAAATATTGTGGTGTGAATGTTCCGCTCATGATACTGATATGAATACCAAAAGTACTTCTCAAAATTCTTGTTCCACCTAAGACGGCATACCCTAACTGTTTCTTGAATCTTAAATCAGGAACCAGGGTCAATGACATTAGATAAGAGAATAATTTGGTCATTTGTTGAGTGTAATAATCATTTCTAGGACCGGTTTGAATGAAATAGGAAATAGAATTCATTGGATCATTTTTGGCACCTTTTCTAACAATATTATAAGATTTTCCAGGTTTGATAGAATATGTAGATGGCTCTCTGAAACTCACATCTTTCACAACTCTATCCAAATGATGGGTTATTTTATTGATTGAAGAGTTGATAGATTCAATTTCTTGGAAATCACCTTGTATAAATATCTTAGAGATCTTGTCATTCTTCTGAAACAGGCTCAAGAAATTCTTGAATGAATCAGCATCAATTTCATCAAGTGAATCTAGTCTATCTTCCAAAGTCCACATGTTTTCTTCCAATGCAACCAACAAACCACTAATTGCCAACCCCAAAGAGTTATTCTGTTCTAACTCACTATATCTTGATCTCACAGCAACCCTGCTTTTTCTAAATTGATCCATTGTGAACGAATTTGGTAGATATAAGTAGTTGAACTCTTCAACAATCAAATCAAGTAATATTAGGATTCCTCCTTTGTATCCACTCAAAGTGAATCCAATTCTGACATCCCCTTTTGAAGAAGCTTGAATTTCCCAGGTATAGTTGACCAATTCTGAGCAATAGAGTTTTTTGGAGATTTTCAACTTGAGCAGTTCAGTTAAAATTTCAATCATCATTGTGTTCACCGGTGAACTTTCAATATCAAGTAGGATAATATCAAATGATATCAATAATTTTGAGTTGAAGACCTTAGAATTTTCATGTTTGGTCCAAATTTCATAATTTGAACCTTTTGAATGAAGTTCAGCACTGGTGAATGACCAGGAACTTTTAGTGACAAAAGATAAAGATGCTTCTGATGATTTATCAGAAGATTCTTTCAAAAGATTTTGTAATCTAGGATGGTCAAGGGCATATGATGGAATGAAAGGATTTGAACGAATAATTTCAAATGAAGTGCTTTTCTCATCTAGTTTGAATGAAGATGGGTCAAATTTGGCCAATATGTAATCAAAGTTGAAAAACTGATCAGTTTCAGTCTTTATATTAAACAAAGAAGATCCAATCGAGTTATTAACTGTTTTGAGATCACCTAAAATCGCAAATCTCATATTTCCCAGGTTGAACGTACTTTTCACAAAATCAAAAAGTTGTTGACCTTTGTTATACCAGAAACGATTTCCTTCTGGGGTTCCCAAATTGTAATTTGAATCCCAATTGCTTGAACCTTTCAAAATGTTTTTAGGCTTTAAAATGTGTAAGTTTGATGATAGATTTTGGGCGTATTTGGAACACTCATCCATAGGTGATTTAGTGACGTCTTGATGCAGATAATTTAAAAGATCGATTGATTCCATTTCAAACAAAAATCTAGCTAATTCTTTCACATCTTGGAAGACGGACTTTTTGTAGTTATTCAGGATGGTACTGATAATTGAATTAATGTTTTTGATCCCAGTATTAGTCAAACTTATCTCGATCACAAGAACCGAGCTGTTCTTACTCAAATACTGAGAGAATGCATTCAACCCAAGAGAGTATCCTTGCTCTTTCAAGAAAAGATCAAGCGATTTCTCACCTTCATCACCCACAATGTTGGCCCAACATCTCACTAAAAGGTCAGAGTTTGGAGTGTTAATTTCATCATAAGGGAAGAATAATCTTAGAATAGGGTTTTTAGAATTATCGATCAGGATGCAATTTGATGATTCTGTGGAAGTGAAAGCGTTTGAATCATAATTCCAGTTTGAAGAAATATCAAACTCATCAAGGTTCTTCTCCACTGTCTTTGGTGTCTCTTTGGTATTTGATGACCTTGAAAATATATTTATTTTTGATTTCTTCTTGTCTGACAGAGAGGAAGGAATATCTGAAAAATGTTGAACCACTAACTTATTCAAGATATTCAAAGACTGAGAAGATCTAATAACGAGTGTCATACTTTCTGCGTTATAATTCTCTTTGAAATAATCAATCAACTGGGATTTCACTTTCAGTTTCTTGATCTTAGGCAAATCATTCAAAGTGAAGAAATTACCTGTTGCAAATCTATGAAAAGGATGCTGAGTGTTTGAAATCAAACGCAAGCCATGATATAAGATTCTTCCACTTGAACTTTTGTTTGCAGTATGTTCATTGTCTATTGCATAAACTTCTTTTTCAAACATGGATTCATTGAAGTTTGGACTTTTGAAAGAATCAGCAAAAATCTCAACTAAATGATTGAAGACAGGTTCCTCTAAATTATTCACCTTATGAGTTGAGCTTGAAGGAACTTCAAAGAAGTAGCACGTTTTTTCACCAGTTGTGAATGCATTTCTCCTTCCCCCATTCTGGGTCAAACAATCATAAAATTCATTTGGGTTAGGATAGTTTTTAGAACCGAGTAATAGTAGATGTTCACAAAAATGTGCCAATCCAGGAATATCATCTGGGTCATTATGTGCACCAGCAGACACAGAAAGGGCAATTGAGGCCAAATCTTCAGCAGGGTCTGAGATGAGAAGAACTAGTAAGCCATTCGGTAGTTGAATAATTCTATGACTTTTTGCAGAACTAGTCAATGGAACAAGAAGTTGTTCATGAAATGTTTTGACTGATGACATGATCTTATGGAACAGTCCAAAAGATGATAGAGAGGAGAAAGGAAACTCATCATCTTATATTTTGAAACACAAGTGAAACCTCAAATTCTAATTCATGTTTTAGATTCATTGTTTACCCTTTTAGGACGAAACAATGGGATAAACATCAAACCAACAATTTCTTGAGAAACGCTCGAAAACAAGAGCTCAATGATATTATCATTCATTCATTCACTAAGGACAGTGAGGAGTGTGTGGTAATCATCTCTGGCCGAGACTTGAGAATGTTTTCTTGAATACGGCAGTTTGATGAAATTTCCACCTGTGACTTTTTCAATTTTTTATCCACATCGACCAAAAAAGAAGAGATAGTTACTGCTCAACTCCGATACCTAACAATTGTAACATGATATCTCTATTAATGTGATACTAGTAGCTGCTTCAACTTGTGAATTTTTTAGAAATTTTTGGTCGAATTTCAACACCCTTTATTTATCTGGAACGAGCTGATTCTTAATGTGTCACATTTCTTACATTTCTTTGGTTGAGATGATGTATAAATAAATTTTGATAAATAATAATAAATAGATAACCAATCTGCAAACTTTCACAAGTTAGGCTGACTGTTGAATCCGAGAGTTCCCTCCGTCTTCTCTTTTTTCGGAACAATACCCAAAAATTTGTAGATATTCCCCATTCCGTTCTTTTCTTTGCTGACTAGCCTTTTAACACTATCAAAAACGAGTTTCCCTTCTTCTGGAGTATCAGTAAAATTCATGAGCTGTTCAGCTCTTTTGGCAATCCCCATATTCAGAAGCCAATCTCCTTGTGTTATTGGGCCAAGAGCCTGCGCATTACTGGACTCATCAGCTAATATTTTCAAAGCACCAAAATCCACATCCACAGAAAGGTCAACCTTTCCTGGATCTTCTAATGGACTGACAAATTTATGATCTTTGATTCCTCTCAATGTATGTTGAGGGATCTCTTGAGCAGGTCCGTAATCAACGATTAGAGCTGCACCAGAATCTCTAACAAGGTCGATTATGCTTCTTGTATATTTTTCTGCATCTGAGGACACCTCAACGAGCGAGTCAATTGGAACGTTTTTGAATCTTTCTTTATGTTCAAGTAATGCAGATGATGGTGTTTCTGATTTTGGTTGGGCAAAGAATAGTTTGTTTGTCTCTTCATTGTAATTTACATAGATTTCTCTCCAACCTTCTTTTCTTTTGATGAATTGTTTCACTGGCAAGGCATCAAAGAATTCATGCGCAATGACAAAATTAACGGAATTGGATGCATCTGTGAGTTCTTTAACATCTACTTCTGTTTTAGCCCAAACGATCTCTCCACCTTGTAAGAACTGTGATTTTAACAACCCATCTTGTGTTTTTGAAATTTCATTATCCCCACACAACAAAGAATGCTGAACTTTAGCAAGATTATCAGAGGTTTCAACGAGAATCGCATTGATGTTTGCTTCATTCTTGGACAGATTTTTGAAGATTCTCAAACAGTCAGATAACAAGGTTCCTTTACCTGGTCCAAATTCAATGAAGTTGATATCCTTGGGCTCACCACGATCTTTCCAAATAGAGAAGAACCACACTCCAAACATCTCTCCAAACGCTTGTGATATCTCAGGCGACGTGACAAAATCCCCAGACTTCCCGAATGGCTGTTGTGTGGTGTAGTAACCTTTTTCACTCGTGAGACAGAATCTCATGTAATGAGACAATGGAATTGGCCCGAGAGTCTTGATGGCTTTGGCTAGTGTCCTGAGCCCATCATTGTCCTGCGAAGAAGCTGTGGACTGGAATCTTCGAGTTATTGGGCCCAATCGGCGAGTTATCTGAGAAAAGAGCCGCAATTGAAGCATTGATGTAGCTCTTGTTAGTATAGAAGATCAGGTATGAAACATTTTCCTTACTTCCCAGAAAGTAAAAAGTTAACCAAACAAAAAAGTTCAGTTTTGTAGTTGATATAGGGAGAAGATGTATCTGGTATAATAGAGTCATTTATTAAGCATCATTACTAGTCTCTAGATGCAACTCTGGTTAGCTGTAATAGTTCGAGTGGTTGATCTACAAATTACAATACATGTGGGGAATCAATGCAATCTCTATGGTATTCTTTGTACAACTCATGGCTTTCTCACCACTGCGTACCAATTATCACGCTCATATCCGTGCTCCACAATCTCACCTCCGGCAGCTACTGCGTTTTGCTCAAGCTCTCCTTGCTGGTATAGATGGTAGTATCTGAACTTAGTATCTGGTTCCTGTTCTGGCTCTTGAGGAGTGTCATCACCCTTTGCCTTCTTTTTACCTTTCTTCTGAAGCACCCAAGGCACAAGCACATCTTGTGGATCACCTTCTTTATAACCACGTCTCGATTTCTCTTGTTCTAATGCCCACACGTATATCAAGGCCTCACCACCTGAATGCAGTTTGGATAATATATGAGCAATGGCCTGTGTTCTTCTCTCTGGAGTTGAAAAATGATGAATGACAGCAATACTTATGGCAAAGTCAAAAGTTTCATCAGGGTGCGGCAGAGAGAGACCATCACTCACCATAACTTCATGACCAAACTCTTTGGCACAATCAATGAGTCCATCTGAACGATCACTACCTATCATGTATAAATCTTTATTAACACCAAGATACTTCCCATTCCCACATCCAACATCTATTCCTATACTCCACTTCTTACGCTCTTTCAAGAATTTCTCCACTATAGGCCATGGCTATCGTTAGATCGTTAGTACTGAATGTCTCTTGAACAGACTGTAGCTGACTCACCTTGTAACGGGTTTGTGAAAAATGTGATGCAATTTCGTTGTACACAGTGTGCACATAAGTCTGTTCTTTCGCAACTGCGTCGAGTGACTCGTCCATATTGAGCTTTGATAACAGATTTAGAAGCTCATCGCTTTCAAAACTCATTCAGAAAAATCATCACAAGAAATTGGTACGTGCAGCACTCTATCACGTGACCGAGATTGAAAAAGACACAAAACATTGGGCAAACCAAACAATCACACACACTGAATTTCGAGCTAAGAACGTGGGTTGTGCAATGGTGGAGGTTTCCAAGAAGGAGAAGATCCAGCAGATTGTGGACTCTGAGTCTAAAGACTCGTTTCTGCAGAGAAGATGGATCGTTGGATCAATGTTAGCACTTTACGTGTTCATTGGAATACCGTTATGGTTCAAGTTGACAGAAATATACAGGGCACCATTACCTTCTAACTTTATTGAATTCTTACATAGCCACGAGAATGTGGATGTTGCGATCCACAACAAAGTGTATTTGAAAATACTTGATCGTTTGGAACTCCCAGATGTCACAGAAGCTGTTCAGGTTCAGATCGATCATGAGTTATACAGAATGAGCCAAGACCCATTAGAAAGATTGACAGTGGACTGGAATGTCACTTTGATTAATGAAGAACCACCAACGGAGGATGATCATGTCTTGATACTAGAATTAGGGAACGGTGAAGGTATTTCAATCAATGAAGAGAAAAGAGAAACGAAATTGTTTTACACGTTTCAAAGTGTTAAGAGTAATGATTTGCCGTTTTTCATAGCACAAAGTTTACTTTATCATATATTTGATGAAGAAATCAAAGGATTCAAAGTTAAAAACCAAAACACAAGATCAGTAAGCTCAATTCAATACTCACCAAAAATACACCTTTCTTTCAAATTACTGAGTGGTGATGGGAACCCTGTTGATTGGGATATAAATTCTGCAATTGAAGATTATTTCCAACCAGTTCAATATCTGTTCAAGGATTATGTTAACTTCACAATCGATACTGAAATCATCTACTTTACGAAGTTGAATTTACCAGAAAGTGAAAACAAAGTGTTGAATACATTAGAATTATCAACTATTTTAGACTTTTCAGAATGGGGTGTCTCATCTAATCAATTTTCTTATCCAACTTTGAACTTTTTGTTATTTTTCCCTTCTAAAGATCAATCACCTTTGAGATTTGAAGGTGATATTTCTTCATTTTTGATTCCTCAATGGGGTTCAATTTTTATGGAATCTCAAAGTTTGGAACAAGATACATACATTACTAAAGAATTCTTATTACCTGTGTTTCAAGTTTTTTCATCAGAATTATTCACATTATTGGGATTACCATCACATCCAAAGACTCCATCTATCAGATTGGACTCACTGACTAAATTCACCATTGTTGAAAATTTGAAACTTGGTTTGGATTCATTATTATCGTTATTGAAATTATCTAAATCTTTACCAAACATTTCAGTACCAAAAACTATCCAAAATAATGTCAAGAATGCTTTAAATGCAAGAATAGAAACAGTTAAAAAACTTCAAGAAGGAGATTTGAAAAATGCATTGATTGAATCTAATAAAGTCTTTAAATTCAGTGAAGAGGCTTTCTTCGACAGAGAGATGGTTCAACAGGCTTTTTTCCCACAAGAACATAAAATTGCAGTTTATCTGCCTCTATTAGGACCTTTAAGTCTGATGTTCTTATTTGGTGTGCTGAGAGTCTTGACTGAGATTAAACTATTTAACAAAGCCAAAAGATTATAGATTATATCAACCACTTCTGATCACTGGAAATTAAAGACAAGTTTGAATGAACATTGAATACCAATGGACTAAGATGATATACATACCAGAAGTTTACAGAAACTTTACAAAGTAAGATATGAAGAATTGTACAGTTTTTTTTTTGTAGTTCACTCATCTTTTTTTTAAGAAACGCACCATGTTAAACCTTCTGGGGCACGATCAGGGAAAATGTAACTACCAGTAGAGTATAAATATAACAACATAATTATTAGTGAGTTTATAGACCAACGTCTATCTAGCAAATATAATATACAACCAAAATGAGAGCACAAAAAAAAAGATAACCTGCCAATACTAAGGGCAAGATAAACACATCAAGGAACGAAGATAATGGGTAATAATGGTGATTTCTCACATATCAAATATACTTGGATATGCTTATAACAAGAATCCCATGATGAATGAACCTATCAATGAGTTGGTGGAGAATTTTAATGCATTACCAAAACCTGAAGAGACTGAACTTGATGATTGTTCAGTTGCTGATGAAGTTGCGGAAGTGGTTAAAGTTGGTGCAACGGAGGATGAAGAAGGAGCTGCACTGGATGATGAAGATGTTGGTCTTGCGCTTGATGATGATCTTGAGCTTGATGATCTTGATGCTGATGAAGATGAGGAGGATTCTTCTGATGAGGAGGATGATTCAGATGATGATTCAGAAGATGATTCGGATGATGACTCTGAGGATGATTCTGAAGAAGACTCTGAAGAAGACTCTGAAGAAGATTCAGAAGAGGATTCAGAAGAAGATTCAGAGGAGGATGAAGATTCAGATGAGGATTCAGAAGAAGAAGATGGTTCAACTGAGCTTGAAGAAGACTCAATAGATGAGGAAGATGATTCAGAGGAGGAAGAAGCGGAAGAAGAGGATGAGGAAGAAGAAGATGATTGAATGGAGGATGATGATGCAGATGAAGAACTAGCTCTTGAACTTGAACTTGAGCTAGATCTTGCACTTGAAGAAGAGCTCTTTACATCACCGACTTCAGCACCGACTTCTTTACATGATCCTTGAAAAGCACTCCATGCATCATCGGCACTTCCATTAGGACAACTAGAATCAACACAAGATTTGAATGCGGATGATTCATTTTCACAAATACACTCAACGTTGTTTAGCTGATCACAGTCATCAGAACTTTTAGTGACTTGGGCAACACAGGCCAACAAACATGCTGGAGGAGTAGCGACGGCTGATCTGACAAGAACGGCAGTGAGCAAAGTGAGTGGAAGGACTTGCATTGTATAGGTTCAAACGAGTGGAAAAAAGCAAGGCAAAATAGGCTGTTCTGAAGGGGTCCAAAGGGTTGTTTTGGAAACTTTTTTTTGTTTGTTTTTGTTTTGGTTGAAAATTTCGATCTCGAGGAAGTTAGTGGCCTTACCGGGAATATCCGAATCGGGAAAGGTTTGGAGCGATGGGATTTTTCCCAAACAAGAGAGTTTATTCGTACACAGTTGTTATATTAGCATTCATTTCTGGTGATAAAGAGTGGAAATGTCTGTGAATGCGGATGAACCTGTTAGTGCTGCAGTGGCCGAAGATGAAGAAGACTTAGAACTCTCGGATGTTCCAATGGATGAGAATGTTTCTGATGCAGAAGAGGAAGAAGAAGCCGATGATGAAGAGTTAGAAGATGAGATGGAGGCCTACTCGCATTTACTAGATGACGAGACTAAGTTCATATATGATAGAATATTTTACGCTGTTAAGAATGCAAAGAAGATAACGAATCTTCAAGAGGAAGAAGACGAAGAGATTGAAGAACCAGAGGAAGATTTGGATGAGGAAGAAAAAAAGAGATTGTTGATTGATAACTTGGATGCTGAACAATTGACACGATACCAATACTACAGAAGAACGCCAATTAACAAGAGTGGTGTGAAAAAGATTGCAAATACGGTTTTGAATCAAAGTGTTTCAAATAATGTTGCCGTTGTTCTCTCTGGTGTTTCTAAAGTTTTCGTTGGACAAATTGTCGTTAGAGCAAAACAAATTAAGAAAAGATATGATAAAGCAAATTATTTAATTAAACTGAATGAGAAAAGATTGCTATTAAGGGAATTGGAGAAACAGAATAATCTTTTGAAAAAAAAATTAGATGAAGCAGACTCAGATGAGATTCTCGATATTAGTTCATTCAAATTGAGAATTGATGAACTTAAATCCGAAATAAAAAAGATCGACTTGAAGAATATTAATGAGAATGGACCTCTATTACCAGAGCATATACGGGAAGCTTGGAGACTATATTTATTGGAAAGTGGAACCGCTCCTGGTTCACAATGGCGTAGTCAAGGTGAAAGAGATGGTTTAATGTTTAGATAATGACGTACATAACGAATTGAAGTTTCATGTACATTGTACTAAATACTGTTTCTAAAATTATTTGAGAGGAAAGCGTCTGTTTAGTTTCAATCAACATCAGAGTTTTCTTCAACCCAGATTTTCAATTTTTCCCAATCCACTTCACCTTCTGGATTTTCTAAAAGTTTTTGATCCACATATTTGGCCACTGGCAAAGTTTTCCTCACTGCAACGATGCTAGGAATTTTGTTAACGCCAAATCTAGGCAATAGATCCCTTGTACCTTGTTCATCAACCTCAATATCAACCATATTCACCTTCTTGTCAGTTTCATATGCCACGATTCTTTGCAATGCACCAGTGACTTTATTACAGTAAGGATCACCCCTGACAGTGAAATTCAACAACAGTGGTCTCTTGATTAGCAGTAAATCTTCTAATTCGTTTTCAAATCTGATAGGTAAGTAGATTCTGTTTCCTTGCTTTGTTGTCTTTGGAGGCTCAAGTATCTCACGAGGTGTCCACCAGAATGCACGAGAGCCGTAAACAGCAGCACCAACTATAAGACCAGAGCCAATGAGTATCTGACGTTGTGTGAGTCTCATTGTAGTCAGCATAATCTAGTTGTGTTGAAGCTATTGCAAAGAGAGAAACAGCAAATTTGTGTCAAAAATTAGATGGGACGTAAGTGGTGAAAGGATGTTATGGCAGTGGTGATAGTACTCATAATTCATTGTTGGTATCACCGAATCGAACATTGGGAATGGATCTATCGTCTCACTGTATCACCAAATATCAGATAGATTATAGCACTAGAATCAATGAGCTGAATTCTATAATCAATACTGTACCAACTATTTATTATGACTTCTATAAATTGATTCTCTAGCATCGGAGCAAATCGCTTCCTCGAATTTTGGTCATCCGAATTTTTCCCGTGAAAATTATTCTGTTCTGAAGCCCCACGAGACAAAAAGAATCGAGTTCCACGCAGAGATCTGTGAACTGAAGTCTGCCTCAGATCAGAGAACAATCACCAACACAGGCATTCATTGCATCATAAACAATTATCAAAAGAGGCAGTTTGCTTTTCATTAGAATTTCCACCCACTTACATGCCTAAAAATCTCTTCACAACACAATGAGCTTAGTTACCCCAGACTTACCACTTCACACAACAAACACCACAACGAGCTCGAACGAGGCCCAGCCCAAGGCTAAACGTCGAAAGACCGCAAGGGCATGCCAGCACTGCCATAAAACCCATATGACCTGCGATGCTGGACGTCCTTGCCAACGATGCATTGCAAAGGGTACTGAAGAGACTTGTATTGATGCTCCAAGAAAAAAGAAAAAGTACTTGATGGATGTTCCTGAAGGAATTGAAGCTGGTATTATGGGAAGTAGTCTATCAGGGAGCCCAGGACTTGGAGTTACGTCACTGGAAAATGGTAAACCAGATTTTGACTATCGTCAAGGTGGTGAGATTTATCAAGCACCACAGCAGCAGCACCAAGATCTTCATCAACAACAACAACAGGATACCAAAAATATCGATTTCTCATTTCAGCATCCAGTTCATGGAGTAACTCAGCCATTCCCATCTAATGATGGATATCAAACGCATCGTCAAAATTCCAAATTTATGTCCAATGCTGCTAATAATGAATACTCAATCTTGAGTGATATAATCAAGCAAGACCATCAGCTATACAACTCCAACCTTTCTGAAAGCACATTATCCCCACCTCATACTCAGCATCATGATGCTTTTAATAATTCAATTCACAAGATAAGACATGCTTCAGTTCATTCACTCAATTCGAGAAACTCAACTCCAACTCCAAATTCATCATCTTCAATCTCTCAACATGACATCTATAACGTTCATAAGCAAACAGATCGAACAATCAATCAGTATAAATTGGGATTTTTCCAGGATCAAACGATATCTTATCCCGAAGTTAGGAAACTAATCGATGGTGAACTTTCATTCAATGCAGACAATGAACTAACCACTAAAAAGGATCCAAATCGTCCAGCATTAAGTTTTTCAATTGCAATTAATGAAAATTCAGAAAGTATAATTGGAACCCCATCAACAAGCACATCAACAGCTGAAAATCCAAACGGGTTGAAGTATAAAGAACCAGAGGACATATATGCCAAAATTGATGCTCCATTCAGTTATACACCAGGGTTTCATTCATTGATTCAATACTTGAGACAAAGATTCAATGCGAAAGATCTTATAAAAATGGCAAAAAGTATGGCGAGTTATAGACCTTCGTTCATTGCATGTACCAACACTTTGAAAGAAGAAGATTTGATATTCATGGAGCAATGTTTCCAACGGACATTGTTGGAGTACGATAAGTTTATTTCTATTTCAGGAACTCCAACTATAGTATGGAGAAGAACTGGTCAAATTTCTTACGTGAGTGAAGAGTTTTCAATATTGACTGGCTGGGCCAGAGATAGTTTATTGAACAAAGTTACGTTTATTGTGGAATTAATGGATGATTCTTCAGTCATTGAATATTTTGATTTGTTTTCACATATAGCATATGGTGATTTTAAAGCTGCTACAATGGGATCTTGTACTTTGTTAACACAAGACAATTCAACAATTAAGACAACTTGTATCTGGACTTTGAAAAGAGATGTGTTTGGAATTCCAATGATGATCATTGGGAATTTCTTGCCTATTTTATAGGTCATAAGTACAGGGATTCGATTATTTATTTTTTTAACTTCCATTGCTTGTAAAATAACTACAAGTTACAAGGTGCAATTGACTAATCAGCAATAAATTGTAGTGTCGTGTATTCCAGTAGAGAGACACGAAAAACTGTTCATAAAATCTTCAAAAGAGCTAAAAATAGAGTAAAAAGATAACACTAACTGTACGAGATCAAAAGACTGAAACCACACAAAAGTCAGTGAAATCTGCAAAAAAACGGACAGGAAAACTTGATATTTGGCAAAACAAAAATAAATAACTGGAAGGATTCAGTTTCTGGGTAATATTTTTATCCTCCTTTAGATCTTATTTATTGAGCTAAGATAGATTTAACAAATTCAACGTAATCGACATTACCATCTTTAGTAACATTAACACCTTTCAACAATTCATCAACTTCTGAATCGGATAATTTCTCGCCAATAGAAGTTAAAATGTATCTCAATTCACCAACACCAATGAATCCAGAACCTTCTTTGTCGAATACTTGGAAACCTTTAATATAATCTTCTGGTTCACCCAATGGTTTGAAACCATCTGGTCTGTTGATTATTTGGACATATGTATCGAAATCAAGTTCGTTTCCTTTGATCTGGGTTTGTAAGTCACTGATCTCAGCCAAGGTTGGGTTTTGCCCCACTGCCCTTAGTAAATCACCAAGAGCATCTGGTGAGACTTTACCTGTACCTTTCTTGTCAAATAAAGAGAATGCGTCTTTGTAGGTCTTTGTGTTTGAGGACTGTTGAAGAAAGGCAATGTTAGTATTGTGAACAGAGGGAAATGACGCGTGATTGTAGCGTTGAGAGACGTACCATTGCTTGTGAGATTGGTAATTAAGAAACGTATTGAATTTCAAAGATTTGTTGATTTTTTTTGTTTTCGTTTGTTTATGTTTTGGTCCCAAAGAGGCGAAATTTATAAAGAGCTGCGTGAGTTCGAAACTGAGTGGAGACAATTAATTTCTCAGTTCAATTTTTGTCGTCGTTCAAAAAATCACAAAAAAAAAATCGATGCGATTCACTCTTTTACCACCTTTAGACGTAAACTAGACTATGGCTGACTTGACTGCATCTTTCCAAAAGCTTTCGCTAGCTGACTCAGAATCTGTATGTTTGATATACTTTGTCACTGACTGTTTCACACATTATCTGTGTGAGATGATATTGTTGGAGTTCTAATGATCAATGAGTACTAATACTAACTAAACCAGGCTGATTCTTCTAAATTTGCTGAATTAAACCAAGAACAAAAGGCTCTTGAATCACAATGGATCACACTTTCTAAAAGATTCCCAGAAACAATTGCTGAATTGAACGAACACTTGAAATCAAATACTTACATTTTGGGTAATATTCCTAGTTCAGCTGATGTCGTTGTCTTTGGTAGAGCTTTACCACTTGTTTCTAAATACGTCAGTGATGACTATGCTTCCAAACGTCATGTTTTAAGATGGGCTGATTTGGTTCAAAATACATTAGTTGAAGTTCCAGAAGATGCTAAAGTTAAGATCGATTTCAGTGTTGAAGTTCCAAGAGAAATTAAAGAAAAGAAAGAAAAGAAACCTGAAGCTGCTGCTGCTCCAGCTGCTGCCCCAACTGCCACTGAAGGAAAGAAAGAAAAGAAACCAAAACAAGCAGGTGGTAAACCAGATGAAGAAACTTTGAAGAGATTAAGAGAAGAAGCTGCTAAAGCCAAAAAGGAAAAGAAAGCTAAAAACGCCGAAGCTGAAGCTAAGAAAGCTGCTGAAGCCGCTGCTCCACCATCCCCATCATTAATTGACTTCAGAGTTGGTCACATTGAAAAAGCCATCAAACATCCAGATGCTGACTCATTATACGTTTCCACCATACATTGTGGTGATGAAGAAGGTCCAAGAACTGTTTGTTCTGGTTTAGTTAAACACTTCCCATTAGAAGCTTTACAAGGTCGTAATGTTGTCGTTGTTGCTAACTTGAAACCTGTCAATATGAGAGGTATTAAATCCACTGCCATGGTCTTATGTGGTTCTGATGAAGAACATGTTGAATTTGTTGAACCACCAGCAGGTTCTAAACCAGGTGACAAAGTCTTCTTTGAAGGATTTGATGGTACTCCAGAGAAAGTGTTGAATCCAAAGAAGAAAATTTGGGAACAAATTCAGCCAGGATTTTCAACTAATGACGATTTGGAAGTTATTTTCAAACAAGAAGGTAAACCAGATGCCAAATTGACTAACGCCAAAGGTGAATCTTTCAAAGTTGCATCCATCAAGAATGCTAATGTCCGTTAGAAATTGCATTTCTTCTAATATATTATGATTTTTTTTTAGATTACTATGTAGACATGTGAAGCAATTGTAAATGTGATGACATTTAAAGAATTATAAGAATGATTTGAAGATAAAGAATTATTCGAGTCCAGATTACTTGATGCTGATGTTACGTGTCAGTGGTGTGTCATTCTGTACAAGGTCTCTCTCATATAGTGTTTCGATTTAAGCTCAAATCTAAGTAGTTTGAAAGTGAAAACGTTGGCTCTACGGCAGATTACAGCAATTGAATCTCTAGAAACTACATCTCTTTATTTATCAAATATTTATTATGAATATATATATCAGGCACGGACATCGGATTCGAATGTTCACGACCCATATAAATCATAGTTTGTGTTAAAAGGGCAATTTGGAGTGCCTAAAACAGTTGCGGACACAGTCAAAGCTGAACTATACGCAGTATATGAGGGCACAACGGCAGCTTGCGTCTACTTTCAAGGAACTCTCCATACCAACTAGACAATGAGTGGTTATTGTAACTGGATACCTGCTCCATACACCAGAAATGACTCTGTTGTACATTGAGGTACAGCATCAATCACACTCGCAGTTCGCTGGAGAGAGTCCCCCAAAAAGTCGACGGTACAATTTTGTATAACCCACAATTCATGGAACAGATGAATCTTGATATTTCAGAAGATAGAAGTTTGGCTGATAGAACAACAAAATACAGAGAAGGAATGCTACTACTGAAAAAAAATATGACAAAAAAATATGATGACTCCAAAAGAACATCATCATTTGCTCTATTTTCTATTTGCTACATACATTCAATGAAACTAGTTGCTAATCATTTCGAGAAGGACTCCAGTGGGTCAGTGACCTTAGTTGCACAGGACAAAGAGGATCTTTTTACACTTTACAATCTTATTCAAAAGAGGGATGAGATTGAACTAAAGACAATGCGTAACATTAAAAAGGGCAATTCCAAAGAAGGAGGAAAGGGTAAAGTTGAAAAGAAACTACTCAAATTGAAGATCCAGATTGAAGATATTGATTTCACGCCAGCTGATGAAGTTATGAGACTTCGAGGAAAAACTGTGAGTTCTCATGATGATGTTCCTGTTGGGACTTATCATACAGCAGAGATTGATTTTAAATATCCATTCACGATTTACAAAGATGAATGGGATGAAATAGCGTTTGATTTGATTAATAAGTCTTGTAATATTGAAGAGAAAGCTGAGATTGCTGCTGTTGTTTTACAAGAAGGAATTGCCCATATTTGTTTGATAACTGAAAACATGACTGTTTTAAGACAAAAAATTGAAAGATCAATTCCAAAGAAAAAAAGAGGTGATTCTTCTGCTCATGATAAATCATTGGATAGATTTTATGAATTGGTTAATGATACGATGTTGAGAGATTTGAATTTACCAAAATTTAAAGCTATAATTATTGCATCTCCTGGGTTTGTTGCTAAAGGTTTATTTGATAAAATATTTCAATTAGCAACTTTGGCTAATAACAAGGAGATCTTACAATTGAAACCGAGATTTTTAATAACTCATTGTTCAACTGGGTTCTTACAAGGTCTTGATGAAGTATTGAAAAATGAAGAAATCCAGAAACAGTTATCAGACACTAAGTTTGCCAAAGATGTTATTCTTCTGGACGAATTTTTCAAATCTTTGAATAATGATGATGGTAAAGCATGGTATGGACCTCAAGAAACTGATAAGGCAGTTCATATGGGAGCAGTAAAGAATCTGTTACTTACCGACACATTGTTCAGAAGTGATGATATCAAAGTTAGAAAACATTACATAGAATTGTCCGAGATTGTAAAGAATAGTGGAGGAGACGTTACTATTTTTTCCAGTTTACATGAATCTGGGAAACAATTAGATCAAGTCACTGGTGTTGCCGTGATACTGAACTACCCTGTCTTCGATTTAGATGAAGATGAAGATGAATAAATAAATAATAAAATTGAACAAACACAAATGCATATAATGACTATTTATACCTTCATGCTGGTTGTAAACCACTAACGTCTATTTTCCGTAAGTACCATACATCACCGTTCTTCAACTTCCGTAGCAGATCCTGTGCCAGTCCACCCATGAGTCCCAAAACGAATCCCTTTTTCAACACCTGTTTCGTGGCCTGACGGTTCAAATTGTACCATTTGGAGTAACCGACTCCAAACACCAATGTGGTTGTCAATGTATTGAGAAAGTCGACCTGGCCTCTAGCGTAGTCCAGCAACGCCTCCGAGGAGAAGAACACAGCCATCAGTGATCCCAACCGCAATCCCGTCTTGGCCCCGGAGTGGAAAGCCTCTTTGGTGCACACCCAATTCTTACGCTTGTGATAGAAGTACCATCCACCTTTCGTCTTGGGCAGTCTATGCGAGTTCTCCACAAGATAGCGATCCCCAGCTGCCTGGAACCCTTCACGAGCTCCTTTCACGATTCCTACAAGCCCTGTCCCTGTGGCAATTGCCGGAACACGGTACTCCGGCACGATCCCGAATCTGTCCTGTGATGAGTTCATTTTAGAGATTTTGTTGTAAGTGACTGGGGTTTGTTGACATTTTGTGCCATTTTCTTCAGATCTATTTTTGATTCATGAAACACTAAGAAACCACACCACCAAACAAAATGCCTGCTCCAATCACTCCACAGCTCGTGCTGGCGACCGTTGTCGCGTGTCTGGCGAGTGTTCAGTACGGCTACCACATGTCCGAGCTCAATGGGCCGAGCCAGGTGCTCAGCTGCCAGGAAAGTGTTCCTTTACCGGGCGTTTCTTATGGAGGGTCCTTGTTTGATAAATGGGGAAGAGTTGAGTGTTTGAGCATGGATGAACGAGGATTAGGGTTTGTCACAGCAATATTCTCAATTGGAGGACTCATAAGTTCGTTATATGCGTCTTTACTCGTGGACTTGTTGGGAAGAAAGAAACTGATGATTGCTAATGGGGTGGTTTATGTGATTGGATCGTTCATTGAAACAATTGCAAATGATGTAACTGGATTGGCAGTTGGTAGACTTGTTTCAGGTTTGGGCGCAGGATGTTCAATTGTTGTCACTCCTTTGTATATCAGTGAGACTAGTCCTCATGAATTGAAAGGATTCTTGGGAAGTATGAATCAAGTTGCTATCAATGTGGGGATTTTGTTGACACAAGTGTTGGCTATAAATTGGGCAAATACAGTACAATGGAGATGGTTATTGTTCATTGGTGTTGTTTTAGGGTCTCTCAATGTAATTGCTGTTTTTTTCATTGATGAAAGTCCAAAATGGTTAATGAATAAAGGTAAAACTCAACAAGCTAGGGCTGTTTTGACAGATCTAAGAGGTAAAAACCATTTATACATTGATGAAGAACTTAATGGGTTCAATGGTTCAGACAGATTACTACCAACTACAAACAGCGGTATCAATTCAACTCTTAAGAATATCAGCATGTATCAGTACATCACAAATGGTACTTTCAGAAACTCATTAATTGCAGTCACTGCATTGATGGCAGGTCAACAATTCTGTGGTATAAATTCCGTTATATTTTACGGTGTATCAACCATAAGAAAATTGGTTCCTGATTATGCGGTTGCAATTAACTGTTTCATCTCTTTGGGAAATGCTGTTATCACATTCACAGCGGCACCATTGATTGATAAACATGGTAGAAAACCTTCATTATTGATATCTGTCTCTGTCATGAGTGCAATGGCTGCATTAGTCTCACTAGGTATCTTAAAATCTGTTCCTATAATCACTGTTGCCGCCACGTTCGGATACGTTGCATCATTTGCAATTGGATTAGGTCCTATCCCATTTTTAATGCTTTCAGAAGT
Organism: Gotozyma montana; assembly: GCA_003706615.3. Lineage (NCBI taxonomy): Eukaryota > Fungi > Ascomycota > Saccharomycetes > Phaffomycetales > Phaffomycetaceae > Gotozyma > Gotozyma montana. The sequence goes on from PPLU03000010.1 coordinate 19,720, forward strand.
GACACAACATGAGGCAAGAGGTGTTGCTCAAAGTTATGGAACAACAGTTAATTGGATAGCCACTTTCTTAGTTGGTTATTTGTTTCCAATCGCTGACTCATTGGTTGGAGGCTACGTGTATTTCATATTTGCTATTATTTGCATTGCATTTGCATATTTCTTGAAGACATTCTTGCCAGAGACTAAAGGTGCAAAATCTTATGAAGAAGTATGGGGGCTGAGAGTTGAATAGTTTTTGTATAGACTTGAATTGATGTTGCTGAAGTTCTACATATATATATGACATGATGTACAAGAACTAACTTTGTATTAAATGAACACAAGTTGAATCCCAGTTTCAACAGTGCTGTTGTTGCCATTATTTAATTCAGGGTCTTTATTCTTTGGACTCTATATATAGGGCTTCATAGAAATAATAAATATTCACGTGACTTTTATGAGGGCTACTATACTCCAGACACCATCTGGTTCGCACCACATCGAATTTCTCAGCCCATGAAATTCGCGAAACCATTTCTGGTAAGCGCAGCATCCGCAGCGAATATCTCAGCGTTTTTTTTTCCCTTCCACCACCAGAAAATTAGGAACCGCGAAATCAAACAAAAAAAGTGAAAAGTTGAATTTCCTTTACTCTTCTAACTTACAATACCTTAAACAGTAGAAACATTTCACGATGCCTACCAGATTAACAAAAACCAGAAAACACAGAGGTAACGTCTCAGGTATGTGACAGACGACAAGCAATGCAAGAGACATTTTGAACACATGGAAAAGTATTGAGGATTGGGGCACCAGCCATTATATTAAAACTAGTAGATTGAAAGGAAAAGTTTGATAAATGGGAACATGAAGGAGTTATTGAAACACGTTGGTCAACAATATAGGAATGATATGAACTGAAACAAGGAGGTATCACCTACCTTTTCACTGATTTATGAGTTATAGCAGATTTAAAACTTTTTACCATTTTACCAATATGCTCATTCTACAGCACTTTGACAAGCTACAAGAGCTTTTAAAGAGTCAAGACACACTTATTCATACCAGTTTACACCCCTTCCTAGAACCACTTCATATCCCAATCTATTCCGTGTGTCTATTTCTATTTTGCGCTATTTTTCTTTTAGCATTCAACAAGTTACTAACAATATTATTATAGCCGGTAAAGGTCGTGTTGGTAAACACAGAAAGCATCCAGGTGGTAGAGGTAAAGCTGGTGGTCAACATCACCACAGAATCAACTTAGATAAATACCATCCAGGTTACTTCGGTAAAGTTGGTCAAAGATACTTCCACAAACAACAATTACACTTCTGGAAACCAGTTTTAAACTTGGACAAATTGTGGACTTTAGTTGATGAAGACAAGAAAGACGAATACTTGAAAACCGCTTCTGCTTCCGCTGCTCCAGTCATTGACACCTTAGCTGCTGGTTACGGTAAAGTCTTGGGTAAAGGTAGATTACCAAACGTTCCAGTTATTGTTAAAGCTAGATTCGTTTCTGCTTTAGCTGAAAAGAAAATCAGAGAAGTTGGTGGTGTTGTTGAATTAGTTGCTTAAACTGAATCACATGTATAAAAATATATCATTAATCGGTTAACTAATTATGTGAATAACTTGTAGAGTCTTAGGTTTTTATAGCGTTGATGACACAATCCTATGATTGAATGTGAATAATGCGGTGCTTGTGTTGTTTTATGATAGTAAAGTTTCGATGATAGCAAGTAGTAACTAAAAGTTTTGCTTCACAATATTTCATGGAGTGACGAATGGACTAGAGAAACCTAAGAACGATGGGTAAAAAGTTCACTGAGATGGATATTCTGTAAAACTAGTGAGTGGTAGTAGGTTACATATAAAAAGGGCCACCCAATCATGTTTCGTTGTTAGATGTTAGATCAATCGTCAGAAAAGTAGTATCGCTATCCAGTAGTTTATGAATATTACCTGCTCATGGAGCCTGAAATTCATCATGAGGTCAGCTGAAGTTGCTGAAATTGAGATATGCTCCTCAAATCATCAAGAAATTACAAAGGATATAGGAAATCTTTCAACTGTCTGAACATTAACTCATAGATCTTTCGATCTCTTCGTCTAAAGACAGATTCTAGCCTTGATTTTCAACGAAATTGGATAGAATAATACAGTAACTTTGAGACTTCCTTGAGCGAGTGTTCCCAATTGGTTTCATGTAATAAATCCTCAAATATTCACCATGATTTTTTGAAAGTTGTTAGATTTATTTACTTGAACTTTATACACAAACGACTTTAAATTTTTTCATCTTTAGTTTGTTTGTTGTTAATTTTCTTAAAAGAGGAAAAACAAAACAAACAATTTTTTTTTCTGTGATGCAAAAAAGAAACCGGATCAAAAAATTCGATAACGAACTTCTCAAAAAATTTATCTGACAACTAAAAACAAACCATTCATAAGTCCTAACCCTTCAACACCATTCTGCATTAATGACCGTGATGGAAGAACAGTGGACAGTTGAATCAGCCATACCTGACAACATCCGTGAGATACTCGAAGAACAAAAAGACTCATCATCTCCAATCAATTATGTTTTAGTTTTCCTACAAATCGTCAGTTTATTGAAGAAACAAAGAAGAACAGGATGGGTGGATCATGGTATTGAAAAATGTGAATCCATTGGTGATCATATGTACCGTATGGGTGTCACTACTTTACTCATTAAAGATCCAAAAGTTGATACGAATAAATGTGTGAAAATTGCCATCATCCATGATATAGCTGAGTCTTTAGTTGGTGATATCACACCATTTGGAGGTGTTACCAAAGAAGAGAAACATAGAAGGGAAGAAACCACTATCATTTATTTGAGTGATCTTGTTAAGAAATACGATGAGAAAGCAGGACATGAAATTCTTGAATATTGGTTAGATTATGAAAACATTAGAACTTTAGAGGCAAGATACGTTAAAGATATTGATAAATTTGAAATGTTATTGCAATGTTATGAATATGAAAAAGAGTTCAAAGGTGAGAAGAGATTAGATCAGTTTTGGAGTGCTAGATCTGCAGTCAAGACAGATGAGATCAAGAGTTGGGTGGATGATTTATGGAATAAAAGAGAGAAGTTCTGGAACGAACTTAACAAATAAACTGCATCATTTCTTAATATTAATATTTATCGTTCAAATAGACTTTTCTACATATATCTGATTTCATTGTTGATACCCAATATTTATTCTAGAATATAGCCCAAATCAAAGAGCTCATTTTTTATATGTTTCCGTAATCTAAACCTTTTATATGCCTATTGAACAACCCATAAGTTATCATATCCAAAGATCCAAGGACCGATCGTGTGTCTTCCAAGGATAGATGCCACTCCAATGACAAACTGTGCAGCAAGAATAGAGAGACATAATTTATCCTCTCTCATTGGTCCAAACCAAACTAGGAACAAATTAATTAAAGTCCAATTACTAGTCTCTGTAACTTCACCATCCTTATCAAGTGTGACGTCTAATAAACGTAATTTAGACAATAAAATGACAACTTGTTTAACTATAGGATGTAGTTTTTTCTCAATGATAGCTTTCGAAGGGTATAATAGTCCATCTTCTTCGTTAAATTTAGGTAATCTATGTCTTGGACAAGGAATTATTCCAAATAATTGAGGAACAGAATAAACGAAATTGAATATCTGTGGAATGAAGAATAATAATAGAGTCTTTGAGAAATGCCCTAAAATACCAACAACTGCAAAAACCATGCCTGCAAAGTAACAGTATGTATCACCAACAAAGACTCTGGAAGGCCACCAATTATATTTCAATAATGCTAAAGACACACCTAGAAATGGAACTAAAAGACATGCTGAGAATAAATGAGACTCAATTGCTGGCGCTGATCCAGAAACTAAATAACATATATCGTTCAGAAGAATAACAATGGCCAAAGTCACTGATTGACCAACTTCTAAACCATTGACACCAGCAAGAATGTTGATAGAGTTTGGACAGAAGATAGCAACACTTGCCATATACACGTAGTAAAAACCACCAAGTTCAATTGTAGTTGATTTGAAATAACTTTGCAAGAAACTTGGAATCAAAACGTGGGTTATTCCGAAATCAACATAGTAAACTATTAACAATGGAATGGCGGCTATAGCAGGTAAGAAGAATTTGTTTCTCCATCTGATATCGAAAAGATCATCAGCCAATCCTAGTAAGATCGTACTCTCCAAACACAAAATGGCACTTAGATACCCAGCTAATTTATCATGAGGAAACAGATCTTTGTTTGAGATATCTTCAAGTTGACCCAGATCTCTGTTCCCACCACCAGAAGTTGCAGTGATGAGATATTTATAGAAGAGGAATGGGATGAAAAAGAACATGATGAACAAGTATGCCGTGGCAGGAATGGCACCTATCGATTCTGGAATAACGGGTTTATCCTTCTTGGACAAATCTTTGCCAAAGAAGCCCTTTGACACAAACAATGGTGCCAACTTTGGAATCAACACGTCTGTGGACACATATCCAAGAATAGCGAAGCCAACCGACGCATAAAGCGATCTGTAGAAGCCCTTGGAGTAGTAGATCACCAGCACAGCAGACAGAAGCAGCAGTCTCCTCAGCATTATCGATCGATCTGCTCTTAAACTGCAATCAAGAGTGAATTAATTGAGTGTCAACATGTAAACGCGTGTCTTTGTGGTGTTTGGGTTTATCATGGAGATAAAGTCACGTGACTGAAGACGCGAATTTTGGATTTTTTCATGATTTTTTTGTTTTCATTTAACAAAACAAAACACCAGTCTGTGTTGATAAGTCTTTTAGTGGGCCTCGCATTGTGTTGATTGCCGCTGTTTTAAACACCTGTGCTTACTCGAGAGCTCTTCAATTGAGATTCAGCCGCCAGTTTATCGTTCTTTTAACCCCATCGCGCTCACTCAGACTTCATTTCCCATAACTGTCCATTGTTCCCCCTATCATGTCTACAGAATTACCACATATTGATCTCAGCGGTTTCTCTGTTGAAGACAAGAAAGAGAATGAGTTCGGTTCATTAACGTCCCAGGAGTACCGCTACACAACTGTCTCGAGAAACGGTGTCCCATTACCTGATCCAATCGAGGATGAACCTCCTTACTATGTCCTTTTGGTTACTTATTTTAATTATTTGATCTTGATCATTTCTGGCCATATTAAAGATTGGTTGGGTGTTACTTTCAGACCTAGTACATATGCACACCTACTGGAGAAAGATGGGATTGCTCCTTGGTACTCTAGATTTGAATCTTTCTACATCAGAAGAATGAAACAGAAGTTAGATGATTGTTTTGGTAGACCAGCTTGTGGTGTCCCAGGAAGATTAATCACATGTATTGACAGAGATTCACATGACTACAATAGATATTTCACTTACCCAGGCACAACATCCACTTGTTTAAACTTGTCATCCTATAATTATTTGGGGTTTGCTCAGTCTGAAGGTGAATGTACCGACTCTGCCGTTGAAGCAGTGGAGAAATATGGTGTCGGATCAGGTGGTCCAAGAAACTTGATCGGTACTACAGACTTGCATTTAGAAGCTGAACAAATCATCTCTAGATTCGTTGGACAAGAGGCTGCTATCTTATTCTCAATGGGTTATGCTACTAATGCTTCTGTTTTTTCCTCATTTTTAGATAAGAAATGTTTGGTTATTTCAGATGAGTTAAACCATGCATCTATCAGAACCGGTGTTAGATCATCAGGATCAGCGGTTAAGATCTTCAAACATAATGATATGGATGCACTTGAAAAATTGTTAAGAGAACAAATCTCACAAGGTCAACCAAGATCTCATAGACCATGGAAAAAAATTGTCGTTGCAGTCGAAGGTTTATATTCCATGGAAGGTACTATGGCTAACTTACCAAGATTAATAGAGTTGAAGAAGAAATATAAATTTTATTTATTCGTTGATGAAGCACATTCAATTGGTGCAATTGGACCAAATGGTCGTGGTGTCTGTGACTATTTTGGTGTCGATCCAAAAGAAGTTGATATTTTAATGGGTACGTTCACAAAATCATTCGGTGCCGCTGGTGGTTACATTAGTGCATCAAAACAAATCATTGATAGATTAAGAATAGATATCAATACTCAGAACTATTCAGAACCAATTCCAACACCTGTTTTATCTCAAATCATTTCATCTATTAAAATCATTTTGGGAGAAATAAACCCAGGAGAAGGTAAAGAGAGATTAGAAAGAATTGCATTCAACTCAAGATATTTAAGATTAGCATTACAAAGACTAGGATTCATCGTGTATGGTGTTGATGATTCTCCAGTTATTCCACTGCTATTGTTTGCTCCAGGAAAGATGCCTGCATTTTCCAGAATGATGTACAAGAGAAAGATCGCCGTTGTGGTTGTTGGTTATCCAGCCACTCCATTGACGTCGTCACGTGTCCGTCTTTGTGTCTCTGCCTCATTAAAGAAAGAAGACATTGACTACTTCCTAAGACATGTGTCCGAAGTTGGAGACAAGCTCTTCTTGAAGTTCAGCTCTGGCATTGCTGGTGGTTCTCTAGACGGGAAACCACCGAGATGGGACGTGGAGGACGTGATCAGAGAGACCCCACGCGATTGCAGGGATCCTTCGTTCTTCGTCACCTCGTCAAAGAAACACTAAACTACTATTCATAACCCACCTTTCTTAATACTACAGTTTAATTTTAGCCCATGTAAAACGCGTTAAAATTTCTCGGGTCTTATCCAGTGTTGATGAAAAAAAATAAAAATTCAACTCTTAAGATCTTTCAACACAATCTGCGAGTTTGAGATGAACAGACTGAAGATACGGCTCCTGCAGCTGAATCAGTACCTGTCGCGTTTCAAGGGTTACAGTCTCCTGAGAAACGGTCGATTGGCGTCCGTTGTACTCGTGCTACTGGGGCTTATCTACTTGCTATCTTGGAACTTGACTGAGTTCTTCTCAGTGGACAAAGGTTTGGAGCATCTGTCAACTTTCACATCAGAGACTTTCTCCAACTCTAGTTGGTCTGCTGGGTTTTTGGGTAAACCAATTGATCAATTTGTTGAAGATGAAGATGAAAATAAGTTCATCTTTATCAATAATAAGTACCCAACTGCTAAAGGTTACGCAAGCATACTGGAAGACATCGAGCCTGAAGAGTTTACAAAGAAGTCATTGCCTGAGAAATGTTGGACTTACTTTTCAAAACTTAGTGAAGTTGATCCTCATTGGGAGCTCAACAGTTTAGAGAATAGCAATCGTCCATACAATGGTTATATCTTTGATACAAAAGAGAGATTTCTACAAGACAGATTAAATGATTTCAAAAACACTTTGGATAACAAAGAAACGATCACAGATGAAGAATTGAAAGAATTGGTTAAGAAATTCAACAAAAATTATGAATGGGATGCGTTATACAAGAAAGAAGTGGAAGTTTCTTATAACTCCGAGAAATACATGACTGATCAAATGACTAACTTGAGAGTCTTTTCCAAATGTTATTTAGACGATACTGTTCCTGAATTAGAACAACAGTCAATTGATACCTGGAATGAAACGATCACTTGTGATGTCTTAGAAGATAAACTATTCAGGTTTTTAACAAAGAAATTCCCAAGATACACAAGATGGAACAATGAAACATTGACTCTGCCGCCAGTCATGGCTGATTACTTGAACAATGATGATTATAGAACAACCTCAGACATGCATAGATTGACTGGATGCTTCGTGAGAGACTTGAAAACCACCTATAATGGTAAAGGTATTGTCATCTCGGCCGCTGATAAGCACATTGATGAGTTATCAAGTTTATTATTGGTCCTTCGTGCATTGAGAAATAAACTTCCTATTCAAATCATACATAGAGGAGATTTGAGCCTAGAAACTCAACAGAAACTCTCCCATATTTCAAGATCACAAGAGTTAAACCTTGATGAAATTAGCAATTTTAGAAAATTGGTCAAGAATAAGTTCGAAGATACTCATGATCTATCAATAAATCTCATTTTCCCACCACAAGAGATTTGGTACGTTAATGCCAAAGACTCAGTGGATCCAAATGATAAGAGATTTGTCACTTATGGTAATAAGTTATTGAGTTTACTGTTTAGCTCATTTGAGGACACAGTGTTGATTGATACAGACACTGTTCCATTTGTTGATATTGATCAGTTCATTTTACAGTCCTCAGTCTATCAAGATCTTGGAGCTTTTTTCTTCAAAGATCGTCAATTATATGACAAAATGACAGGACCTGAATTAACTTTTTTTAGAAAATTGTTACCAACTAGACTTGATACTGCATTTTTTGACATTCCTGAATTGACACAATTCACATACGGCAACAGATTCTTTGGTGATCACTATAAACATATTCAAGAATCAGGTATGGTTGCAATCAATAAAAAAAGACATTTCAGAAGTACGTTAACAATAAACGTCTTACAACTGTGGCATGCTGCAACTACAAGAGTCCATGGTGATAAAGAACTTTTCTGGTTAGGATTTTCTATTGCTGGAGATGAAGATTATTACTTGAATAAACATGGTGTTGGTGCAGTTGGTACTATCAATCCTAAAAGTAACAGATTATTGGGTGATTCTGATGATACTAGAAGATCAAGACTGAAATCCAACCAGGTTTGTACCACTCATCCTGCCCATCTATCTGGTTTAGATGATCAAACTCTACTATGGATGAATTCGGGGTTCATCACTTGTAAAAGACCAGATGAAGCACCAAAAGATATCAAGATGGATCTTTACAAAAACGTTTTCCAAAATGAGCATCAATTAAGACAAACATACACAGGTCCTTTGAAGATCAATGCCATCATTGTCCCTCCTGCTCAGGAGAAAATTGTAAATAATGATTTAGGAGAACCAAGTTCCGGTTGGGAAGTTATGTTTGGTTGTGGTGGTTATTTATACTGTGCATATGATAACGTTGGTGCTAGTGAAAAACCAGAGCATCAAGGTACATTGGTTGAATATGACCAAGATCAAGTGTTATGGTTTGACTATCTTGGAGAAATCTGGGTTAATTATGAAAAAATCCTAGGTACTACTGCCGATTCAACTCCTGTTGATCATGTTGATATCGATGTTGATATCCAAAAAATTATTGATAGTTGATCTTATCCATGTCAAGTCAATTTATAATGTCATGAAGAAACTGGTTTCTTATATAAAATAGTTCTGATTTTTGAATTGTGTTTTTTATTGTGTTTTACTTTGTTCCTATTCCTTTAGTGATCTTCAAATGCTGGGTTTCCAACCTAATTCTACAAAGGACAATACTTGAGTTTCCAGAGATTCCCAAGTCAAATGATTTTCACAAAGGAAGTATGCAATGCATTTGTTTTTACTATCAGTACAATATTCTGTAAATGTTATAACTATCTAGACTTTTAATTTTCTATTACTCACATAATAACACAATCAATCAAACCCAATCCATACATTGCTTTCTCCACATCTTTCTTAATCTTGAACCAATCTGATCTTTTTTGAACAAATTCATAAATCTCTTCCTGTTTGAAAATCCCATTGAATTTATTTAAATCACCAATTAGTTTACCTAATTCTTTTGAATCTTTTGTTTGGATGAGATATAATTGGGCAAGTTCCTTTAAACCAACAAACAAAGGAGTTATATTCTTTTGTTTCAAAATATTAACAATAAAATCATAGTAATAATTTAAATCACTAATCAAAATAATAGCACCTGTGCATGATATTTGTCTTTTCTTGATATTTTTACATATAATTTGGAAAAATCTTTCACCAATTTCTTGTTGAAAAACGTCAATGATTCCCTTTTCTGTTGCCCCATTCAATAGGTTTATATGATTTGATAAAACTTCAACAACTTTAATTGCACATTTTGTAGGTCCTGGCATGATAATCTCAGGAGCGTCTCTATCTTTCAACTTTGGATTGAAATCATTGATCAGTTGTAACGTATTGAATAAGAACTCAATTTCATCCATAAGTTTATCAATACCGATATTCAAACCATTGGCCACATAGTTATCCAAATGACTTTCGAATTTTTTCTTGACTTGATTAGTATTGTTTAAAAATTCATTCTTATCAACGATTTTTTTGGAAACTAGTTCATTATTGTAGAAAATTTCAATCATTTGTTGAATTAAATCAGCCACATTGATCAATTCGGTAAATTTCACCAATGGTTCAACTGTGTTTAAAGATTCTAATGCTTCCAAAGTTTTAAATTCGTTTGGATCATATTTGTTTAATAGATCAATTGCTTTTTCAAATCCAGGTTTTATATGTTCTTGACTTATGACCAGCACTAGTTGTTTAAAAATTTCTTCAATGTTTGAATTTATTTGATCTTCTGAAACTATTGAATTTTCAAAAGTTCTCAGTTTTAAGAATAATTCGATTTTGTATTTAGCATCTTCTAAGATGTTTAAAGAAAGTTCAAAATTAATAAAACTCTTTAGATTTTTCAAATTTTTGTTCAACATTTCAAAATTAACTCTGAATTTTATCTCATTTGCTTCTTTATTTGCTTTATTTGTGAATAATTTTGTAAAACTTGATAAAAGTTCAAATTTGTTACTTTTTGCTTCATCTGTTGAATATTCCGTCAAAATGCTCTTATAGAGGTTATCTTGTTCTTGTTTGGCTTGATCAGTGAAATCTTTTTCAAAATCACGGATCTTCTCTATAGATTCATTCTTGAAATTGATCACTGTTTCTTCAGAAAATCTCTCTATCAAAGGTTCAAAATAAAGATTTATGAATCTCCTTATTATTTCTTTGTAATTATCACCAGCGTTCTTGGATGGATTCAATGAATCAACAAACTTCGTTATGAATCTTGAATAAACAAATGGAACAATGTCTATATTTTTCAAAGATTCTTCTAAAAAGAACTTATTAATGATTTGTTTATCAATGACGCTTTCTGAATACATGAACATAATGGGCAATTGATCAGTGAAGCATTTATCAATAATTGTGGATTTCTCGTTGAAGAATTTAATCAAATCATCAATGACATCGTCTAAGGAGTCTTCCTGTAACTTATTACCCACATCAAGTATCGTATCTGGGAAGAAATCATCCGGGAATGAATTACCTTCAACAAAGAATTCAACTAATAAGTCCTCTTGATCCAATACATTCAAAGTCTCAACTAGCAAATTAACAATAGAATACTCTTCTTTCTCAAAATTAGATTTCAAATCCTCAAATGTTTCATCGATGAAAAGTTTCAATATTTGGTTTATTTTTAACAATGACCTCTGTTGTAATTCCACATCAGCATCATCCATATTCACAAATTTTTGTAAATTCTTCAAGATGGTAGCCTTATCCTGAGATGATATTGATCCAGACTCAAAGAAGTCATCAAACTCGAAATCGACCACTGTGTTGTCCGTGATTGAGACTTTATCAAGTTTATCAAGATATGGTTTCAAGTAGCTATATATTCTCAGCACCGTGCTTTTTGGATCATTAGTTCTCTTTACAAGGAACACAGTGAGAAGCGAGTCCTCATCCAGAAGCAGATCAGCAGTGTATCCCGCATCGTATGTGATGAGTGCCTTCTCTACTCTTTTTCTGAAATATTCAAGATCACTTGAGGCTTGTAATATGGTTGTAAGGTTGTTGTTGACTTGACTGAAACTGAGGTAGTCCCTGATACTCAATTGAGACGCGATTCTCAGCACAATCTGTTTGTTGTTGAGCAGTTCGCTCATGTTTCTGTGATGCTGGGCCTCTTGCGGAGTCGGTGGGGGTTCTTGACTGAATCAAAGTAGTTCAAACTCACTGATTTTTTTTATTGTTTTTATCTGCCCCGGAGAAAATTGCAATTTTTGATGAAGAGATGAGCTTATAATGAGCTATAAACTGACTAAGAATATGATACTCTACGTGATTCACTATGTACAATGATTTACCTAACTGATAACATCCTATAAACCGAATTTAGACTTCACAAACGACTCAACAAGTCCCTTCTTTGCATCACCAATTGTTTCATTGATGTTCTGTTGTGCAGAAGTGGCATAATCGTTAAAAGTCTCTTCAATTGAGTCAAACCCGTTCTGAACAGAGTGGATGACTGATCTAGTTGGATCATACCCACCATACTGTCTTCCCCTGACTGGTTTCTTATATGCATACTCGTCTTGTTGTTGTTGGACTCGTGGAGACCCAGCTACTGGGAACAATGTCACATTACTTTGTGAATAGGCAGATTCGTCTGAGTTCTTCGAGGCCGGTCTCTTGTCACCACCAATCAGTTGGTCTAGTTCAGCGTACGAGATCAAGGTGGTGCCTTTGATCCATTGTGCAGTTCCAATTGTAGGTCTATATGGGATGAAAAGTCTCTCGTTGAAGATTCTATCAGTTGCTAGGTGATGTAACTGTTTACCAGATCCAAGAATGGTGATCAGCTCAGCTTCAGATTCATTGAGTCTGACAATCAAGTCACCAGAAGGAAGCACGGAACTTAGTCTACCCCAATATGAATCTGCTATTTTGAACGGTAGTTGTAAACTAGTGACATCTCTCAAATCTGGATTGTTATAGAGTTTGACAGTGTTGCTGTCCAAAAGGGCTGTGATTATTGAATTGTATGATATTGATCCTTCGCTTGTTTTGGTTGGAATTACTGATAGTCCAATAGATAATATCTCCTGACTGAATTTCTTGGAGTTGATTGTCTTATTCTTCCCACCAGGGCTTATTATTCTCAAATCTCTATTGGACACAATGATCACGGCACAACTTATCAATACCCCATCGGCTAGTTTGTTGAAACTATCCATGTTTGCTAACGATGGAGTTCCACTATCAGTACGGTAAGGAATGATGGTATTTATTTCATAGTCATTAGTTTGAATGACATCAACCACTTGAGCTGTGAATCTACCACTTGCTTCAGGAAGAATTCTTAGGATATAAAGTTCACCTTTATCGGAACCACCAAATAGTAAAATACTTGAATAACTATCATCACCATATGCACAGATTGAAAATTCCAAACTTGTTAATTTAGAAGATTTCCCAGAACTTGAGAAATTAACAATATTTTCATTGAATATTATAGCTGGACCTCTTCTATCGATAATTGTTAAATCACCATTTTCATAACTTGTTGCAACAAATCCAACATCACTATTTTTAATTGCTGTTACTTTACCTTTTTGACCACCATTTATATGTGCACATACTGGCAAAAATCCTTCTTTGATATTAGGTGTTCTTCTTGATAAATCAACCAGTTTTCCTGGTTGTAGAGATAATCCTCCCATGAGTGATGACAATTCGTCTCTTCCTGGGTTATATCTTTTATTTATATCAAATTTATAAAGAATAACATCCCCATTTACTAGACTCACGGTCAATTCTGCATTCTCTCCAGCTAATGAGACATCACTAATAGGAATTTCATGATCAATACCCAATGCACTAATCACATCAATATCAATCACTGATGAATCATCAAGTTCGCCATGTGATGCATCCCATAGTCTGACGTAACCATTGGTATGACCGGTAACAAGTGCAGATCTCAATTCATTTGATCTTAATGGTTTTTTGACAGGAAATCCACCAGTTAAGACAGTTTTTGATTTGACTGATTTAGAAATCATACCTAGCCATTGTTTTCTAGGAACAGGAAATGCTCTTGTAACTGTGGTTCTTGGATGAACCCAACTCAGACTTTGAGCGAATAAAGACGATTGATAGTTTTTAGATCCATCAGGATAATTTAAAATATCAATCTCACCTTCTTTGCTAATCAGTAATATGTACTTAGGATTATCATTTCCATTGAAAAAGCATGATGAGGTGCCTAATGGTATGAATTGCTCAGTTTTATAAGATAAATCAAATACTGTCTTCTGGGCACTTGAATAAAATTTATCCATTTTTTCATAAGATGTAATTGAATATTTTGGAGCTATTCCAAAATCTAAACGAATTAACTTATCAACGGATAAAATCAACAAAGCAGTATCATCATGTGTGGATTTCGTTAACCAATTAACTTGATCTATTCTTGTCTTTAAGTTCTGTTCCGATATCAACTTCCCTGTAAGTGCATCCCAGAACACTAATGATCCATCTTCATGGGTAGTGACTATATTTAAAGAGTTTGGATGATATATAGCATTGGTGAATTTAGAGTGAAATTGCAATCCAGTTTTGATCTCTCCTGTAGCAATAGAATAGACAACAGCACAATGTGAGTAACTTATTAGAACAGTCCCTATATCACGAGGATTCCATTGAATTGACACGACTGGTGATAATCTTTCTTTAGGCAAGGTTTGTCTTTGTAAATTTTCAATACCAAAATCAGTCATATGTCCCCTATCGACATCAAAGCATAGTGTGTTACCATTGGACATTCCCAACAATAACCAATCCAGTGTTGGATCAGTGGCTAAAGATGTTGGATTACCAGGAGCTAAAACCGAGTATATTAGTTTCTTTTGAAGCAATGAGAACACCAGTATATTTCCCCTGAGGTCTAACCCGACCAGATAAACCCCCTTGACGAACTGCAGTCTGTTTACTGGTGAGTCAGAGTCAATACTGAACACAACTTCGACTTGTTGTTGACCATATACGTGTATTTCGTTGACGGAGGTGGAAAGTGCCATCAGACCTTGAACTGAATCATAGGCCACTGCCAGTGGTTTCCCGGCTAATCCGTATCGACCAAGCTCATCAACACCAAATGCGTTACTGGGAACTCCGGAGGGCAACTTGGCCACGCTCTTGAGCTTTCTGAACATGATTAGAGTGAGATGGGAACGAGTATGAGGCTTAACAAGTGTCTCACGTATTGAATAAAGTGCTTTGGGAATGACTAAGCACTGTTTTGATTTTATTTTTGGTACCAGTATAGTATTTAAGACTTCAGTAACTGGTATATAGTTTAGGCCCAATTACTCAATACATCGATACCTTGAATCAAGAAAAGGTTATACTATATAGCGGCTAGCCTATCAGAATTCAGACTCTTCAAGAATCAAAGTTACTGTCTACAGATTTTCGAAACTGGAAGTAATTATTGATTGAACAAGGATGATTTTTCTGAGAATTCTGTTGCATTTTAGATTGGTCTAAAGAAAGTATTCTTTAATAGATTCCAAACGGTGGTCTATAGGTGATGATTTATAATTTTATATAGATCATAATCTATTCTAATCATTAGCGCCCTTATGGATTATTCTATTTTGAGAATAGTCTACTGAGAATCCATTAATCTCATCGAATATTGTTCTCATATCATATATGTCAAGTTAAAACTCTCTCAAGTTACCTACAGACTACAGCCTACCACAAGTCATCTAAACATCGAAAGCTACAACTATGCCATCGATACTATCCGGATGGTCTAAGAGTTGGAGCACCTCTGCTAACAAAGATAATAAAACTCAGACTTTTGAGAAGTTCTATCAACCCCTGGTTAAAAAGAACCTCCTACTTACGAAGGGTTACAAGCTTACCATACTTGAACTGATGGACATTTGCTTGGAACCTAATGCCGTTGCTGATCATTTGAGAAACTCTAAGTTTGACGAAGCCATGACTATAACCAACTCCAGAGGTTTAACTCCTTTGGAAAAAGCTGAAGGTTTGCAATTGAAGGTGAAAAAGTCTTTAGATGGACATATTGAGTGTATCAAGAGTGTAAGAACCAAAATTGCTTCAGAAGAGAAGCTACATGTTGGAGCTGTTGACTATTGGGTAAACAAGCAATTTGAAAGCAGTTTGATGATACTCAATTACGCTGAAGTGTTGGTTCAGAACGAAGAGAAACTTGTTCAATTATCAAAGATAAATCAAGATAATAAGGCGATTATTAAGATCAGAGAAATCTTGGAAAAGGATGAGACTCTCATTTCAGAAGCTGCAGATTTATTGGAAGAAGCAACCCAAGTCATTAAAAAACTCATGGACATGTACCCTGGACACATTATCACTAGATCAAATGAAAATCTCACTGAAAGTAGCACATATCCGGTTCCAATGTCGTATAGGGGCTGGATTGTCAAAAAGGAATTAAAACGGGACTTCATGAATCGAAATACAGCTTTCATTTCCCAACACAGAAGAATTGTTAATAAGCATGAAGTTGACTTAAAGGAAATGGTAGCCTACTCGGTATACGATAGTGAGCTTCTCAACCAAAAGCTAGTTCTCTGCCACAATATAGATACATATCTAGGGTCTTTGGAGAAAAATATCTATGACCTCCATGGTTACTACATTGAAAGTTTAAGGTTAAAGATCCAATATTTGAAACGTTACATTGAGTGTGTGACTAACGAGAAGCCCAACCCCAAAGGCTTCGTTGTTGAGTTTGCATTTGCTTCAATTTTGTCAGTGGAGAAACTTCTTGTGGAACACATGTCTAAACTTTTAAATGAACCAGATATCTTAGAATCAACGACTTTTAATAAATTCTGTAAAGCTTTTGAAAATACAAGCGCCATTATTCTTGAAAGTGATGAGACCTTAAATTTAGGAATTGATGCTCTTGAGACAGAAACAAAACGAAAAAGACTACCTCCTTCTTATTGATTTTGAATCCAGCCATTTACCCACCATTGATTAGCTGTTTGACTAATTGATAATAATATCTACGATCTTTAGTTACGCCTTCCTCTGGTAATTTTGACCATAAAAAATAGCAGGCAAAAAATTACTTTAAATATCAGAAACTTATCCATGAATTCAAAGAAATTGTGAACTTCAGGTCTCAAGTTCCTTGTAATTTATTCATATCAATATCTATTCAATGAAATGATTCAGAATTGACTCAAAATTCCATCGATATATGTAGTCACTACTGAAAATTCTCCTTAATTTCGATATCTGCACCTAAATACCAAAGAGAATGTCACGTGACTACGACAAGATATAAGTGAAATTCATTTCATGTTGAAAAATGTGAAAAGTTTTGATGTGTGAATAACACCTAAATCCTTGAGGTTTTTGTCAAGGAGGTCATCGTATGTTACTTTGGGGGATAAGGAATACATTGAAACGTTCCGTTAGGACTGTTCCTGTTTCCAGAGTTGCTTTTCAGAGACAATTTACGGCATCGCGTACGTTACGAGTGAATCCGCTGATAGATGGATTAGTGGAAGAGCTGACTGGTGATGAAGATGGGGACAAGAAGAAAGGGAAGAAGGGTGATGATGGTAGACAGAAAAGTGATGGTGATGATTCAGAATCACATTGGACTAGAATTAAATCATTAATTTATAAATGTTTTGAAATGTCTAGTGTAACTCTTGCTTCATTAGTCGTTCTTGCAGGTGCTGGATTTTCATATCATAAATTTTATCAAGTTCATGTGATTTCTAAGATGAGTGGTGCTTTCGATAAGGGAGATGATGCGTTTGAATTGACGATGCATAAAAGAACAACATCACGTGAAGGTGATTGGGTTGAAAGACCACAACAAGAGACGTTAGATAAGATCATCAATGGAGAGATTATTGGTAGATATTTCTTAATCACTGGTGAAAAGGGATGTGGTAAATCATCTATGATTTTAAACTCTTTGAAGAAATATGATAGTTTCAACTGTTCTTTGATTGATGCACATTCTGATCCAGAGATTTTTAGAATTAGGTTAGGTAAGGCTTTAAACTTTGAATTTCATGAAGATTATATTGGTTCATTGTTCTCAATCAGGGGGCCAAGAGACACGACCGCATTATTAGACATTGAACGTGCTTTTAATAAACTTGAAGAAGTTGCTGTTGAAAGGGTTAAAAAGTTTGGAAAACCATTGGTTTTCATCATCAACAATGCTCAATTGATTAAAGATGATGAAGAAGGGTCTAAACTAGTTGAATTACTTCAACAAAAAGCAGAAGCGTTAAGTGGTGCAGGTCTAGTCACTATGATCTTCAATTCTGATGATTATTGGCTTTATGAAAGATTGAAAAAACTAGGTACAAGATTAGAAGTTTTGAACGTGAGAGATTTCAACAGACAACAAGCAATTAAAGCATTGAAAGTCTCAAGGGCTAGATTTTACAATGAATCAATCGATGATGTTACAGCTAGTCAAGTGTACGATTTGATTGGTGGTAGACCTCAACATTTGGCTGAAGTTGCTAAACATTCTGATTTATTAGATGCATGTCATAGATTAATTGATCGTGAAAAAACATGGTTTTTAAACCAATGTGGATTGTTGGGCTCGGGAATGGATGATGATGTTAATGAAAGCGGTAAATTCTCCGGTTCTGCAATGTTGCTGATGAAAGAGTTCACTAAGATGTATAAAGAAAGAGAGGAATATCATTCTTCATATGGAAGTAAAGATCATCGATTACCTGAATTGCCATTATGGAGAGCCAGACAAATCATGACAAGAAACGATTACATTCAAGGATATGATAATTTGAACATTTTCACTATTGATTCATCAAACTCATTCGTTAGGGCAGATTCTGTGCCTATGATGAGAGGATTTTTAGAGATTGCAGAACATCCTGATTTTGACGAGTTATTAGAAGATACATTGGATCGTATTGGAGAAATTGAATCTTTGGGAAGAACAAGAGAATTAGTAGCTAAAGATCTAGTCCTTGGATCAAGCTATAAGATTAAAAAAGATGAAGATAATTACGTTGTTAAATTACACGGATTGAAAGAAGACGATGATGATGATCCAAATCATGCTATTCATCCAACTACTAGACAAGGTGAGATACTTCTTTGGAAAAACAGACTTCGTGGATATGAAGGGAAAGATACCAAGAAGTGAATAGTTAGACCTCTAATAGAGACACTGATACCCGCTGTTCCTTATAGTAGTTATATATGGTAGTTAGTATAGCTCATCGCACCAGTGCCCCATAACCATTTCCATTTTCGGAAATTTTTTATGTCTTTACAAAAAAATTTTCTAATCTGATTTTACTTAACAATTCTTAATCTTTTGAATAATTGATTAATTTATTGTTGAAAGATGTCTGAAAAAGTATGTAATATCACTCTCAGAGATATATGATCCCCAAACTAACCATGCTTTTTTTGCAATTTAGACGAATTCCAAACAACCGGAAACTTCAAAAGTTAACTGTACGTTATGCATACCTACCAGTATCATAAGTCCATCAAACGCTAAAAACTTACAACAAGCCACTTCTATACTATACCAAGTTGCCAAAGTTGCCAGTATATACAATGTCGGTGAGATTGTTGTCATGGACACCTTGAAAGAAGTTGAAGAACCAGTTGATATAAGTGAAGTTGATTCAAGTACAGGTAAGAAGAAGATTAAATTTGATGATGTTGAAGCAAAAGAAACACAAAAAGAACAAACGCAGAGTGAAGTTACTGAAGTTGCTATGATAATAGCTACTATTTTACAATATTTTGTAACACCACCATATCTTACAAAGACAATTTTCAAGCAAAAATTCTTTAAAAATTTCCAATATGCTAAAAATTTCCCCAAATTAACAACTTTACCATTCATGAGAGAAGATGTTAGTTCTAAATATCGTGAAGGATTGACTGTTCAAATGGGTAAGATTCATAAACCACAAGGAATAGCTAAAAAGAAAGCCCAACCTTTAAAAAACACCAAATATGTCAATATTGGATATGACAAATATTTAGAATTAACAGGACAACAAGTTCCTACAAATGTTAGAGTCACGGTCAATACCGAGACGAATAAAGTTGTTTCACCATTAGAAGCATATAGTGATCAAGTTGGTGCGAAATCTTCATATGGATATCATGTTAGAATTGCTAAATCATTTTCAAGTGTTTTTACAGAATCAAGTTATCCAGATGGTTATACACAAAGTGTATGGATAAACAGTTCTGATTATTTCCATAATTCAAATGTTAAATTGAATAAATTTAAGATATCTAAAACGGATAAAGATGCAAATTTGTTATTAGTTATTGCTAAATGGTTAGATGTTGAATATAGTTTTGAACAAGATAAGAAGAATTTAGAAGGTGTTGAAAACGCTAAAGAGTTTTTTGATGGTGAGATTGAAATCCCATCAGGAACGAAGATCGAAGATGCAGCAATGATCGCATTGACTAAAATCTCTGGTATATAATAAATATTCATCTCATTTATAGCATTCATAATCAGTTTTTTTAGCATCGTAGTATATAACCTCAGAAAAAAATAATATGGAGCAGAAAAATAAAAAACAAAAACATCTACAACAACGTTGAAATCAACTTTAAAATCAACAAGCTTAATGAAAACCATCAAACCTCTGCCCTTGATCACGCCGCGTGACACGAGTCATCTCTACAAAGAAGACCCACCACGAGATTACAAACTCGGAATACTCATTCTCATTGGCACCTGGGTAATTTTCATCGTGTCGTTAACAGCAGCATTGGATATATGGACGATACCCAACTCTATATTCCAGAATATCAAAGAAGGAGAATTAGATGAGAGTGGTGATCCTATGGATGATTTTCCTATTAAGAATTACTATGCGATTGGGTTGTTACTTGTTCCTGTTGGATATTGGATCTGGAGTTATATTTCATGGACTGCATTGAAGTTGTTTAAGCATGCAAAGGGTATCAATCCTAATAAGTGAGATACAGATATGAGATGCAGAACTAATGAGTCTTCGATGGTGAATTGTAAGTACACAGAAGTATCATCTGAGATACAGATTTAATGAATGAAATGAATAATGAGTTGACTTATATCTTGTATATTGTAGTGAAAATGAGTTAATTGCAAGAAATTCCAAAATGATACTTGCGCCTTCAAGATCCAAGAATAAGTGACATATGAGTGATCAACACAGCTCTAAAAGCAATAATCTGATCCTTGAAGCACAAAAATAAAATGACGTGCGGATTTTGAAATAGCAATAAAAAAAATTATGTGTCAATTGCCGATAGTATATAAACATTAAAACTTGCTGTTATATATTCACTTTTTTCAAACAACACACACTTTATAATCATAAAAAGAAAATGGCATTAACCGGCACAGATATCTTCAAAATCATTTTCGGTAAGTACCATCAGTGAAGTGATCTGATATGAATGGTATACTAACGTTATTACAGCTGTTATTCTACCTCCATTAGGTGTTTTCCTAGAAGTTGGTATTGGATTCCCATTGTTGCTAAACATTGTGTTGACAATCTTTGGTTATATTCCAGGTATACTTCACGCATTGTACATCATATTCAAGTATTGAGGAGAGTTTACCCCCTTGATGGTGTATCAGATCATGGCTAATATAGTACTAGGTGCATTAATTAATTTTGCTGGCTTTTTTTATTGTCTTTGAATATTGTAATACTACATTATGCTTTCCTAAGATTCCATCTTGTAATGTACACGGTTGATTAAAACTCTATATAAAAAAAAGGGTTATTAATAAAAGTTGTCTCTTTATTCTGTTTTCTTCTCTTCAGTGTTTTTGGAGTCAAGAGTTGGAACGGTACCTTTTCTAGCACTGATTATGGCTTTAACTGTTTTATTTGCAGCAACAGGACCATATCTTCTAAAATTTTTAATATCTTGACTAACATTAGTTGATTCATTTTCTAAATAATTTTCAAATGAATTACCAATTTGACCAAAATATTCATAATTTAAGACGAATTTTTCAGGATTTGATTCAAGATCTTTTAAGGTTGTTGTATTTTTAATATCAGAATCAAAACCTTCACCTTTACCTAATTTAATTGCTGGTTGTCTAAAAGCTTCAAATAAACCTAATCTTGAAGCTTTAACAAGACCACCAACTTTCTTGATTTGATAATCTTTGTAATATTCTCTGTATTCTTCAATGGTTGCCCTTCTTGATCCAGTCCAACCAATGGCTAATAATTGTTCTCTTTTATCATCATCATATTTCTCAGTTTTGTTTATTTTATGAACTTTGAATGGATTTAAACTATATGGGTTAAATAAACCTGACCAAAATACTAAAAATAAGAATAAAATTTTAACAACGTGGAAAGTGAAAAAAATCATTTGAGCAGCATATCCAGTTGAATTTGGAACAGTATCTCTAACTAAATCATCAGCTAATTCAGTCAATTCAAATTTTCTTAAACCAAAAGCAACAGCCCTTGAAACCTGGTTAGTAAGAGAGATACCGGGAGTAGGACTGTAATAGTCTGGTAAATCTGTGTATAACCAAGCAGCTAAGAACCCCACAATGGAATAGAAAGCAACATTATCATCTTTCCAAACTGGTAGGATCAATTGACCAGGCCATGCAAAATCAGAGATTTTATCGGTCAACTCCACGTCGATTGTCTGTTTGGTGGCGTCAAAATCAAAAAGAAGACCACCATTGTCAGTTAAAAGCCCAGGATGGGTGGAGACTCTGAAACCAGCAGGGGTTTGTTTCTGGAAGATGGAAGGTCTCAAGCTGAGTTTAAGGGTATCGAAGATCTTGAGTAATGACTCGAAAGTGTCGTTGATGCCCACACTGAAGCAGTAATCTTTCTCGTTGTCGTTGTTCATACGCAAGTAGATCTCGAAACGAGCGTCTTGTGCGTCGATGACGTCTGCCGGGTCGTTGCTCTCGATGGACATTTGTTTGTTGAAGACTGGCTGTGTATAAGTTTATGGGGAAGAAAAAAATGTCGGGGTTGAAATTATTTTTCAGTCATGTGGTGAACAAAGTACGTGGCGAGAAAATAGGAAAGCGTGTCTATTTAGCAGTGTATATCCAATTGAAGTGTGTGTATAGAGAGAGAGTGCACTTACTGTGCGTCTGGTGTGGTCTCTCCAGCAATTGTCTCGTTGTCCGATTCCAGCTCGTGTTCCTCCTGCCCAAGTTGTGCGCCAGGCGGGGACCCAGGCGGAGCGCTAGGCGGAGCGTCCCTCTGGAGGACACCTCTCCTAGGCGGAGCCCCCACGGGCACGTAGTCACGGGTGCCCAGCAGGTCTGTGTGGGCAGAGCCTCCTCTGAGCAAGTAGAGCACCTCGTCCATCCGCGTCTGGAGATGCTCCCTGGCACGCACGAGAGCGTCCACTGTGGGCTCAGTCTCACTCTCTTTACTCTCACTCTCTTTCTCTCCCAGCAGCCTGTGCAAGCGTGCGTTCTCACTCTGGAGACGTGAGATCGTGGCCTTCATCTCCTCGCGCTCATTGGCCCATTGGATTCGGTCTTTCTCATTGCGCGTCCACTCTGACTGGAGATAGTGCACGAGTCCCGGCAGCGAGTACTGTGTGTTGCTCATTGATGTATTTTTGTTGTTAGCATTTATATCAAAACAAACAAATGAAAAATTATCTTCACCATTGAAAGTATATTATATGGAGCTCTGCCTGTACAACCTCACGCTGAAGAGACAGCAGAACGCGCTGCGCTCGTGCGTCGGCAACTTCAGTGGCAGAAAAGCACAGGAGATAGTCACCGCCACCGCCAACTCGCTCACCGTCTTCAAAGTAGACCCTAATGAAGGTAAACTCATCAAGTTGGTGCAAGTGCCGATTTTTGCAGTGATTAGATCCATAACCAGTTTCAAGATTGCTGGTTCAGGAAAGGACTACGTGGCTGTCACTTCTGATGCTGGGAACTTGTCCATCTTGGAGTTCGATCTGGATAAACTGTCATTTACCGCTCTGTTTAATGAACCATATGCTAAGAGTGGGATAAGGAGACTTTCACCAGGTTTTGAATTGGCGGTCGATGCAAAAGGAAGAGCTGTTTTAGCTACCGCTGTGGAGAAGAACAAACTATGCTATGTGTTGAATAGAGATTTGGATAATAAAGTGACGATATCTTCACCATTAGAAGCTAATAGATCTGGTATTCTTACATTTGAAAGTGTTGGATTAGACGTTGGTTATGATAATCCATTGTTTGCCACTATTGAAGTTGATTATTCTGAATATGAAAGTTCAAATGTACAAGAATTTCAAAAATCATTGACTTATTATGAATTAGACTTGGGTTTAAATCATATGCTGAGGAAGAGTTCTGATAAGATTGAACAGACATCTAACTATTTAATACCGGTGCCTGGTGGTTCTGATGGTCCTTCAGGTGTGCTTGTATGCTCTCAAGGGCTGATAAGTTACAAGAGTGTTTACGTTAATGACAAATTGAGTATTAAAATACCTAAATTAAAAGATGATAATAGTGAAGTTTATGTGATTAGTGGTGTTGTTCATAAGATGAAGAAGAAATATTTCTTTCTTGTTCAAACTAATTTAGGTGATTTATTTAAAGTTGAAATAATTGAAAATTCAGAATTGGAATTAACAATATCTTATTTTGATACAATTCCTGTTTCTTCATCCTTAATAATCTTGAAATCAGGATTCTTATATGCAGATTCAGAATATGGCGGTAAATGTTTATACCAATTTGAAAACCTTGGAAGTGATACCCCATTCATTTCAACTTTTAATCAAGAACCACAAGATCATGAATTTATAAGATCTGATGATTTAGAAAATTTATTATTAGTGGATATTTTAGAATCATTAAATCCAATAGTTGATTCAGTTTTAAAAATTGATGAAACTTCATCAAGTATTTATGCATTATCAGGAATTGAAAAATCTTCATCTTTAAAAGTTTTACAATATGGTGTTTCAATAAATGAAATTGTTGAATCTGAATTACCACCATTATCCAATAAAGTTTTCACTACAAGAACTTCTAAAACTGATGAATTCGATAAATATCTAGTCATATCCTTCGTTGACACCACTTTGGTTTTATCAATTGGTGAAAGTGTTGAAGAAGTTACAGATTCAGGAATTGAATTGAATAGACATACTTTAGACATCAAACAAATTGGCTCTAAATCAATCTTACAAGTTCATTCAGATGGGATCAGAGTCATTGAAAATGGGAAATTGATTAATGAATGGTTTCCACCAGCAGGAATAAAAATCATTGCTGCAACATCAACTTATAGACAAGTTGCAATTGGATTATCCAATGATGAATTAGTTTATTTTGAAGTTGATGATTCTGATAGATTAATAGAATTTGGTGAGCATAAAGAATTTTCAGCAAGAATAACTTCAGTTTCATTAGGTGATATCCCTGAAGGTAGGTTAAGATCCCCATTCTTAGTTGTTGGTTGTAATGATTCTACCATTAGAGTCTTGAACACGTCTCCTGTCAACACATTGGAATCCATGTCATTACAAGCGTTGAATTCAATCCCTAGTGATTTGTTAATAACTCAAATGAATGGATCCTTGTATGTTAATATTGGTTTGGAAAGTGGTGTTTATGTGAGAACTTCATTGGATGAAAGAACAGGATCTTTGAAAGATTCAAGAACGAAATATTTGGGGACAAAACCAATTGTTTTAAATCAAGTCAAGTATCAAGATCATAATGTTGTTCTAGCATTTTCAAACGTTACTTATCTGATTCATGAGTTGGATAATTTCCAAATTAATAGATTGTTGATTGATGGGTTACAATATGGTTCAGTTTTCAATAGTGAAGATATTCAACAAGGTATAGTTGGTGTTCATAATAAGAAATTGGTGATTTTTCAAATTCAAGATCCATTGGAACCTTTCAATATTAATTCTGTTGAATTGAAAACAACACCTAAAAATCTTACAGTTTATGAAAATGATTTGTTTGTTTTGGAAAGAAAGAAGGGTTTGAATGTTATTGAGAAAATCAACTCGTTGAATGGAGAAATTGAAAATTCAATTGAACTTTTACCAAATGAATCAGTTATCATTTCAGAGATTGTGAAATTCTCATCAAGAGATAATAATCCGTTTTTATTAGTATCAATTGCTGAAAATTACATTCCAGAATCAGGAACTTTCACAAATTCTTTCATTTACGTTTATGACTTGAATTTAAATTTCATTCATAAGACACAATTATCAGATTTGGTTTTAACTATAACTGAATTTCAAGGACGTTCACTTATTGGTGTTTCTAATTATTTGAAAATCTATGACATTGGATTGAAACAACTTTTAAGTAAATCATCAACAAAGATTGAATCAATTACTAAAATCATCAAGGTTGAAACCCAAGGTTATAGAGCGTTTGTTGCAGATATCAGAGAATCAATCACATTCTTAGTTTTCAAACCAGATTTGAACGATTTTATTCAATTTGCAGATGATTCAATATCAAGACATGTCACATCTTTTAAAATCCTTGATTATTCAACGGTTATTGTTGGTGATAAATTCGGTAATGTTTCAATCCTTAGATGTGATCAAGAAACAAGTGATTTAAGTGATAAAAACCTCACATTCTTAACTTCAAAAGGTGGATCTTTAAACGGTGCGCCTAAAAGACTTGAAAATTTATGTAATTTTTTCATTGAGGATATAATCACTTCTTTTGCAGTGAGTCCATTAGTGGTGGGTGGTCAAGATGTGATAACTTATACAGGTCTTCAGGGAACTATTGGTGTTTTAATTCCTGTTTTAACAAAATCAGATATAAGGTTTTTCAATAGATTACAAGTGGCAATGAGAGAAAATTTTAATGATTTACTGGATCGTGATAATTTAAAATTTAGAAGTTATTATCAACCGATTAAGAATGTGATTGATGGTGATTTGATTGAATTGTTTAAAGATCTTCCACTTGATGTTAAAATTAAAATTGGGAAAAAAGTTGGCAAGTTGCCTAAAGAAATCACCAAAAAGATATTTGAAATCAGAGCATTATCAACGTGATTGATCTCTAGATGTATAATACGGACATATTACAGACGCGTTTCAAATAGATAATAGATAATTTTTTGATGCATTTGTATGACTATGGTTTTTGACAGGTTAATACCTCCCTCTATATAACTCTTTAATGATATTTTTATCAACAATTGTTTCTGAAATTATTGCATCAACGTGTCTATTTTCAACCCTTCCATACCATATTGATATCCCTTCTTCGTCAAAATATAACACATTACCAGCATAAGCATGGCCACCTATATGCGACACAATGCCAACTTTTATACCTGATGTATTAGTTTCTTTGTCATATAAGAGTCCCTTTTCTTTCAAATTAAACTCAAACTCTTTCTTTAATACAGGTGAAATTATCCCACATCTTATATCTCTCTGTGCATGTCCACAAATCAATAAATTCCTGCTTGGATTAGGGATTCCTTTGAACTTATTCGTTCTTGAATTAGGATTTAATTTCTCTTTCATGAACTCTTCTGATTCTTTCTCAGTGATGTGGAAGTATTGATTATCAGGGTATACCAACACTCTTTTCTGTTCTGGTTCAAGGGGTATTTCAGGTTCTTCCAGATGAACATTCGATATCATTACCGGATACATTGGATCAATAGCTTTTCTCTTCAATCTACTCAACTCAGAAATGATCTCACCAGGCATGAGTTCAACTTTCGACATCCATTCAGCAGGCTCAACATCAGAATGCACAAGCACATGTTTCCAATTAAGAGATTTCGTGCCATATAATGGTTTATCATGGTTTATCTGTTTATCTTCTGGATATTCACATTGACAATACGTCTCTTTTGAAGTGATGATTGGCTCTGGAATTCTGCTGTACTCAACCAGTTTATAACGATCCTGCACACGGGCATGGCTGACCCTGTTCAGACATGTCCTCGTCCATCTCATTTCCTCTCTTTCTCTTATGAACAGTAGTATGTAGTAGTTTAACTATTTATTCACTATTCATTAGTATTAATGAGTAAGATCATTATCTCCGAGGAGGAAGCCCGAGTATCTCCGAGTAAAAAAATAATAATCGGTTTGCGCCACACAGGTCACGTTTAGCCAATCACGTGGTTTTCATGCCACGTTTCTTTTTCCAGCATTTAAAAGCAACAAATTTTCTCACGTGGATATCACGTTTATTCCCTTTTGTTTATATAACTCTAAAAATATGAGTGATAACAACCACAGTAACAAGAGAACAGCTGATGAAGATGATGAGCACAAGGACAAAAAAGTGAAGACCAAGGACGAGGAATCGCGTTCTGAAGAAACACACGAGGGAAACATTGATGCTGAATTGATTCAAGCTCAAGAGTATGCTTCAGCTCAAGAGGAAAATGATGCTGTTGCAGTTGCATCTTCATACATTGAAAACGAAAGTGGACCTGCTTCTGTTGGTGATTCAGCAAATCAACGTTCAACACAACAAGTGCTGCATCCAAATTCTGATAGACCTTTGGCTGGTACTCAAGAATGGCACAGAATTAGAAAAGACAACCATAAAGAAGTTGAAAGACGTAGAAGAGAGAATATTAATTCTGGTATTAAAGAATTAGCTTCATTGTTACCAACACCAGAAACTAATAAATCTCAAATATTGCAAAGAGGTATTGAATATATCAAGAGATTGAAAGAGAATGAAAACAATAACAATGAAAAGTGGACATTGGAAAAATTGTTAAATGATCAAAATCTTTCAGAATTAAGTGCTGCTAATGAAAAATTAAAAGCTGAATTAGAAAGAGCTTACAGAGAGGTCGAACACTGGAAGAAAGCTTGTATCTCTGAATCAGATGAGAAATAATTGCCCTTTTATTTTTTTCTTGTTCTAAATTTGTATAATTACTAGGTGTGTTGTGGTTTTTTATTGTTTCAAGGAGGACAGTTTAAGGGTTTAGGTATATGGTACATGTTGATTTTTAATATATGAAATATGTTAATCTATTTCACTTGTTGTATTGTAAAATAAGTTGATGCACTATAACTCAACATCTCTTATCAATATACCTTCATTACCTTTGCCTAAAGCACCAAGAACCTTAACATTACTGTTCTTGAAGTAGGTGGATTCAAATCCAAATGTGTTATTTGAACTATCCTTGCCATAAAACTGATATATGGAACTAGATCCACAATACATAACATCATCTTCTATACCTGATCTATTATTGATAACTAATGTCGTTTTATGGCTAGAGTTATTTTTCTTCCAAAATTGATCAACAAAGGGGAAAAATCTCAATATCCAGTAGTTCAAACTCCCATAATCTGGCTTGTCAAGATCTTTAAAGTCTTTCTCTATTTCATATTTTGTTATCTCTTGATTTTCATCATCAACTTTGATGTTTGATGATTGATGTTCATCTATCAATTTGAGATAATTCTCCTTCAATGCACCTTTTTGTTCAGGTGTAGCATCCTCAGCAATAGAAGGAGAGTTATTATGCAGCCATGCATTTGGACACAGTATCAAATTGACATCTTCATCTTGACAAAACTTACTAAACTCAAATTTTTGAAATGGTGCTTCAAATTTATATGGGTTTAAATCCATACAAATTCCAATGGTTGCCTTTATCTCATCTGTGAGTTGAAAAGATTTAAACCCAGGTCCTTCAATCGCTCCCCATTTCTCATCAGTCTCATAAAGAAACGATTTATTATAATTATGAACAATTTCTCCATCTTTATTAAACACTATAGCAGAGTTAAATATCTGTGAGCTTGAACTGAGTTCAGGATATCCCAAGACTGTAAAACACTTATATTTCCTACTGGTTTCTTTGGCCCATGTTAAAGTCGGTCCAGGATTACTTGGACTTTCAAGGTATGGTTGTATATGTGACGATGAATTGAAATTGTAACCAGTCAGGCCAAGTTCTGATAGAATTAAAAGATCAAGACCCAAATCTTGCGGTTTGCGAGTTGCTAGAGCCTTATTGAGGATTTCATTCGCCCTATTAATGTTTTCATTGATGGCACCTATCTTTGGGTTCAGCTGGAGAGTAGCGATTCTAAAACTTTTCATTGTTGGAACTTGGTACTAATCGTTTAGGTCTGCGGTCCTTTTCATTATTACACAGAATTCGCGAATTATTAGTAGCCATAAAATTGAGAGTAGTGTCATGCTGATATTAATATGATGAAGTGATTGAGTCTCAAGTCTAACTGTTAGCAAGTGGACCCAGGACTATGGTAGCCACTTGTGACTTGACTTACAACTCAATTGTCAAAAGAGCTTCAAATCTCTTGAATAAATAAGGGTATCAATTCTTACCCTGAAGAACTTCTTTCTGCTATTTTTTATCGTCAAAATTACCAGAGCTATAAGTTGCATTATAAGGAATAAGTGATGAAGCTAAAGATATTGAGCCTGATGATGGCTTTTATAATAGATAATCATTAATTTCATACCCTACTTTAACAGCGCATAAATGCTTTATGACTTGTCTGGATTTAGGCTTCATAAGTGGGAGGAGGTCCGTTTCGTTTTGTTTGTGTTTCAACGGCAGTATATCCCAAATATATAACTTCTCCACTCTCAACAAGAGCGGCGTTACTTTTTTCAAGTGCTGTCCTGACTTGATTGAAAGTTCTCTTGTGTTTAGATTCTTTCAATTCACTCAAAAGTTTAGACATGTGTTCCAAAAGAAGTTTCTCCAGTGACAAAACAGAGGCAAATGCAAGCTCGACCCAGAAGCCTTCGGGTTTGGGCTTTCCATTAGATACACAATCAATGTAAACCTTCAAATATCGTATCTTTAACCTCAAACATTCAATGAAATAACCATGTACGTCATAAATATCTTTTTCAAGGGACCCCATATATGTTCCCATATTGTAGCTGTAAACTAGCTTTTTGTTGAGCAACTCGATGTCGTATATAGAGTAAGCAATTATCTGCTTTATATCAGCCTCATGCTTGTTAGCAATTTGTGTTTGTGGGGAAATAAGAGCGGTATGTCGATTGATGAAGTCTTGTTTCTTTTCCTCCTTGGCCAACGAACCTCTATACGAGATTGGATCTGGATATGTACTGATTTCGCTATAGATCACATTTGACTGACTTATAATGTGTCCTGGATACATATCCATAAGTTTCGTAATGAGATGGGATGATTTTTTCAGTATATTCGAAGTTTCAAAGATGAGACTCTCATCTTTTTGTAGTAGTTCTCTAATAACAGTAACGTTACATTCTTGATCTATCTTTGAAAATTCAACGAGTTTCTCGTCGCTTTGTACCAACAATTTCGCAGCAACAAGCAACAACAAACTTCTTTCGAATTGTTTGTTTACCTCGTAGTCAACAGTCCCAACGTCTAAACCATTTTCAGATGAAATCTTGCCTCTTGTAATTTTGATACCGTTTATACGTCCATCTAAAATCGATCTTATGAATGATTGCAAACGTTCAACTTTTTCCAACGGAGTTGAATCTTTAAGGATTACAAAAGCGCTAGCTTCGTCAAGCTCAAATATTCTCAAATGATTAGCAACGACATCGGGTTTTAAGAAAAGTTCCATCTGCTGAAAAATGATGGACTTCGAAGTCTTGATTGACAGAACGTTCTTTTCAAAGCGACATTGAGAGGATATTTCAAGAGTATTTTTGTGAGTTGTTACATCTTCATTAGCTGTGATGTCCTCTGAAATTGTACGAGGTTTTGATTTTGAGGAAGGGGAACTCTGTTGGACCTGAGAAGAACTCCATATTTTCACCCATACGGATACAAACCATGACATAGTCGTCTTTAAATGAATTGTGGTAGGTAACTTGAGAGAGTTCAAAATTCACGTATGAGAACAATATTTGATGGGATAATTACAGGAAAATGATGTTATTAGAGAATATTTAAGACTAATTATAGAATACATGAGGGCACTGAGTTATCGCTTTAACAGATGTGCCTCCCCAACAAAACTTCCCACCAGAAAATGTCTTCAATTACCCATTTAATTTAGAAAAATCTAAAATTAAGGGCAATTACTACAAGTCTAAGATAAATCTTCAATCAATCATTAACTATTACTCTTTGGATTATAGACATATGTGAGAGCTATCCATCAATCATTCATCATTGAGAGCCTCCTGCTCATCAACTTCTTCAGAGTTGGTTAAGTCGTCTAATTCCGGTATATTTGATTTTTGGAATGATCCCATAGTTTCCAAGTTTGGCAACTTTTCATCAGTGGCTAGTTTCAACTCTGATAGCTTTGACTGTTTGGTTCTCAATTCTTCCAGGACCTCCTTGTCTGTATCTGTTGCATCGATTCTCTCTGCTGTCCTTTGTGCCTTTTTGATTTTGATTTCTAGATCTGGGTCGTATTTACCTTGCTGGTAAAGATCAAGTAGTGTCTTGTATGTCCATCCAACTGTATTGTAATTGATATCATTTGAATTTATATAGTCAGAAGCTTGAGCATATTCGTTATTTATTTGTGTTTTCATGAGTTCAAGTGATTCAGGACTCACAAAAGGAACATCAAGTTGAGACTGTTTCTGTTTTTTCAAACGGGAAGAAAATAAGTCATCAGAGATAGACGGTATTTCAGTTTCCAACAATCCAGTAATCAATTCCACTTTACGAGCATCGTCAATATCCAAATCCTTGGATAAGAGAAGTTCTTTTTCACTCAACAATGTAGCTTGGTGTGATTTGGTGAAACTGTGTAAAATATAATCATTCTCTAGAAGTTTCAACACATCGCTTTCTGTCAGCATATTGAGATCCATACCTTCTTGATAAAACGGTTTAAGTTTGTTTAGTTCTGCAATAGGGACCCAAATTCTTAGTTGTGGAATGAATACACTGTTTTTGAAAGTGTTTGACAATAAAGGTTGAGCAATGTATTCTTCACTCAAGACTTTTTGAAATTTAGATGGAACGTAAACAGGAACACCATCCAGCCTTGCCCGTTTCAAAGGGGAAAGATCATCTAATTTGTAAAAATGTTCATTACGACAGTTGTAGATCTTTGCTTTGAAGTTAAGATCATACTTCTGTTCTTGATTTAGATCTTTGCTTAAACCAGGTTTACTCTTCCGTCTGTTAGATCTAGCCAAGGCATGGAACGTTATTGGATCATCCTTTCTCAAGATTTTTTTATCCTTATCAGTCAAAGGATCATTAATTTCCTTCAAAATCACATTAGGATCAAAATTGTCAACATTTGCAATACCAACTTCAAGTTTTTTGAATTCCTCTTCATATCTTTTCGGTAAATCACTAGCACTTACAGAAAGTGCAGTTAGGTCCATGAAGAACCCAGTTTGAGTATCAATGAACCGGCCATCAATGTTATTCAACCCATTACCGTATTGTCTATGTGTGATTGAGTCGGTGATATCAAGATAATAACTTCCATACCCTTCAGATTGATCTTCAATGATCAAAGAACCGTTGAAATTTTGAGCAAGTTTAATAAAATCTTGAAAGGGCAGTTGAATGTCCAAATCATCGTCCCATGGGAAATGTAACCCATTGAAATTATAGGATAGAAGAGGACCATGTGCGATCCATGAGACTATTTCTGCATTTTTGGTGAATTGTGACCATGTTTTCAATAACCTTGTGAGAATGGACTCTCTTTCCTTTTGTGAGTATTTTTGGCCATTGTAGAATCTCCAATCGTAATGAGACGCACCAGAAAGACTTAAAGATGAT
Source organism: Gotozyma montana (assembly GCA_003706615.3). Lineage (NCBI taxonomy): Eukaryota > Fungi > Ascomycota > Saccharomycetes > Phaffomycetales > Phaffomycetaceae > Gotozyma > Gotozyma montana. Next base: position 53,109 of record PPLU03000010.1, read on the forward strand.
ACTTCAACAAAATGTTTCCTCAAAGATGAATCTTTTCTAGAAAGAGAAGATTTTAAAGATTTTTGAAAATTTATTAGATTCTTTTCTTTTGGAGATGGATTAGTCTTGAGATATTCAGGAGCATTGAAAAGGAATCTATCATGAGTTAGTTCAAGTGTTAGACTCTCATCATGGTTTTGTTGAGGAAGATGTATCTTACTGACAAACTCATCATAATCTTTTGCCACATCTATTATCAGAGATCTTTTATCTTTGACATATTCTTTAATCAATCCTTGATTCTTCATGTTTTGAGACTGTTTATTGTTTATCTTGTCGTTTGGTAAGACATCAACCTGAAAGTTTCCAGATGATGTAGAAAACACAAGATACTGTGGGTTAGGGGCAGAACTGTATAGATAAGATGCTGCATGTAACTTTGCCTTATTAGAATTTTTAGACTTGTATGAGTTACCTAGAACTTTGAACCCTGGATGACCAACTGACTTATCTCTGAGGCAGTAACTAGAACAGTGTTTATCCTGATGAATGTGCCGTAGCCTCATCGCATTTCCCTTTGCGTTCTTGGTCTTGCTGAGATCAAAGAAAGGCTCACTACCGAAGCTCTCTAGTTTTTCATTGATACTTTTCTGAGTCTGTTTGTTGATAGCAGTAGCACATATTAACGAACAGTCAAACTTTTGATCATTTGGCAATGTAACGAACTTATCAATGATATCACTTAAATTCACCCAATCGTACCAACTAAATGGCACTTTCAACTTCTCAACACCCACTGATTTCATCTGAGTGCCAATATGGTGCATGTAAACGGCTCTTGTGAGTCTAGGATCGTGCTTCCAACTGAGTCCATCACCCACAACTATATCAGGTGCAATATTATACACAGAGACTGGCACTGAGTCGTACAAGTGCTCATCCATCCACTCTTGCGAGTCCTCTGAATTGGGTCTCTTCTGGTCTTGTGACACCTGCAATTGGCGAACCGTCTCTTCCCAGCCACCGTCCCTAGTGTCTCGAACATGGGCAGACCACCGGTGCAGCACCAGCACGACGGCCACCAGTGCGAGCACAAACACCGTCCTCTGTCTCTTGCGAAGCATCCGGTTATGAGACTCAACAGCTATATGTCCAGTGTCTAATGTCAGCCGAAGATGTAAAAAACACTCCACTACAATATTGCATGATAAAGAATGGACATTGATTATTACAATGAAGAAGGTGAGTTTTTGTTATTATAGGATGTGTGTTCCTTATGTGACTCATTTACTCGGTTTGCTAACTGAAGCACAGACATCAAGGCGTTCGAGGAGGCCTTGAAGATGTCAGCTGATCCCGATGAGCCAGTGGAGACGATAACTTCACAAACGGATTGGACGCCCATCAGGAAGCGAATAGACAGAGATGAGGGAAAAGACGAGTTCTTCCAGAGCTGGTCGTACAAGATCTTGCGGTTCCCTATTCTTCTCCCGATTCTGCTATGGATATCGGTGCTGATGGTGTCTTATCTCCTTTTAAGGGTCTATATTGCTCTGTATGAAAGTGTTTATACCTGGAGAGGTCAAAGACAAAAACTGAGGGTGAAACTAAGGAACTCAAAGGATTATAAAGAATGGATAGAGAACGCATTGAATCTTGATAAATATTTGCATCTGGACTATTGGAAGACCGTTACTGGGTTTTATTATTACGATTATAAAACGTTGAAATTCACAGTTCATAACTTGAAGAAGTATAGACTCAATAATCAAGCTGAAGAGCTTACACTACTTTTACAGAGTTGCATAAAGGCTAACTTTGCTGGAACAGAGAATCCCATAATGTATTCAAGAACGTATTATGGTACTAAGAAATTGATAGAAGAGTACAATGAAGAAGTGGTGAAGGCATTGGACTATATAATAGAAGAGGAGACGATAGATCCAGCAGTGAAGAAACATCTATTCAAGTCGATGTACAAGAATCTAGGGAGAACGGCACTATGCCTATCTGGTGGTGCTTGTTTCGCTTATAATCATTTTGGTGTTATTAAGGCCCTATTGGAGAACGATTGTCTGCCAAATATTGTTAGTGGTACATCAGGTGGAGGTATTGTTGCTGCTTTAATGGCTACAAGAACTAATGAAGAATTAAAAGAGTTGATCAAACCTGAATTAGCTAGAAAAATCACAGCATGTAATGAATCCATGCTTGTTTATTTTAAAAGATTTTTAAAAACTGGTGCAAGATTCGACTCTGTTGATTGGGCAATCAAGTCATTATGGTTTACAATGGGTTCAATGACATTCAAAGAAGCATATGAAAGAACAGGTAAAATATTGAATATTTCCACTGTCCCATCAGATCCTCATTCTCCTGTTATTTTATGTAACCATATCACATCTCCAAATTGTGTCATCTGGTCAACTTTATTAGCGTCTAGTGCAGTTCCTGGTATCTTAAACCCAGTGGTACTAATGATGAAAGATCCTAAAACAGGTAAACTATCACCTTTTAGCCTGGGGACTAAGTATAAAGATGGATCATTAAGAACTGATATTCCAGTTGAAGCACTAAACACTTACTTCAACGTTAAATTTTCCATAGTGAGTCAAGTCAATCCTCACATTTCATTATTTTTCTTTGCTCCTAAAGGTTCAGTTGGAAGACCGGTGTCTAGGTCAAGAACGGGTCTAAGAGGTGGGTTCATTGGCGCCGGTTTAGAGAATTACATTAAGTTGGAGAATAAGAAATGGTTGAAACTTATCAAATCTTTGGATTTATTACCTCATATTTGGGATCAGGATTGGTCTAATATTTGGCTTCAAAAATTCAGTGGAACAGTTACTATTTGGCCAAAGATCAAATTGGGTGAGTTCCGTTATATTTTAAGTGATCCAACTGAAGAAAGGTTGGCTAATATGATTAGAAATGGTGAGATATCTACTTTCCCCAAACTATTATTTATAACACATAGATTAAACATTGAAAGGGCAATCAAAAGGGGGTTAGAGAAGTTCAAGAAGATCCACAAAGATAAATTGAGCAAAGAGTCGAAAGGTGGGTTGCTGAGAAGATTAGACGAGTCAGAAGATGAAGCACATAATATACCAGTGATCTTAGACTATCAATCTGGAAACGATAATGCTCTTCAGCATCAGACCCGGTTCGGAAGTGACTTGGAAGACGATCAGGACGACGATAACAGCTCAGCCTCATTGTCGGAAGATCTGGGCAACGTCGAAGTCTCGAAGCGAAGACACAAAAGACACAGAGAAAGAACAGGATCTACTGCCAGTTTCTGGTGGTGAAGCTTTATTTAACCGTTGATAAACCCTTGATAAACCCGTATGCATTTCGGATTTTGAACAATTGTAGGGCGCAAGTCGCGAAGCCGGAAGATACAGCGACTTCTGCGGAATTGCGCGAGTCATAGCAACTGCCACGAAGAGTCAAGCTGCTTTTATAGAGACTTTGGGCACTCAAACTGGTGCTATAAAATACTCAATCAGTAACAATAAACACCAAGTACGCTCCCCACAGCCAAGCCACAGACTGACACAAAAACCGCAAATCCAGCGCTGTGATTGGCCAAAAGCGTTTTATGCAGGTTCTCGGCGTTACTTCCCAATTGGGAAGTGTGATCACCGACAGAAAATTTATAAGCTCGAGAGATTAGTAGATATAAAGAGGCTCATCCTCAGTTGTGAGAGACTTTGTTCATACTAGAGAAGTAAACAATAGTCAGAAAGAATAGCACTGATGTTGGAGAAGGAGATTGAAAACAAACCCACAGACGCGTCCTCGTCATCTTCGGATTTCGAAGACAGAGAAGAGTATGAGAGACTTCAGCGGAAGATTCAACCAAAGAAGAGTTTTTTCCTCTTGAAACGCTTCGCAGGGGGTGAACCAAAACCAATCATCAAGAATGAAGAGGTGTATCCATTGATAAATGCAAGTCTGCTCTCAGTTATAACTTTTTCGTGGATCTCACCTATAATCAAGAAAGGTTATCTGCGAAGAATAGAAGATGAAGATCTATACCAATTGCAGGGTGAAATGGCAGTTAAGGACCTAACTGCAAAATTTGAAGCTAATTTGGAGAAAAGAATTAATAACTGGAGAGAGAAAAATCCAGACAAGGAAAAGTATAGTAAATGGGTATTGCTATTAGCTATAAATGATACTTTCAAGTATCAGTTTTGGTTGAAATCTGGTATACCCAAAATTGTTTCTGATTTAACCCAAGTGACAATGCCATTGTTGGTTAGAACTTTAGTCAGGTACGTTCAGAACTTGGACAATCCTGAATTCAAACATCATACTGGTCATGCCGTCGGATACTGTATTGGGATATTTATTATGTTGATTTTAAATTCCAATTTAATTAGTCATTTCTTCCATTTTGGTATGCTTTCTGGTGCTGAAGTGAAAGGTGTGTTAACCAACGTTATTTATAAAAAATCATTTGTGTTAAGCGCCAAAGGTAAGAAAGAATTTCCTAATGGTAAAGTTAATAGTTTGGTAATGGCTGATATTTCAAGAATTGATTTGTGTATTGGTACATTACATTTCATTTGGACTTTCCCAATTGCGTTTTCTGTTGGTTTGATTATTTTATGTGTTACAATAGGAGCCGTGGCTTTGTTAGGTGTTTTTCTAATCGTCGTTGTTATCGGCTTTGTTTTCTATGCCAACAAACGTTTGAAATTTTTGAGAATCAAATCTACTGGGTTTATTGACAAAAGAGTTGGCGCAATTAGTGAGATTGTTAACAATTTGAAAATGATTAAGTTGTACTCTTGGGAAACACCATACCTTGAAAATGTTTGGACTTATAGAACCAATGAGAAACAGTTCATTGGTAAGATGCAAAAGTTGAGATCTTATACCAATACAGCTATTAATACGGTTACTTATTACTCACAATTGTCCACGTTTTTGTTAATGTTTTACACAAGTGATAGTTTTGAACCATATAATATCTTTTCAGCAATAACTTTGTTCAACATGTTGAGAATGCCTTTAAATTTGTTACCATTCGCCACTTCATTTGCAGTTGATGGTCTTTTGGCAATTGGAAGAGTTGCTGAATTCTTACAAGCTGATGAAACTGAAGATTTAGTTATAAGATTACCAATTGAAGACTCAGAAAATTCAATTGAGATTGAAAATTCAGAATTTCAATGGGAAGAACAAGATGTTGAAGTTGATGTCAAAGATAAGATTAAAACAGTTGATAATGAAAGTGACTCTAATAGCGAATATGGATTCCCTGGATTGTTAAACATCAACCTTAATATTAAACGTAATGAGTTTGTCTTGATCACTGGTCCAATTGGTACTGGTAAATCATCTTTATTGAATGCAATTGAAGGTTCAATGTTACAAAAATCAGGAAGTTCTAAAATTTATGGCTCTTTAACTTTTTGTTCATATCCATGGATCCAAAATGCAACCATCAGGGAGAATATTCTCTTTGGTGAACCATATAATGCTGAAAAGTATACTAGTGTGGTCAATAGTTGTGCTTTGGATGTCGACTTTGGTATTTTGCCAGAAGGTGATTTGACTGAAGTTGGTGAAAGAGGTATCACATTATCTGGTGGTCAAAAGGCTAGAATCAATCTTGCAAGAGCTGTTTATTCTGATCGTGATATCATTTTATTGGATGATGTTTTGAGTGCTGTGGATTCAAGAGTTGGAAGACATATAATGGAACATTGTATTTGTGGTATTCTTGCTGGTAAAACTCGTGTTTTAGCAACTCATCAGCTTTCATTGATTGATTTTGCTGATAGGGTTATTGTTGTTGATGGTAGCGGTTACATTGATGTTGGTTCACAAAGTGAATTAATTCAAAGAAACAAAACGTTTGCCAATTTGATGGAATATTCCAAAGAAGGTCAAGAAGAAGATCAAAATAAAGATGTTGAAGAAGAGGCAGAAATTGGTGAAGAGTTGAAAGAGTTGGAAAGACAAAAGACTGAACTTTCAAAAATTAAGTCTAAGAAAGAAGAGGAAAAAGGAAATGCACAAGCTAGATCTGTTGAAGAAAGAGGAGTTGGTTCAATTCCATTAAGTGTTTATTCCAACTATCTTGAACTTGGAGTTGGGTTCACCAAGTACCTTGCTGTTCCACTTTTCATATTGACATTGATTGTTCATGGTTTCTTACAAGTTTTCCAATCTGTTTGGATTACATTTTGGATTGGTGATAAGTTTGGTTATTCAAGTGGAGTTTACGCAGGTGTTTATGCAGCTTTGGTCGTTCTTGCTACTTTAGCATACATGTTTCTTTTCTTTACATTGGCTTATGTTAACAATAAGGCTGGGTTAAAATTATTCAACAAGAGTGTTGCTAGATTGTTGAAGACTCCAATGTGGTTCATGGATATAACTCCAATTGGAAGAATTTTAAACAGATTCACCAAAGATGTTGATGTCTTAGACACTGATATGATTGAACAACTGAGATTGTTCTTAAGTTCTGTGGCATTAGTTGGTGCAACTATCATCTTGGCCGGTATTTACATCCCATGGTTTTTCATATCAGTTCCTATCAGTTTCTTCCTATACGCTTGTCTTGCAAGTTATTACAAAGCTTCTGCATTGGACATCAAGAGATTAGAAGCAACTAGAAGATCATTTGTCTTTAGTCATTTCAACGAAAGTTTAAGTGGTATGAAAGTTATCAAATCTTATGGATCCCAAGAAAGATTTTTAAACTTATATGAAAAGCTCATTGATGATATGAATTCTGCTTATTTCTTAACTATTGCTAATCAAAGATGGTTGTCTGTGAGATTAGATTCCGTCAGTGCAACAGTCACATTATTCCTATGTATCATGTGTGCTTGTCAGGTGTTTAATTTAAGTGGTGCATCTTCTGGGTTATTAGTGTCTTACATGATTCAAGTTTCCACCATGATTACTCTTGTTGTCAGAACTGCGACTCAATTAGAGAATGATTTCAATTCTGCAGAAAGATTATTTCAATACGCCAATGATCTACCACAAGAAGCCGCTTTTGACATTAAGGAGACTAAACCAGATCCTGAATGGCCAGTCAATGGTTCAATTATTTATGATAATGTTTCGTTAAGTTACAGAGAAGGACTTCCTCTTGTCTTGAAGAATGTCAATTTCCAAGTTGAAGGTGGGTTCAAAGTTGGTATTTGTGGAAGAACTGGTGCTGGTAAGAGTACAATCATGAATGCTTTGTTCAGAGTCAATGAATTGGCAACTGGTAAGATTACAATTGATGGAATTGACATCTCAACATTAGGTTTGAATGACTTGAGATCTAAATTGTCTATCATCCCCCAGGATCCTGTCTTGTTCAAAGGAACAATCAGACAGAATTTGGATCCTTTTGGTGAAGCTACTGATTTGGAACTTTGGGATGCTTTGAAAAGAAGTTGGTTAGTTGAAAAAGATGCCAGTGGTGTCAATGAATTTCACCAAGGTGATGACAACTTGAGAAACTTTCATAAATTTCATTTGGATCAGATTGTTGAAGATGATGGATCTAATTTCTCATTGGGTGAACGTCAATTATTGGCATTGACTAGAGCATTGGTTCGTAACTCTAAAGTTCTTATCTTGGATGAAGCCACATCTTCTGTGGATTATGAAACAGATGCTAAAATCCAATCAACCATCGTCAATGAGTTCAACGATTGTACAATTTTATGTATTGCTCATAGATTGAAAACAATTTTGAACTATAACTTGATTTTGGTTCTGGATAAAGGTGAAGTTGCAGAATATGATACACCATATAACTTGTTTAAGAATGGTGGAATCTTCACAGAGATGTGTGACAGATCTAACATCACGGAATTAGATTTCCAAGAAGACAGCAAATGATCTTTTAATACCAAATACTATGAACTATGAATACTATGATAACTATGAATTAATACCAGGTAAAGTACCGTAAATGATAAATCTCTCTTTTTTCTAATGATGGCAATACGTAAAGCAATATAAAGTCCAATCATACTACAGTCTACTGTATCGTAGTCTCCGAAGGTCCCGTAGATCTCAGGAACTGCCATCATGACGGCTTTCAAGAACTATTGGCCATCTGAGTGAGAAGTTTCATTCTTATCATTATATTCTGTTATCAAGTGATTCTCGATTCGATTCTCGTTGGGCTCCTTTTTTATTTTCTTAAGTTTTTTTTTTGTTTTGTTTTGTATATAAAAACGTCAATCAATTCCCAATCGAACAGAACCAACAGGCCTATTGACACCTTTATGAAGCCATTCGCCACAAACCACGAAGAGCTCATCCACGATGTTGCATATGATTTCTATGGGAAACAGCTTGCGAGCTGCTCTTCCGATCAACACATTAAAGTATTCGATCTTGACCCAACTACAAACGATTGGCTTCTTAACGACTCATGGAAAGCTCACAACTCCTCCATCGTCAAGATAGATTGGGCCTCCCCTGAGTACGGAAAAATCATTGTGTCTGCTTCATATGATAAGACAGTCAAGATTTGGGAAGAAGACACGGATGAGCCAATTGGATCTGGTCGTCGTTGGAAGAAGCTCGCTACTTTGAATGATGCAAGAGGCCCAATATACGATGTTTCATTTGCTCCAAGTCATTTGGGGCTCAGACTTGCAGTCATTGGAAGCGATGGTACTTTAAGAATATACGATGCCTTAGAGCCAGCAGATTTAAGATCATGGACTCTTACTTCAGAAGTATCAATCTTGAACGTTCCATCTGCATCTAATCTTCAGTCGGATTTTGCACTTGCTTGGTGCTCTTCAAGATACTCACCTGAAAAAATCGTTGTGTGTGCCCTTGACCAAGGGTTTATCTACCATCGTGATAATAATGGGAAGTTGGTCAAGGCCGCAACCCTACCCGACCATGGTGGATTAATAAGATCAGTTGCATGGGCTCCTTCGATGGGAAGATATTATCAACTACTGGCAACGGGATGCAAAGACGGAAAAGTCCGTATTTTCAAACTAACTGAAAAATTGGCACCAAAAGTGAATAAACTACAGAACCAATGGGCAGATGATACAGACTCGAATGCTCTGGAGAAATCAGACCAACCAAATGTTTCTATTGAAGTTGAACTTTTGAGCGAGCATGATGATCATAAAGGAGAAGTTTGGTCTGTATCTTGGAATTTAACAGGAACTATTCTAAGTAGTTCAGGTGATGATGGTAAAGTGAGGTTATGGAAAGCTGTTTACAACAGTGATTTCCATTGCTTATCAGTCATAACTGCTGAGCAGAAACAGGGACTTGTCTAAACTAGTTTAATAATAAGCATTCCCCGTGAAATCAAAATAGATCTACTTGTGTTATGATATTGTGTTTTTAACTGTTAATTAAGTGTAGTTGTTATTTTCGAAGCCTTAATATTTTGAGATTAACAATCCCCAATCGATAAAACTTGAATAAAAGCACTTTGTTCTATATTCTGTTCACCCATTGACTCAAGATCTATACGGTACACTTAGTTATCCTTTGCCTATGTGACAGGAAACGTCTAAATGAAGATATGATCATGTGACTTGGTGGGGCCACACTATTGTGTCTCAATTATGGCTCAAACTGGATTAACTATACCAAATTTCAAAATATCTGAGCTCTACGAATGGAAAAAAGGTGTTTGGTCGATCAATTAAACTTCACATACTGCTGCTCCCGTCTACACAATTGAAGTTTAGTCATATTTATTGCTTATATTGATGGCTGATCAAGATTCGCTGACCGTTGACGAGTCTACAGGGCTTTTGGCTCATGAAGGACAAGAGTATCAAGCAACTCAGAATGTCGTGAATAATGAACAAGAGATATCAATTGACGCGTCTTTGAAAAAACTTATAAAGAACAAACTGTACATTTCACATTTTCTATACGTTTGGAATGCAAGAATCTATGAATTTGGTGTTGTGCTATTCATTGTGAATCTCTATCCAAAAAATTTATTCCCACCATCTTTATTCGCATTGGTCTCCACAGGCTCTGCAATTCTATTGACTAGTGTTTTAACAAAATTTGTCAATAAGGGAGAAAGACTTTCAATTATCAAATCAACTATTTTTGTTCAAAGAACGTCTGCTATTTTATCTTCTTTCACTCTGTTGATCACATTCAGATTTTTTAGAGAAGAGTCAATATTCAAGCATGGGGCATTGGCCATTGTCATACTCTGTGGTGTTGTGGAAAGATTATCCACAATTGCCAATAAGATGTCGATCTCAAGGGACTGGATTGTGAAAATATGTGGGAAAGATCAAGATTTCTTACTGGAGTTGAACACAAAATTAAGATCTATTGATCTATTTTGTAAATTGATTGGTCCTTTTTTCATTTCTAGTTTTTTAATATTAACAAATCATGAGATAACTGCTATTTTTCTCATACTTTCTTTCCTTATTTCCAACCAAATTGAATTTTCAGCTATTTTGAATATTTACAACAATGTCCCAGCCTTAAACTCAAAACCAGCTCCTGATGTCTCAGAAACAGTTGATACTGCTCATTTCACAAAGCCTAAAACTGATAAAGATGGTTCTGATTGGGAAAATGCTAAATTATTCTTCAGAAATCCTCTTTCAGCTTCAATTTTAGCCATGTCAATGGCATATTTCACAGTTTTATCTTTTGGAAATTCAACAGTGGCGTACCTTCTTTCCTTTGATGATATAACAAACCTCACAATTGGTTATTTGAAAGGTATATCCACCGTTTTTGAACTATTTGGCACAATCGTTGTTTTTCCATTCCTTACAAGGAAAACTAATTTGATTGCAACTAGTGTTATTTCAATTACTTTTGAGTTCTTAACTTTGATACCTATTGCCGTTGGTTTTTTCCTGAATTATGATAAAACTAGATGGTTGATGTCTCTCTGTATCCCATTCTCCAGAATTGGATTATGGTGTTTCGATCTAGCATTACAAAACTCTATTCAAATTTACATCAAGGATGATTTTGAGAGATTTAACGCAACATTATTTGAAGAAACTTTCAACAATTTGTTCGAACTTCTTGGATATTTATCAACTTTGATATTTCATAAACCTGAGCAGTTCGAAATTCCAGCAATTGCAACAGTTGTTGTCATTGGGTTAAGCGCTTTGTTGAGTTATGTTTCGTTGTTCAGAATCAAAGATATCCTCAAATGAACTGGCCGCATTGGGAAAAATCTCTCTATATTTAGATTAATACAGCTTCTAGAATAAACTACTACTCTATCTCAATTGTAAATTATAATATTACACTGGAATGTCATTCCAAATTCATTAAATAAGATCAAGACACACAATTATGCAATAATCACAGTAAAACACAACGATGTTTTCTTCTATAGTTGTTCTCAAAAGTCCCATATTCGCCATCATAACCTGTCTCAACTTCATTAGTCGAATCATTATTAAACTTTTTCTTTAAACGATCTCTCAAAGATCTCTTCCCATTATTACTACCACCAGCACCACGATTATTACCACTATACTGAACATTTTCCAGTCCAACAGATACTGCAAAATTAAACACTTGATTCACATTCTCCGTTGTCTTAGCAGAGCATCTAACATGATATTTAGCACCAATTTCGTTTGCAACTTCTTCAGCTTTTCTAAACTCAACAGACTCTGTATTATTAGACAGTAGATATTCTCTGTCTTGTAATAAATCTGACTTGGTCCCAACCAGCACTGTTGCCACACCGGGACAGAAATGCTCCACTTCAGGTGCCCATTTCTCTCTTACGTTGTTCAGACTGATAAGACTCCCCACTGAGTAACAAATCAAAATCACATTCACATTCTGATAAGACAAAGGTCTTAGTCTATCATATTCCTCTTGTCCTGCTGTATCCCATAATGCCAACTCAACCAAAGATTTTCCATCATTGCTCTCCACATGTGTGATATAATTTTCAAAAATCGTTGGAACATATTCTGTTGGGAACTCACCTCTCGAGTATGAGATCAGTAAACAAGTCTTACCGCAACCACCATCACCTACGACAACCAGTTTCACTTGTTTATCGGCCTTCTTTTTACTTATTCTCAGCTTTGTGGCATCATCAAGATCATCCCTATCTACATGGTATTGAACTGTGCTGTTTAGATCCACATTTGATTGACGTGCCCTCAGATCCTGTTTCTTTGGACTCTTCATACTTTCGATCTGTGACTGGCGTTTCTTTGCTATATCGTACGGCGTCTCCAATGACGTGCTTATGACTTTGAAACTCCCTGTTTCAGACCCATCCTCATCAATACGAACATCATCGTCATCAATACGAACATCATCGTTATACTGATCATCGTTTGTTAGATCGATTATTGAGCTATTGTTCGCGTGATGTCCATAATATGGCTGTGAAAGTCTGTTTGCCATGCTAATAAGGTTGTCACCTGTTGACTATAATGATCTGATTCTAAGTTAATATGGTAAAGAGTGGAAATTTCACTAGATTTGGAATGTTTTGAAATTTTTAATAAGCTTTTTCTTTTGTTTACTTTTCTGATCGCAGGGACCTGCTTGAGAATCTCAATTCCGACCGAGAGGCCTCGGAAATATAAATTAGATGTTAGTAGACTACAGTATATTGTTGTTTTCTAACATTAGGGACTCTAATTGGTACATCCCCATCATTATCGTTCATCAGTAAGTTCGTTAATTATTTTAGTTCTTTTTGCATGCTATCAGTTCAGAGTTTATCATTTCAAGAAACCATCGTCATCCACATATGCATTTTTCCTCATATCTTCTGCTAATCCCCTTTGCATGATGATCTTTCTGTCTTCTATGTATCGATCTAAAAACTCCAGCGTAGCATGATGTTGTACTATGCCTTCTTCAAAAATGGGATCAGATGGAACAGGATCAAAATCCTGTTTAAGAAGTCCTGTTACTGGATCAAAATCATTGATGAAATCCAATTCTTTCAAAGTCTTCCCATCTCCTTCTATCAAGTCATCATTTAACCCATCTTCGAAATTATGCATCATTAAATTCGTTAAATCTGTGTCAATCAGCTCATCTTCATTGGGGTATGGTGTACTATCTCCATGGATGTCTAAACTAGAAGGAGTGACATGTTTTGCTCTTCCGTAATAATTGTCACCCTCAGCTCCAGTAATACCATGTAGTGTTGCAATTGTAGATTCTGATGAAGAATGATGACGACGATTATTATTCACTCCCAAGTTTTCGGAAACGATTGATTCACTTGGATAGTTTGATCTTTTAATTATTGTATTTCTGAAACTCTTTATGCAAACTTCATGAATATCCAAAGCTCTTGTTTTCAATCTATCTTTTAAATGCATAAAGCTCGGAATTGGATCATTCAAAACAGTGTTTCTCATCACATATGCTTGTCTTCTATTCAAAAAGGCAATAATTCTAGTAGTATAGTTCAAATACCATTGTAATTCTTTATCTTGTTCCATCCCCACAAGCATCTCTTCTCTTTTGAAAGGATACATCGTATAAAACCCATTCAATAAAAAGGTGAAAATATAGTTACAATTGATGAGTGTGTACTTCAACAAGTCTGCAAATGCAAACCATAAGACATAGAAAATCTTGTTGATTGGAGGTGTGTTGGAACCCATCGTTTGCATTTCTGAAGGTATTATTGATAATCCTGACTTGAAAAACTCAACTAATTTATCAATTGGAAATTTGACAACGTCATCTGGTAAAATTTCATTCTCCAATAGTTCAAAAGTAGACTGTATAATTATTTTTAAGTCATTATATTGTTTAATCAATGTCTTGTCCTGTGTCTTTATGGAATTTTTCTTCAACTTTTTGCTTTCTTGTTCAATATACTTATCTCCGAATTCTTTAAACACGTGAGCAAACTCACCAAGAGCATCAGATGCAAATGGAGGAAACCAAACGTATTTTGTAGTTGATAAATATGAATCGGCAAATGATTGAAGTTGTGGTAATGAATTAGGAAATTTTGAAGGATGTTCAAGAGCTGATTTCAACGTGATACCAGGGCCTGCAGCCAATGCAAAGAAATCTTTATAAGTTGATCCTGGATACAAACATCCAGTGGTGTAAAGTTGAGAACTTAGGATTAAAGTTTGTACGGCATTAGTATCCGTTAAATTAACAATGTTTTTTCTAACAATGGCAATGCATTCAACACGATATTTTAGGAATTGTTTTGATAAATGAGGAAAAGAAGGTAATAAAGCGGCTATACCACGCAATGTTGTAATTGAAAATATTTGAAAATTTTTCGTTGCTTGATGGAATGTGTCAAAATTGATACGAAAAATATATGATCTTGATGCTGTCATTGGGAGTGTCTCTGCCAAAAATTGATAAGCTGTATTCGGATCAAATGAAGGTCTATTGAAGACATGTGGTACTTGTTTGACAGTGAACCCTTTTTCCTCCGATATTTTGTCCGATTTGACAGCTGGAGAAATTTGTTGTTGTGACAAAGGTGAAGATTTTGTTGTTGAGGATGGATTTTCCGATTCCAATGATTGTTGAGGACTCGAACTATTACTTACACTGTTATTATTAGAAAAATTGTTCAAATGTGAAGTCTTGAGTGCTTCCAATTGTGGTATCGTGTAGTCCAGATATCCACAACGAACTTTCCTCGTAATGCATCTTTGGCAACTGGGAAGTATCTCATCACATTTGATACGTCTCTGACGGCATTGTGGACATCCCAGGCGGGAATTCTTGTGCTTTCGACGGTGCCTCTTAGCGTCTTCAGAGCCGGCGAGTGCCATTCTGTTGGTGACTTCTTTGTAAATGTAATGTTTATTCATCTATTTTCAGACTGTAGAGACTCTAAAGCTGACGTAATTTGCTCAACATACAGCAAACAGCCTAAATGCATACTACGATTTCTTACTGAGAGCTTAGTGTTGACTGAAGGTTGATCTGGGGGTGGTTGAGTCCTGAGAGCAGCTCCTTGTCAGTTTGATAGACTCAAAAGCAACTTACGTGATCCACTTTTTGTTTATTGCTACTCATCGAGATTCAAAAAAAGTAACCTCAAATCTAACCTAATCGGGAAATGAGATGAGATGAGATGAGATGCGAATCTGTGGAGAAATGTGATCTGGCGAGATTTAGGAACAGCCATCATCAGACAATAGGAGACACTGGTGTAGTAAGACCTTCTTCATTTCATCTACACAAGACACAAAACAGAAAACATAGAATATAGGGAGAATAAAACGAAACATCATAAAAAACATCAAAGATACATATTAAAACAAAAAATTAAATAAGAATAAGATACAGCACAATCAGAAACGAACAAATCAATTCATTTGCATAATGATTCTCCGATCTTCAATGTACTTATCCAAAAAATCCATTGAGGCCGACTGATAATTAATGGTGTCATTAAAGACTGGGTCAGTAAAACGAGGATCATAATCTTCTTCCAAGAGCCCCGTCTTGTCACTGATTCCATTAATGAAATCCAACTCATCATTATCATCATCACCATCCCCATCTTTTTCATCGCTGAGTTGGTTTTGTAGCTGGTTTTCCAACAGATTGCTCAATCCTTCATCAGTTGCACCTTCAGTTTTGAAATAATTTGGTGAAGAAGCAGGAGCATTCTCCAAATTTTCAAACGCCATAGACTCAGTTGGGTAATGCCATCTCGTTAGACGTGTGGTTTTGAAACTCAACACTTGAGTCTCATGAATATCAAGAGCTCTTGTCTTAAGTCTGTCTTTGAGAACCATAAAACTTGGGATTGGATCATTAAGAACAGTGTTACGCAAGAGGTAAGCATGACGACGCATTAGGTATGCTTGCACACGACAAGAATAATTGAAGAAATAAAGGAGTTTATCATCACCAAAACGTTTTAAACTTCTGAGGATTTCATCCCTATCAAATGGGAAAACAATGTAGAATCCATTCAATGCAAACGTGAAGATATAGTTGCAATCAATGAAAACAAACTTGAGTAAATCAACAAGACCATAAACGAGCACATAAAACACTTTTTGTACCGGGGTATAATGAGATCCAATGGTATATGCCTCAGATGGTACTACCGCCAGACCTTGTTTCATTATATCCATAAGTTTATCAATTGGGAACTTCACCACATTTCCAGGAAGTGACTCTTTTTCCAAGATGTCAAAAACCGCCTCCATAAACTCAATCAATGCATCATATTGTGTCTTTAACAAGGGATCATCACCTGACTCAATATACAAATCACCGAAGTCGTTAAGCACCTCATGATATTCGTATAATGCATCAGGTTTATATGGAGGAAACCACACGTATTTGGTAGTGAAGATGAAAGAGTCTGCATATGACTGAAGTTGTGGGTATGTTGTTGGGAACGAATCGGGTGACTCCATTGCAAGTTTTAGTACGATTGCAGGTCCAGCAGCAAGGGAGAAATAGTCACGATAAGTGGCCTCTGGATGAAGACATGAAATGGTGTAAAGGTAACTTGTAAGGTTGAGTGTGGTGAGAGCATTTGCATCGTTTAGATTAGTGATATTGTGTCTGAGGGCGTTGATGCAACGAACACGATGAAGAAGGTAAGATGAGCTAAGATATGGACATCTTGGTAATAAAACTGCAGCACCACGAAGCAAAATACCTTCAAATCTTGCCCAGTCAACAAAACTGGTGACTATTCCTTCATGTAGATCCAGTAATATGTAAATACGTGAGAACAGAGTCGAGATGGTTTCGTCAAGGAACTCTGGGAATTTTCTTGGGTCGTATTGTGGTTTATTAAGCTTGTGTTGGATCAAGGGTAGTTCATGACGTTTTTTAGTAACATCATAACGTGGAGCAATATCCTCTGGTGCCTTTACAGGATCTGTTGGGTGTTCTTCCAGCTGTGGTCCTTCTGCAAATGCATACTGTCTGGCAAGTCCTTCAATAGGATGAATGTACAGGTCCAAGAGTGAGCTGGCAACAGGACCAGGACTGGACTCTGATGTGAATGATGATGGGTTTGTGAGAGTGGTGATATCATCGCGTGGACTCTCACTGGACTCATTCCGTTCTTTCAACTCTTGTGGTTCGATTGGTTCCAAAGGTTTCAAGTCCAAGTTCAAACTAGGTCTATAAGTGATGACAGGCTGCAGAGGAATATGCTGCTGGTACTGATACGGGTACTGGTGATAAAGTGGTTGTGGAGGGTACTGATAAGGGTACGGGTAGTGCACCTGTTGCTGGTGCTGTACTGGCCACTGCTGCTGGTTGTCGATGATGGCCTGCTTCTGCTCCTGGGTGAAGTCCAGGTACCCACACCGTACTTTGCGATAGACACACCTGCCACAAGTTGGAAGCGACTCGTCACACTTGATACGTCTCTGTCGGCACTGCGGACACCCGAGCCGCGAGTTCTTGTGTTTGCGACGGTGCGCTTTCTGCTTCTCCTCGGGCATCTTCTCTTTGTCTCTTATATATGTCTCGTTATACTAATGAAAAAATTTTGTTGCTATATATAATTTTTTATTGTTTTGTTTATTAATTTATCCGAAGACACTTTTCACTTCGTACGCAATCCACAGGAGGATGCACATCTTCAGCAATAGTTTCTTACCTGGTGTCAGCACATCGCTCTCGTCTATTCGCTCGAAAAGAGGCGTCAGCAGTGGTATTCTCAGCGTTTCAACGGGCTCTATAGCGTTACTCACTATGTTATCATCTTGATTGTTGACAGCTTGATTGTTATCTTCTGTATTTTTGACATCTTGATGAGCATCGCCTAAAAATATCTCCATTGCAGGCCCTGCTTCTTTAACAGGAATATCATCACCTTGAAACGATTCCACCATCGACACTGCGGCAGTATTCTCTATGGGCTGCACAACCTCTCGACTCTTTACCTGTTTGTTTTTCCTCTTAAAGAATCTCTTAAGTCCTTTCTTCTCTTCTTTGATCGTCTCCACCACTGGTTCGATTATTTCTGGCTCTATTATCTCTTGCTCTGCAATCTCCCCTTCTGAAGAATCCAACAGATCTTCTTTGTCTCCCTCTTTTATATAATAACCCTCACCAGTGATGCGTAGTTCTCGATTCGAACTAGCCAATGTCTTATTAACTGAATTCTCATATCCCATAGCCAGAGTTGGCATTAATTCAAACTCTTCATCACTCTTATTAGAATGAGAGTAGAACGGTACATGTGGCACATCATCTTCTTCAACAACAGGGATTTTCCCTCCAAACATCCTTGTCTTGCTTGCTCTTATCTTATTTGTCTTGCTGTTCTTGCTGGTCTTGCCCTTGATATCCTCAAAAACAAATGAGGACCGTCTCTGTCCTTGCTTCCCACTCATAACTCGTGGTGCATTCCCAGTGTAGTACGATACAACCTGGACGGGAACTTCAACTTGCTCATCTTCGATCAGTCCTTCATCTCTCAAGGGATCGCTCACATGACGCGTGTCGATGCTCATCATTTTCTATATCGGTCTAAGTCTCTATTGAAGAGTATAGCGACAGCGAGTCTCACTTAGTTGTAGCAGTCTCGGTCTAATCACTGGCATAATCCTTTCAGCAAAAGAATTTTTTTTATGTTTTTATGTCTTGAGCTGAGATGGCTGGTTACAACAAACTTTATCTTTTTTGGCACAAAAATTTCGCACTGAGCAGATAACGGGTATTATACACGATTTACATCACAATCAAGTACCAAATTGGTAAAATGAGCTGGTTCTGATGAGTTTAGCTGAGCATACGTAGCAATAGAGAATTAATGCCGAAAATATTACAAGAATGTTCATTTTGAGGCTTTAAAAATTGAAGATTTTGAAACACATGGTCTAATCACTCGATAAGTCACTATTGACAAGCGAGAGGGAAATGTATCCAACCTACAAATCACTTTCAACGAGAATGGCGTTACTTATATGACTTGATCATTACTCGTAGTTAAAAACCTTCCATTATATGTCCTATGTACCTCTTTAAAACTATATCACATCACTCTGTCTACCAATCACCTTCACTCCTTCCCTAACTTTTGCACCAGAAGTACATCTATTGTTCCCATAACTATCAATAACTTTCAAATTTGGACAGTTCTCTCCAATCAACTCAATGACAACATCATCAACTGATCTTACGAATCCAATATCCAAATACGTCAAATTTGGACACTTTAATAATTGGAACGAATTTATTGTCAAATCTTTGATTGAGTTTAAAGATAATTCCACAATTGAAGTTCCTGAATGCAATAACATTTCAATAATTCCTTCATCTCCAAGAGAAAAACATTTCGTTAAATAGACTTCATTCAACCCTAAATTCAATCTCCATTCGTTGAATAACGCAACAAATCCTTCATTTGTAATTTGATCTAATTTTTGTAATGATAATGTCCGTAATGAAATACAAAAAGGTTTGATCCCATTGATTAAGAAATCATCAGTGAGTCCAGAACATCCATCAAGGGTAAGAGTATTCAAATTTTCTCCATTGATACTCAATATATTAATCAACAATGAATCAGAAACCAAATCTTCATGATGTGGGTATGTGATTTCTAAATGTTTTAATTTTGTTAAAAAAATAGGTATCAAATCATAACTTTCTTTTTCATTTATACCATCAAGTCTAGAAAGTTTTAAAACTTCTAAATTCTCACCACATTTTTCCATAAAATGTTTAAAAGTATCATTTGAAAATCTATGAGTGTTTGATATTTTAAAACTTTTTAATTTTTTACCCACTTGTGTGAAAAATGTTTGCCATTGATCATTACTTATTAAAAATGGCCCATCTAATTCAATACTTGTCAAATTTGTTAAATTTGTACCAAAATATTGTAAATTATCATTGTGTAATTTA
Organism: Gotozyma montana; assembly: GCA_003706615.3. Lineage (NCBI taxonomy): Eukaryota > Fungi > Ascomycota > Saccharomycetes > Phaffomycetales > Phaffomycetaceae > Gotozyma > Gotozyma montana. The sequence continues at coordinate 72,924 of PPLU03000010.1, forward strand.
CCACACATAAGCAAGGTTAAATTCTCTAAATTAGGACAATAACTAACCATAGTATCATATGATTTTTTACTTAATTTTGAACAATCCCAAAATTCAATGCTTGTCAATGATGTGTCTAAAAACAACTTCACAGTGGTATCGTTCAAAGATCGACTTCGACATAAAATTTTAATGATCTTGATCAGATTTATAGATCCAATATCACCAAACTCTTCAACAAGTTCGATTTTTTCAGTGATCTTCTTGATTGCTAAATCTTGTAAAGAAGGTAATTTAACATCTTGACGATCAAGCAACGCTACAGCAAGTCTCTGTCTTTTCTTTCTAGAGAGTAGTTGCTGCTGTTTGATCAGTTTATCATTCTCTTCATGTAGACGTGTGCAATCATCACAATAATGACCAAACCCATGAGTAGTTATCTTAGAGTTGACACTAATGGTGAACACATTACCACAATCATGACATTCAGTATCTTCACCAACGACTTTCCTCTTTGGCAAAGCAGGTTCATCATTGTCATCAGACTCATCAGTGTACTCTCCATCATCATCGTCTTTCTTCTTCGCTGCTCTTCTTTTCCTTCTAGCAGCTATTCTCATTTCGAGCTCTTCTTGATCCATGGCATCAACTTCTTCCTCACCATCACCTTCATTAGTATCAGCAGCAGCTGCTGCAGTCTCCAGTGCATTCTCTAGCACTGCCTCCTCTTCCTCATCACTCCCAGCAACTTCAGGAAGCCCTGCCAACCGTCTCTCGTGTCGCCTTCTAATCTCCTCTGCACTGATGCCCTGCTGTCGTAGAAACTCCGTCAACGCACTGTTGGGTCCCCTGATTCCACGGAATCCCTCCGCTACCGGTGCCTCCGACACGTCTGTGCCTCCAATACGGTACTTCAACTGCCTTCTGCTCATTATTTTCCAGGTAGATTTTTGAAATTTATAGAAATCACCAAAACAGTTGATAGTTGATCTGTTACATTTTTTCAAACCTATATTTTTTTTTTCAGTGGCAACTAGAAAACGTCAACAACATATAACACTACTACTTTCTAGTCATGCAGATCATCCTCAAAGACTTCAAGAAGGAGCGCATCCCGGTCGACGTGGAGCCCTCAGACACAGTACGTTCCGACTTTCCCCGTGCAAATGCCCCAATTATACGGTATACTAACCTTTGCCCCCCTCTAGGTCCTTCAAGTCAAGGAAAAGTTGGCAGAGATCAAACAAATTGAGCCAAAACAGTTGAAGTTCGTCTACTCAGGTATGTACTGGTGTCAATGGTCATAGATCTGTGAATATCCACCATAATTTTAACCATATTTTCAGCCAAATAAATCAATACTAACAAACTAATACAGGTAAAGTTCTTCAAGATGACAAGACTATCGAAAGCACATCCATCAAACAAGACGATCAAGTCATCTTCATGATCTCCAAAGCACCAGTGAAGAAACCAAGTGCCACCCCGGTTCCAACTGCTTCTCCTGCCCAAACTTCAACATCCACAACACCTGCCCCAGTAACTCAATCCACAGACATCCCAGTAACTTCTGACACACCTGCTGCTACTCCAGCTGCTCCTTCTGCTACTGCTACAACTGAAAATGCGGAAACAACTTTTGATGCTTCAACTTTCGCAACTGGTACTGAACGTGATTCAGTCATTGCAAGAATCATGGACATGGGATACGAACGTCCACAAGTTGAACAAGCATTAAGAGCAGCTTTCAACAATCCAGATAGAGCAGTTGAATATTTACTCACTGGCTTACCAACCCCAGCAGAAGCTCCAGCAGCTCCAGCCGCTCCAGCAGAGGCACCATCTGTTCCTGTTCCTGTCACAACCGATGATTACGAAGATGAAGAACAAGGAGCAGATTTATTCGCTCAAGCAGCCAGTGGTGGTGCAAATGCTTCTTCTACATCATTAGGAGGTGCTGGTGATATTGCAAATGAGTCAGGTAGTGTCCCAAGTGACGTTTCAGCTAGACGTAATGTGGTTTTAAATGAAATCAGATCTGTTTTACAACAAAATCCAGAAATGTTGGAAATGGTACTTCAACAACTCGCTAGTGAATACCCTGATTTAGCACCATTGATCCAATCTGATCCTGAAGAATTTATCAGAATAATGGTTAATCAAGGTGTCTTTGATGACAATGCCGGTTTTGAAGCTGGTGATGGTGATTATGCAGAAGGTGAATTAGGTTCTCAACAACCTGGTGCTGCTAGTGATGCCGATCCTTCTGGAGGTTTTCAAATCCCAGTCACTCCTGAAGATCAAGCAGCCATCAACAGATTGACTGAGCTAGGGTTTGACAGAAACTTGGTGATACAAGTTTATTTTGCTTGTGAGAAGAACGAGGAATTTGCTGCTAATATCTTATACGAACACGCTGATTAGGATAGTACTACCAATTATAATAATAATACAACAAGAAGAATACTTTTTTTTGTTTCCTTTTCCCCTTTTGATTTAATAAGAGTAGCTAATTAATTATATGTTGACTAATTCATCGAAACTGTTAATCTTGGTGAAATCTTTATATACTGGAGCATTTCCTGGTCTAATCACCACTATTGCTTGTAACCCAGCTTCCAATGCTGCTTCCACTTCAGTTTCATTATCACTTAAGAACAAACACTCTTGAGGCTCAAATTTAATTGTTTTCACAATATGTTCGTAACTCTCTGCCTCTTGTTTGTAGCCTGCTGTAGGGATATCGAAATATCCACTTAGATAACCATTCAAATCAACAGTTTCTTCACCTGACGCAACGTAACCAAACAGTAGTTTCTGTGCTCTGATACTCCCACTGGAGTAAACGTACAATTTCTTCCCACTAACACTCCATCTCTTAAACGCCTCAATGGCATCAGGGTAAACAGGTGCTTTCAATTCACCTAACGAATATCCACTCTGCCAGAGATATCCTTGGAGTGCCTTCAATATTGCATCCTTCACATCGCGAGACACAAGGGAATTGATATGCTCTTTCAAATCATCAGCATTGTTGGTGTGCTCTTTAGGGAATTCTGCAACGATCTTGGTAATTGGGTCCTCTGTGTTGTTTGGATCTAAGGGGAAACTCAATTGTGAAGTCACAGTAGGAAGTTTTTCAAGGAAATAAGGGAATAGGACATCTTTGACGAATGAGATTGGGGCAACTGTGCCTTCAATGTCTACAATCACTGCTTTCACGAGTGGTGCCATTGAATTGTGATTTTTTTGTAGATGGTGTATCAAGAAAAAAAATAGTTTGTCTCGCTAAAAAAATGAGGTTTATGTCAATTAATGGTAAAATCAATGTTCAAAAACTTCAAATTCATGAAGAATTCTACGTCATTAAATAAGTTTTCATTCGATGATAATGAATTCAATTAATGACTAGTTAGAATTGTATAATTAATAGGGCGCCATCAGGATATTAAGCTAATTATTTACGTCAACGACGACGTCGTTAATTTTTATCAATTTTGCAGAAAAATCACAGTCTCCATTTCTGTAATAATATTTATCATGAGCTCTATATCTTTGATTAATTTTAGAAATTAATTAATTCAATTGATATATATTTAATTATAATTAATTGTACTAAAATTGCACATACATGAATAATGAGTTCAAATTATTCGTATATTATTATCTACTTTAAACAGTATTAAATTACCTGATATTATTCAATTCGTATTTTACAGAGACTCATATTCTCCACTCGTGATAATTTTCGATTTTCATGGAGAACCACTAGACGGATATTTTTTTATTGTGCAGCGTAAATATCAGCACTGGGTGCGTAAATATAGACACTTAATAAAATGTGTCACTTTTTCATCCTTGAGAGAGAAAAGAAGTAATTTCTGCTAATTAGCTGAATTACTGTGAAAAGAGATCGTTATGTTGATGGCACCGCGACTGCTTTTGCTGTCGTTAATGTCAGCTATTTTGGTATGCATCATTCCTTGTTTGTGATTTTCCCATTTTCTTGAACTAACTGAGACATAGAATAATGTTCCGCCTATAGTATGGACCATCATTGACGTTGTGTTTGATATTAGCACTTTTTGGATCCGCAAGACCGTGGAGTTATGGAGACGCAAGAACCCAGTGAATGTATCCAAGCAGAACTTGCTGAAGGCTGAAACGTATGAGGAGTGGCAAGATGAAGCTGTGAGGATGGATAGAATTATAGGATCTGATTTGTGGAGACATAATTTTACCAGTAAGAAGTATGACTATAGGCTCATATCAGATAGATTGGACTCATTACGTGATGCAAGGGATAATGGAGACGTGTATCTATTATTAAAGTTTTTTAGAAGTGGTGGGTTCTTGAGAAATTTTGGTGGGATAGCCAATAGGGAGTTGTTCAACAGGGCATATGCTGGAACAAAGACCTTGATTGAAGATTATATATGTGAAGTGTTACACTGTTTACATTATTTGGATAAAGTTGATCTACATGATCACTCTTTGACATCCAATCAGTTGAAACTGAATTTTTTTCATGATGCTAAACAGTCTTTGGGAAGTACTGCTTTAATTTTACAAGGCGGATCATTGTTTGGATTGTGTCATCTTGGTGTTGTTAAAGCACTTTATTTCAAAGGGTTATTGCCTAGGATTATATCGGGTACAGCAATGGGTGCCACTGTTGCTTCTTTGGTTTGTTGTTTAACGAATGATGAACTTGCCGCTAGGTTGTCTTCAATCACTGAAGATATTTCTAAGATTGATAGATTAAACACAGAAGTAGATGAGAGATATGGTTCAATAATTGAAAATGTCATAACAAAAGGTTATTCACAAGATATTCTAGTTTTCATGAAATATGTTCAGGGGATAGTTGGTGACATGACTTTTGAAGAAGCATACTCCAAGACAGAAAAGATTTTGAACATTATTGTTAATCCTTCAGACAAGGCAATTTCTAATTTATTGAACCATGTTACAGCGCCTAATGTTCTTATATGGTCTGCAGTCTATGCTTCAATAGGATCAAACGTTCTGAAGAGTGACGTTTATTTGCATGTTAAAGATTTAAATTCAAGAATTGTGCCGTATCATTTCAACACTAGAAATGAATATACTTTTTTAACACCTCAAAAGGCCAATGAAATCTTTGATTTAGAGAGTCCATATACCAGGGTAACTGAACTTTTCAATGTTAACAATTTTGTCGTTTCATTGGCTAGACCATACCTGGCTCCATTGATAATAAGTGATGTTAAACATAAAAATGGATGGAAATTGAAAAGAATCATTCATAGATTAATTGGGTTAGAATTACAACATCGTGTTGATTTTTTAGATAAAGCAGGTTTATTACTTCCATTTATCAAGAGACTTGCAGTTGATGAAAAAACTCCTAAAAATTCAACAGAAGTTACAATTGTACCTGAATTAAGTGCTTTAGTTAAAGATTTTGGAAGAGTTTTCGATGTTCATAGAACTAGGGAGAATATTCCATATTGGATCCTAGTGGGTGAAAGAAGTGTTTGGCCAACACTGCCTATCTTATGGACAAGATGTGCAGTTGAGTTTACAGTTGATGATTTACATAATAGAAGAAGAAGAAAGTCAGAAGTCTCACGTTAAAAAAATTGATGTCTAAACTATCTGAAGAACAATCTGGTTTGTTGATCTTTGACATGAAACAAATATTCTTTTTCTAGAATTGCATGGGAGTTGAAAGGGATTGTACCTTTGGAAATTGTTAAAGTTCCTGTAATATCATCAGCTCTTCCCGTTTCCAATGGTCTTAATGCTATGTTAATTTGTGCACGATGGATCAATCTTATTAGGAAATCCAACGTTTTAAACTCTGGGGTGTTCTTATCAGAATGGCCCTGTGTGTCTATCAATTCTTTATCCACTGCTGTTATTATGAATAATGATGATGATAATTTATGAAATTTATTAATGTAGTTCAAAAGATTTATTGAAGTGATTTTAGTTGCAGATAACAAAAAATCAATACCTTCAATGATGATTATCTTCTGACGTGATTTGATTCTCTCGACTTGTGATATTATTCCTTTGAACAAATTTTCAATTGAAGATGCATTTTCATCAATCTTATTAAAAAGATCAGTGAAGCAATCAATGAAATGAAATTGTCTTAAATCTTTAACTTCTACCCCATTTCTCTTCAAATCCCTTTCATAGAACTTAAAGTCTTGTAAGAAAGATATGAAAACAACATCAGCCTTAGGGATTTTACTCTGTGACTTGTCATGATTGATCACACATGTTCCAAACAATCCATTCTCTATCAGCAAATTGACAAACCAACTTGGGGAGGTCCCCTGTGTATGTGTGATGAGTCCCAGCAGAGCTTCTTTCTGCAATGCAGCGTGTGGTAGAATGCTGTTGTTGTTGAAAAACACTAAATCTTGTCTTTGTGAAGTCATAATTATTCAATGTTGATGTGTTCAATCTGCTTTTCGTCTCTCTCTGCTTAGGAAAAAAAAATATGAAAAATTTCAAAAACGAAAATTTTTTCTATTGAAGAGACCATTGAAACTTATAGACATGTCTTTACCTTCATTGCCAGCCAACTTCGGCTCTGAGAACTTCAAAGCCGAGGCTAAGTACACTCCAGCTGTCAAGAGAGCCATCGAGCCAGTTGGCCGTTTCTTTTTAGCCCATGCCACCAGAACCTTAAGAGGACACACTTGGTCTGAGTATGAAAAAGAAGAAGCTGCTAAGAACGTTGAACAAGTTGAAGCCAAAGATGAAGATGCCGATTTGGGTAACGAAGAACAAGATGATGAATTGTTAGAACATGATCCAAAAGACTGGAAAACTGCTGATTTATACGCTGTTTTAGGTATTTCTCATTTGAGATGGAGAGCCACTGAAGATCAAATTAGAAGAGCTCACAGAAAACAAGTTTTGAAACATCATCCTGATAAGAAAGGTGAAAAAGGTGGTTTGGACAAAGATGGTTTCTTCAAGATCATTCAAAAAGCCAATGAAACTTTGATGAACCCAACCAAACGTCAACAATTCGATTCCGTTGATGAAGGTGCCGATGTTGCTCCTCCAGCTAAAGGTACTCAATACGATTTCATTGAAGCTTGGGGTCCATTCTTTGAATCTGAATCAAGATTCTCTAAAAAGACTCCAGTTCCTCAATTAGGAGACAACAACTCTACTAAGGCTGAAGTTGAAGCTTTCTACAACTTCTGGATTAAATTCGATTCATGGAGATCTTTCGAATTCTTAGATGAAGATGTTCCAGATGATTCATCAAACAGAGATCAAAAACGTTACACTGAACGTAAGAATTTAGCTGCTAGAAAGAAGAAGAAGTCTGAAGACAATGCTAGATTGAACGAATTAGTTAGCAGAGCTCTTTCTGAAGATCCACGTATCAAAGGTTTCAAAGAAGCTGAAAAGAAAGAAAAAGAACAAAGAAAATGGGAAAGAGAAGCCGGTGCTAGAGCTGAGGCTGAAGCTAAAGCTAAGAAAGAAGCTGAAGAAGCTGCTGCTAAGAAAGCTGCTGAAGAAGAAGCTGCTGCATCCAAGGCCAACTCCAAGAAAGCCAAAGAAGCTGCCAAATCTGCCAAGAAGAAGAACAAAAGAGCTATTAGAAACGCACCAAAAGAAACCGAATACTTTGGTGATGCTGGTAAAGCTGAAGACATTGAAGCCGATGTTGCTTTGTTAATCGAAGCTTTCGACGATGTTCAAATCGCAGACATTGCTGGCAAGGCCTCCGATGCTGCCGGTGTCAAAGCTGCTCTCTCTGAAGCTGCCAAACAACTCTCCGATTCCGGAAAGATCCCAGCTGGTGCATTGAAATACTTTGTTTAGACTTAATAGAGGTTAAATTGTGTCAAAACTGGCACTGGTACGGCCACTACGTAGGAAATAGCGGGTTTACTGGTGATATCTGAAGACTAGAGAGGCGATTAACCGGGTGACACACTCGTTCTCCTAGTGACTGCGGTTTTATACGAGCTTTAAACGCGTTGTTGTTGCTGCTGTTTGGTGTTTTATTCTTACCAGCACCTCGTTTAAACTCCATCTTTTTGCCACAAAAAAATCTAAGTTTATACTAGTAGAGAACCAGTGAAGCACAGGATAGACGCGATGAGCGAGAAGAGGATCACCACCATTCTCCAGTTGAAGCCAGATCTCTCCACGGAATGCTCACCAGAAGACGACGTGTTGTTTGGAGCCAATCTCATGGCACGGAACCGCACCCACTGTGTGTTAGTGAAAGATGGCGATAGCAACTTGTTAGGACTCTTCACAGCTAAGGATCTTGCTCTAAGGGTGGTGGCAAATGGGCTGGACCCAAGAACCACCAAAGTCAAGAGTATAATGACCGATACACCAACTTGTCTACATATGAACACACCAACTACCATTGCTTTGAAAATTATGGTTGAAAGGGGAATCAGACACTTACCTTTAAACGATGATAATGGTAAAATTAAAGGTGTCTTGGATATCACAAGATGTTTCCAACAGGCAATGTTGAAATTGGAAAGAATAACAAAGAATGCAAACCATTTGAACTCAATATTGACAGATGTCGCAGAAAACTATGAAGATGTACACACAAGGGAGTCTTCTCGTATAATGAAAGAGATTGAAAGATTGAGTGAGTTGATTGGTATTCCTACTTTGTCTTCCATTATATCGAAATCAACACAACCTGTGTATGTTGATTCATCCGCTACTGTTCAAGAAGCCGCTAAACTTATGCAAGAGAATGAGAAAACAGCGTTATTAGTTAGAGACCCAACTAGCTCATCACGGAAAATCATTGGAATCTTCACAAGTAAAGATATTTGTTTTAGAGTTCTAGCTAAAGATTATGATCCTTCAAACAGTACAGTTGCTAGATTTTTGACAAGAAGTCCTGAATTTGCTAAAGATAATATGAATATAAGTACCGCTTTAAGGCTCATGTTTCAAGGAAATTTTTTGAATTTACCAGTTGTTGATTCAAGTAATCAAGAAGTTATTGGAATCATCAGCGTTTTGGAACTCATATACGCGGCTTTAGCCCAACTATCTAAAAGTGATGAATTATTAGAAGCTGACTCGTTTGGTGTGATTTCTAAAGAGGTCAAATCAAGACTTGGTGATGATTCAATCACATGGGATAGATTCTGGAACACATTAGAGAAATCTACAGATGATATTCATAATTTGGAATCTAATGTTGCAAAATCCCCAACCGGTTCAAGATCACATACACCTAGTATTGGTAGTGGTCGGGGTTCATTGAATCAATTAGGAATGACAGCATCAAGAAGATCTTCTTTCAAAATCAATAACAGAGACTCAATATCAGAAGTGGATTCGCCAAGTTATACAGGAACTTTACCAAGAGCACATTCCTCTGAATCACTGACTAGATCAAGTTTCTACATCCAGGCAAAAACCATAAACTTCAAGATAAGATATAATCATAAACAGGTCCACAAGATTGGTATGACCATTAACGATGGTGTCTCAATTTACGATGATATCAAATTGTTGGAAGTATTGAAGAAAGAAATAGAGAGCAAACTTGAAATTGATCTTAGTCTCAACGATTTGTTCTTCATCGATGAAGATGGGGATTTAATCACAATAACTGATGAATACGATTTAGTTGAAGCGATCAATTCAGTGAGAAAGCTAAATTTAACCAATGTGGAAATTGTTATAAAGTCAAAATCAAGGGGAATATTCTCATCAGTGTATGATTTTTTTGAGAATTGTCGCTTGAAGATTTTGGAATACATGTCACCTTCTAACAACTCATCCAGCTCAATATTCACCGGAACGTTTTTTGTCTTGTCAATTGGGATAATTCTAGGTTTCAGTTATTCAAACAAGAAGTTGTTCAAGGTTTAAAAAATTGGGTTTAAATGTGTACTGAAGGAAAAGTCACATAGAAAAAAACATAATAAAAAGGAACAGAGTGAACCGGTCACTGGTGATCTCAGGACTGGACTAATGGATTAATAAGGGCTTGGGTTATCGCATTTTTAATAAATAAATTGATTTTATAAAATAGTTGTATTATCTTTCCTTCTTCGGTATATTTCCTAATCAGGTAATTTAATTTATTTTTCTTGTCTGAGAAAAAATTGGAAAAAAAAATTGTCAAATTAGAAACAATTTTTGATCATTGACAAACTTTCTTAAACAGAACCGATAAATCTGTGTTGAGGGAGTTTTACACGCCTCAAATCCACACAAGTCCACCCTTATTTTTAATCCATCAATTTAGTGGGATCATTTATTCCCATTTCTGACTTCGTGGTTTGCTTTCTATTCATTGAAGTTTATTATTCATTGGAAAATTCTTTGTGTTTATTGGCAAATCAAGCACATAATAATCCTTTAACTTCTACTTTATTTTGGATCAATCATGTCATTAAACGCAGAAGTCCAAAGCAGGCTTTTACAACTCCTTGAAGGTTTATCATCAGCTGATAACTCCATTCGTTCAGCTGCTGAAAAAGAATTATACTCTACGTGGACTGCTCCAGAAAGCGTTGATATTCTATTGGTCTTCTTAGCTGAACAAGCCAACAATGGTCAATCAGACCAAGCCAGATCATTTGCTGCAGTCTTATTTAGACGTATTGCAATTAGATCTCCACAAAAGATCAAATCAGTCACTGAAAGAACCATATCAACAGTCTCTGATGCTGCTTTACAACAAATGCGTCAATATTTCTTACAAGGTTTTGTTGGTCAACAATCCAATGGTGTCAGACATAAATTAGCTGATGCTATTGCTGAATTGGCGAAATCTGATATTGGCACTTCATGGACTGATTTATTACCAACTTTGTTTCAAGCTGCTAAGAATCCAGATCCAAGTTTTAGAGAATCTGCATTTAGAATTTTTGCTGCTGATCCAGCTTTAATCAATTTGAAATACATTGATGAAGTCTTACCTATTTACCACTATGGATTTGAAGATGAAAGTGATGATGTTAGAATTGCTGCTTGTACTGCATTTGTTGGATTTTTCCAAATTCTACCTAAAAAAGCATGGCCAAGCGTTCAATCCCTGTTACCTAGTTTGTTGAACAGTTTACCAAGATTGTTGCAAAATGGTAATGATCAATCATTGGCTGCTGTTCTAGAATCATTGATTGATTTAGTCGACTTAGCACCAAAATTATTTAAAGACATGTTCGAAACTATTATCCAATTTTGCACAGCCGTTGCTAAGAACAAAGATTTAGATTCACAAGCCAGATTATCTGCATTAGAATTATTAACTACTTTTGCAGAATCATCTCCAAAAATGTGCAAACAACACTCTGACTACACAACTTCAATTGTTGTCATAACATTGAGTTTAATGACTGAAGTTTGTATTGATGATGACGATGCTGCTGAATGGAATAACGCTGATAACTCCGAAGATGAAGAAGAAGAAGAACATGACTCTGGTCGTCAAGCTTTAGATCGTGTTTCTTTGAAATTAGGAGGTGAATCTTTGGCTGCTCCACTATTTCAATTGATTCCACCAATGTTAAACTCAAACGATTGGAGAGAACGTCAAGCCGCTTTGATGGCATTGTCATCTGCAGCAGAAGGATGTAGAGATGTTTTGATTACTGAGATTCCAAGACTATTGGATATGATCTTACCATTGTTGAATGATCAACATCCAAGAGTTCAATATTCAACTTGTAATGCATTAGGTCAAATCTCTACAGATTTTGCAGATGTCATTCAAAAAACTGCTGGTGATAGAATCATTCCTGCTTTAGTCTCCAAACTAACCAATCAATCTGTTCCAAGAGTCCAAGCCCATGCTGCTGCTGCATTGGTTAATTTCTCTGAAAATGCAACAAAGGAAGTTTTGGAACCATACTTAGATGACTTGTTAAGCAATTTATTGACTTTACTACAAAGTCCAAAACGTTACGTTCAAGAACAAGTCTTGACTACAATTGCCATTGTTGCTGATGCAGCTGAACAGAAATTCATTAAATATTACGATACTTTGATGCCATTGTTAATCAACGTTTTGAAAACTGATATGGGTGATGAGAACAGATTATTGAAGGCTAAATGTATTGAATGTTCAACATTGATTGCATTGGCTGTTGGTGCTGAAAAATTCCAGCCTCATTCTCAAGAAATTGTTCAACTTTTCGGTGCTATTCAAGAATCCGATTTGAAAGATGATGATCCAGTCAAACCATATTTGGAACAAGGTTGGAGTAGAATTGCAAGAATTGTCGGTAAAGATTTCTTACCTTTCCTTCCATCTGTTCTACCAACATTGTTGGAATCCGCTAGAGCTTCTCAAGATATCAGTTTATTAGAAGAAGATGAAGCTGAAGAATACAACCAAAATGAAGACTGGGATGTTATCAACTTATCAGGAAAACACATTGCTGTTCATACTGCACTATTGGATGATAAAGCTGCTGCTATTGATTTGATCTCAAGTTATGCTGATATTTTGAAAGGTGATTTCTATCCATATGCTAGAGAAATCTTAATTGAGATTGTGTTGCCAGCAATTGACTTTTATTTACACGATCAGGTCAGAAGAGCTGCTGCAAGCTCATTACAATCTCTTCTATTGACCGTACAAGAGGCAACTGGTCAAAAATCAGCCGAGACTTTGGAATTATGGGCATTGATCGCTAACAAACTCATTGAAGCCTTAGGTACTGAACCAGCAGTTGATTTGTTATACGTTTACTATTCTTCATTATCAGATTGTATTGGTCTCATTGGAGAAAATGCATTATCAAGAAATCAATTAGAAGAATTTGTTAAGAATGTTGATAATAACATTAGTGAATTATATGAACGTTTGAAAGAACGTGAAGGTCAAGATGATGACTACGTTGAAGACATTGAAGAAGATGAAGGTGATTACACTGATGATGAACTAAGTGACGAGATTAATAAGGCTTTATCAAGTGTTTTCAAATCAATTGGTGATAGTTTCTTACCAATTTTCCAATCTTTAGTTCCAAATTTAGCAACTTTTATCAATGATGAAAATGTCACAGCTAAACTATTTGGTCTATGTGTTGTTTCTGATTTGATTGAATACACTGGAGAAAGCTCAGCTGTGTTCCAAGAATTGTTCCTCAACGTTGTTGGTGAATCATTGTCTTCTCCATATGCTACTATTAGACAAGCAGCAGCTTACAGTGTCGGTGTTGCTGCTCAACATGCTCCTAACGCCTACCATGATTTTGCTCTTGCTGCGTTAGAACCTTTATTCAAAATCACTCAAATCCCAGAGGCAAGATCTGAAGAGAATGTAAATGCCACTGAGAATGCATCATCTTCAATTGCAAAGATTTTACATGCGTTTGGTGGTAAGATTCCAAATTCTGATTCATTGATTGAAAATTGGATCAAAACTCTTCCAATCACTCAAGATGTTGAAGCTGCTCCTTACGCATACAGATTCTTATCTGAACTGATTGAAGCTGGTCATCCTTCCGTTACATCTCATATTCCGGAAATCGTTGACGCTGTTATCCAACCACTGTTGTCATTTTCATTGGCAGGTAAGACTGCAGAAACTGTTGTTAACTCCACTAAAAAGTTGCTGGGCCAATTACCACAAAGTGATGCCATTGCTTTGTTACAAAGATATCCAGTTGAGTCTCAACAAGTTATTCAAAAATGGTTCTCTTGAGTTGCATTTGAGTTCTGTAATTTTATAAATTTGGTGTTGTTTTAATTGTTGTTGTTTATATGTGTTTTTTTTCTGATCTCATGGTGCATTATAAGACATGGCCTACTATGTGTATACTTTTGATCCATCCTATATACTGGTTTTAATTTATCCTCTCTTATAAATTTATCGACAGTTTGTGTAGTGAAGAAGAAAAAAATGCTTACGTTATCTTTTTTTTTTTTTTTTTCTTTTAGATTTCAAAACACAAATTTTTTTCAGTAGTATCTCGAAGAGGTTTCACGACAAACAGCAGTAGAACCCAATGTCTGACTACGAAGAAGAAGCTTTTAACGACGGCAACGAGAACTACGCTGATTTTGACCAGGAATATAACTCTGACTTTGAAGAAGGAGCACAAGCCGAAGAAGTCGCTGATGATGGAAGAGTAATTGTTAATGGTGGTACTGGTCCAAATGACTTTGCTGCACAAGAACAACTTAGAAGAAAAACAGATAAAGAACTAGCCATTCCAAAAGACAAAAGAGCAACCACACCTTACATGACCAAGTATGAGAGAGCCAGAATCTTGGGTACCAGAGCATTACAAATATCCATGAACGCACCAGTTCTTGTTGATTTAGAAGGTGAGACCGATCCACTACAGATTGCAATCAAAGAGCTAGCACAGAAAAAAATCCCATTGGTTATCAGAAGATATTTACCTGATGGAAGTTATGAAGACTGGGGATGTGATGAATTAATTGTTGATATAGATGTTTAATGTATTTTTTTTATTGTCATAATTTAAAAATTGAATTCAGTATCGTAAGAATCCATGAAGAATAATGAAGTTTCATATATGAATGGTTGGACAAGGGGAATATATCTATGCCAAGTAAGACAAGAAGTCCTTCCCCATAAAGACTTTATCTCCATTCATTTTTTCCGTTTGGAAACGGTTGAAAATATGATCCATTTCTTCATTTTTCAAGCCGCTTTTGAGAAGACTCTGCCTCAACTCATTGATATCAACTTCCATATCCTCACTAAACACTTTCATTGCCCTCGTTATCTCACTTTTTTTAGGAACTTTTGATAGTTCCTGAGAAATCACAGAAACATATTTAGTAAATGATAATTCCCCATCTTTTGCTTTCACCTCAGCAAATATATCATCTATCTCTCCATCAGTCTTGCTCTTGCCTATCGAGTTAAGCACTTTCTTCAAGTCTATCTTGGATATGTTTCCGTCATTGTCCTGATCAATCAGTTCAAAAGCCTCTCGTAGTTTGTTCATTTGTTCTTCCGGGAGTGTGATCGGTTGGTCGTTATGCGAAGAGTTTGTGGAGTTTGATGAAGTCATGTATGAGTAGTATTCGGTTACTGAGCTGTGTGTAATGGTGACAACTGGGATCTGATCTTGAATGTTGGTAGAAGAGTCGCTTGATATATTTTTGATTTTGAAAATTCTTGTTTACTTTTTTACCAAAAGGGCAAAAAATAAACAAAAGATTTTCATATAGCTACAAAAGTATAGTTCAATGCAAATATTATGTCCGATTAGAAGAACTTTAAAACCTCCCAAATGGAAATTAGTCTATTTAATTTTATAGAGAAATCCAATTCTCTTTCCCTCATTGTTTGTAGCTGTTTCAACTCACTAGGTAATAAATACTCAGTTTCTCTGCCTTTAACATCATCTCTATTGATCTTGATGATTAACAAGGCATTGGTGCTTTTAAGATCTTTGATCCCTTCTAAAACTTTACTCATATTCCAACTGATATTCTGTTTGATGAAATCGTTGCTATGACTTTCGTTTGCTCGGAATAAGAAAACCGTTTTGGAAGCAGCTCTATCAGCCGATTTAGGTATTTCTATTATTTGTAAAAAGTTGTATTTGACCAAATTTGATGTGAGTGCTCTGACTTCTTTCTCTTTGAGTAATGCCACTGAGTTTATGAGTTTTTCAGAGACAAGTCTTTTGTCTCTAACACATCTTAATATTCTGGCAGATGGTGCGCCCAAAGTTCCTGCCAAAACAGAATCACAAACATTTTGTTTCAAATGGTTCAATACATCAGGATAAGGAATGTAGTAAAGACCATTTGTGGATTTCTTCACAAATGGGATAGTAGCACCGGCCAAAATTCTCAAATGTTGATCAATGATTGTAAGATTATTACCTTTAATATTAAATATGTCTTCGTTATAATCGTTTTCATCATCATCTTCGTCATCGTCTTCTTTAATGTCCGGTACTGTAAAAGTGCCATCTTCTCTCTTGACACGTTTATTATTTTGGTTGTTTTGGTCGCCATTTCTTCTTTTTCCTGGGCCGTTGATGACAGAATCACTTAGGTCAACTTCTGATTGGAGGGTTTTCAACACGTCTTTTGCACTAAACATGACTGAAGCATTTGGTTCATAATTTCCAATATTGTGGATCTCTTCATTAGTCAAACCTATTTTCAGTAGCGGATTAACAACTGGTGGAGAGTTTTTCTCGGTTGCTAACAATGCATGTTTGTAAACAACTGATGATAATTTGCCTACTCTATGAGAGCAAAATTGAGTGAGTTGTTGACTTCTTTTAACTTTTAAGAATCTTTTGAAATCGAATGCTAATGTCACAACTGGGTTAACTTTTGTGATTGAGGTTTGTTTGTCTTTTATGTATAGCGTGGAAGGCTTGTAGTTTAGTATATTGAAAAATTCAAGTTTAGCACCGGCTTTTGCTTCTGCTGATCGTTTCAACTCTGAAAGTGTCGACGTTTTAGGGATTTTATTATATGCTTTGTCGTATGTTTGAATCCAAATGTCTTTGATTGGGGCAAAATGACTTGTTTGAATTGGGATGAGAAATTCATCTTCTGTTAATCTGAGAAATTGTTTTTCAATCTCAGCTGTTGCTTCAGCATCATCGGGACTAAACGACGTGATGTATTCACTGATTGATAAATTACCCAATGCTAAGAAGTTTTGAACGATTTGGACTAGTTTTTCTTCTTTGTACACTTGTTCAATGTATGAGATGATCTCACCAGAGTATAACATCAACAACACACCTTCCTCTCTGAAAGAGTAGTATGTGGTTTCCCCTTTCAAATTAGTCTCCACCCACACAGAGACACAGCCAAGTTGTACTAAACTAACCAGCGTTTTCTTCACAAGAGTGACAGGAATACCAGCTCTTGTACTTAATGTCTTAACATCCAGTCTACCATAACTAATTAACGTGGAAATAACCAACTGGGCTCTTTTTCCAAGAAAAGAAAGGACGATTTCGCCGTACAAGGAAGCCTCGGGGTTCTCAGACTTAGAAACCGTTTGAATCACCATCTTTGACTGGACTTGACGAACCCAGGAAGAATATCAACAGAAAAATTTTTGTTGATGAACTTTTGTGATTTTTTTTTTTGAAGGATTAGATCGATGAGGTGCATAACAATAAGACTACAAAACAGAGAGCTATCATTTAAGATGTAAAATCAACTAAAAACTACTGAATAGAGTGTTTATGAACTGTTTTTGCCCATCCACTGACTTCTTTACACTTAGTACGTGTGAGTTTATTCCTCCCATGAGACTTTGGTTTTCCAGTGTTCGAAGCCACTACCAACACCCCAATCCGGTTCGATGTATCTCTTTGGGTCTGTGACTCCCAAATCGTCCAATCTAGCGATATCCTCTTCAGTCAAAGGAGCAAGCTCATCCAAGTGTTTGGCTCTTTCTAAGCTGGAAGTTCTGCTAACGACGATTCTTCCACTTAAAACGTGGTAAGAAAGAAGAACAGCACCGGCACCGACGTTATACTTCTTTGCAAGTTCTGCAACCAGCTCTTTCTTCACCAATGGAGCGCCTGTACTTCCTAGAGGAGAATAAGCAACCAACTTGACACCTTTACTTTCGAAGTATTTGACCAATTTTGTCTGGGAGATTTGTGGGTGAAGTTCAATTTGATTGACGACTGGAGTGACACCGGTTTCAGCAATTGCTCTATCAAGATGTTTTTCAGTGTAGTTAGAGACACCAACACTTTTGACGAGTGTGGTCTCGTCTCTTAATTTGATCAACTGTTTGTAAGTTTCCAAATAATCAGCATCTTCATCGAGTTGTAAAACACCATCAACATAAGGAAGAGAAGGAAGACCATTTTCATCGGCACCTTTGAAAGCAGATGGCCAATGTTGCAAAACTAGATCTGCATACTCAATTCCCAAATCGCTCAACGATTTTTTAACTGACCATTCCGCTCTGTTCCATAAAGATGGCCAAACTTTTGTAGTGATGAAGAGATCTTCTCTCTTAACTTCACCGGATTCAAACAATTCTTTCAAGGCTTGACCAATGTATTTTTCGCTTTGATAGAACCATGCAGTGTCAATGTGACGGATACCTGCTCTGACTGCCACTTTAACAACGTCTGCGATCTTGGATGCATCTTCTGGAGGAACAGTACCTAAACCTAATGCTGGAATCTTATTCCCATCGTTCAATTCGACTGTGTAGTCCAACAATGTCTTAGTTGCCATCTTGGAATACTTCAATTGATCCTTAAAATGAATGAAGTTGAAAGATTTGGAATTAAATTGAATCTATTTAAAGGCAAATCTGAGTCCGGCTAAACTACTCAAAACAGTAATAGAAAAAAATACGTCAACATAGATGATAGAATTGCGTAAATCTGGGGTATAAAAAATATTGGAATCGATGCAAATAAGCAACCTTCTTAAAGGATTTCAACTTCACCTGCAAGTTCTAATCTTCTGCTACTTGATCCGACAAAGAACTTGTAAGTACCTGGTGAGATAATCCAACTTTGGTCTTCGGTATCCCAAGTACTGATATCTCTTCTTAAAACTTCGAAATGGATCTTAGCAGTTCCACCTGGTTTGACAAATGCCTTATCGTAGCCTCTTAACTGTCTAGGTGTTCTTGTACCTGAGGAATCTGGAGGGAAGTCGATGTACAATTGTGCAACATAAAGACCTTCCATATCTCCAATATTTGTGATTTCAACTTTGACTGAGTATAAGACATTCCATAAAGCATCATTACCACCTAAACCACCTCCAGATATAGGTTCTTTATAATAATCATCTTCAGAATAACCTTCCGGATATTCATATTCATTGACACTATAAATCTTCTCGTTAAATAAATATGGATAGATAAATCCAGGAACTGGTGAGAAATCTTTGAAAGGAAACAAAGCTTCATCCACATCTCTCAATTTTTCTTCTGCAAAAACATATTCATCCAAATATGGAGGTGGATAAGGCAAATCTTCAGAAGGAGGAAGTACTTCTTTGATAGATAGATCAGAAAGGGTGAACTTGGTGAACGATAAACCATATCCAAACTCATAACGTGGTCTAATTCCGTTTTCATCGAAGTATCTATAATCTAAGAATCGATTCAAGTCATCCAATGGTTTACCTTTGATTGGAATTTTATCAATGATATCAACGTAATGTTCTTCCTTTCTTGCAATTGTAAAAGGTAATCTTCCACTTGGATTGATCTCACCAAAAATTATCTCTGAAATTGCTGTTCCCAAGAACTGACCTAAAGGAGCAGACCATAAAACGGCAACAATGTTTTCATTATCAATAAATGGTTCAAGATCAACAGGTCCAGTGGAGGTAATAACTACCACAGTCTTGCGGCACCTGTTGGCAACGTGCAAAATTAATTCTTCAGCATTGTTCCATAAAGATATATTCTTTCTGTCACCATAGTTACCATCAACTTCAATATAACCTTCACCTGATGAAGCTGTAGCAAAAACAATTGCCAAATCTGCGTATTCTGCAACATCATCGACATGATCTAAGTCATACTGATCTGTCGTGAAATCGATAACCATATCACGCTCGCGTGCCTTCTTAGCAATTGCTTCATAAGGTGTGATTCCATAAGGCGCATTAACACTAGCAGATCCCCAACCACTGAACAATGCACCATTTACAGCTTGTTGATCTTTTGTGTTGAAACCCTGTGGACTAGCTGTCGATGCTTGACCTGCAATCAACAATCTTCTAACACCATCAGTAGTAGCAATTGGTAAATGATGCCCGTCATTTTTGAGCAAAACAACAGCTTCCCTTGCCACTTCCAATGCTGTCTTCTCTGTGAAGTCATCCCTTGCATCTATGTGATAGTTTGTTTGTTTGATAGGGCCGTAACTTTGGAAAGGAAATTCTTGATCATAAGTATGAAACGTCCAAGAACTGAAGTTTGGAAGATCTTCCTCACGTTGGTCATTTGGCAACTTGGTACCTATAGAGAAGAAAGAAGCTAAGATACGACTGACCATGTCATTTAATCTAGCTTGCGGAATTGTATCATTATAGACGGCTCTTGTTAAAAGTGGACCCCAGTATGATTTACCGCTGCACCAATCACCAAAAATTTCACCTGGCATAGTCATATCTAATCCAGCCAAGGCAGAGTCAACACCAGAATGTTGGGCACCCCAATCACTTACAACAAAGCCCTGGAACCCGAGTTCTTCTTTCAACAAATAGTTTAAAAGGTAAGAATTTTCGCATGCATAACTACCATTAACTCTATTGTATGAGCACATGACACCGCCAACACCAGCATGAACAACATCTGCAAAAGGCCACAAATAAATTTCATGCATGATTTTATCTTTGATTTCAGAATTAATGGAATCAGTTAATCTATCCCAATCACCTCCTGTCCATTCATTCTCTTGACGGAACCTTTCTTGCTCGTTTCCAATGAAATGTCTAGCACAAGCAATAACACCTTCCTCTTGAATACCTTGAACAGTTAAAGCACCAGCACTTCCCTGTAAATAAGGATCTGCCCCAAAACTTTCCCAATTTCTTCCACCTTGAGCCTTAAGACCAATAGGGCCAACAACAGGACCCAATAAAATATCGACTGATTTTTGTTTTGCCTCTTTACCTATAGCCTTCCCTCTTCTGTACATCAAATCCCTGTTGAAAGTTGATCCAGTTGCAAGTCCTGATGGGAAACTTGTAATAAAGTCTGTAAATCTTATACCATTAGGACCATCTTGAAGACATAAAGAAGGGATGTTTAGTCTGGGAACACTACCAGTGTTTCCGATACAAGGGCCAGATCCCCAACCAGTACTTGTAGTTAGGTTAACTTTCTCCAAAACAGTCATTTCACTAACAATATCTCTAGCTTTGGCATAGGCGCCTTGCCAAACTTTTTGTAATCTACCTCCAGCAGCTGAATAAAAAAAAGGTTAATAACTCTAAGCGCCAACATGAAAAGGAATAGATTTTGGGTATAATGGAACTAACGAGAAGGATAGAACCCAGGAGAGAAGTAATTGATATCGTCAGTGTCATCGTAATCCTCTTCTTCTTGGTTTGGGTTGACATAAATCTGCTTGTTTTGAAAATCTGGTGACCTTTTGTTTAGCGGCAACTGTTTGTGATGAGGATCATCAGTTGTGTCGAGTGTAGAGATCACACACGTAACAAAGAGGGCGAGTACCAACCAAATTGAGCGGGTCATTGGACAAATTGACTTCATTCTTGAAACCGCCCTTGTATTCTCAGGATGAAAAGTCCACAAAGAGGAAAAGGGAAAAAATCTGGGATCCTCTTCTATTTATACTAAGGAAAAGCAAAACAAAAACAGATGAAAAGAACAGATAGAAATGTTAAATGTTGGGCGCTAACACTTCTGGGTGTGTAGGAGCTGTTTCTAATGAGTCAGATGATATGTCAGACGACGTGGAAGCCAATGAGTGTGTGCTCGCATTGTTGTTTGTGATGTGAAGATGACTATTAGGAGTACTTGTTGGTCGTAGGCGCCTTCTCTCTAATCTCTCAAAGATACTTGCAGGAGCAATTCCCATTGTGCTGGCGTTTGTGAATATGGTAGGGTGTTCAGAGACCATGGTGGGAGATGTTGATTGGTGGGAGTTGACTGAAAACGTGGACGACCTCACAGACATTGTTGAGAGTGATCTCAGAGGACGCGTGCTGATTTGATCCGGCTTGGTTAATAAAGAGTCACGTGTAATTGAGGATGGTTTCAATGATGAGTTCAAAGACTTAGTAACTGAAGCTGCACTGGTTTCATTGTCAATAGTGATGTTGGCCAACGTGACTATTGGTTCTTGGGCTTGTGTTGGCGTGTGTTGTGATCCGATCTGTTTTTCGACACTTGAACAAGGTTCAGATTCTTTGAATGACTTAGACTGTGTTGTAGAGTGGATTAGTTTGCGTACCCACGCAAATCTGCTTGTCTTCTTTTTTGGTTCTGCCTTGTTGTTAGTATATTGATTGATATCTGTTACCAGGCTAAACACACCTACCATTATTGGTCGAGTTTGTCTTTTTTTCAACCATTCTCGTGTATAAGTCCTAAAATTCAGTTTTTGCTATAGTAAGGAAGATAGAAAGAGATCAAATTTATCATTCTTCTCAGAAATTGACTGAACTGTTATCAAGTATTCTTTTAATCCTCTCTTGAAAGATAAAATTTACTCCAAGTTCCGCGAAACAAGAGTTTTGTGAGACCCTCAGCAAATAACAATTTGAGAGGAGATGAGCTGGGTAAAGAAACTTGTTTCCTACGGTTATCAAAGCAAATTTTTGTAAAGTGTAATTAATGTTAGGTTGATACTAAATATTCTTTATTTGTCCTGTTAAATCGTCATGTCTGGAATCATCATAGTTAATTCTTTGATTCTTTCCCCCTACTGCTCATCTTTGTACTTTGTTATCAGTAGGATTTGGTGCGGAAACAGATTCAGATTCTTCGTATGTTGGCAATCTAGGACCCTCCGTACTTGATGAGGCAGTTGGTTTGTTATCACTTTGGTGTTGAGGTTCATGGAAAACCTCATTAGTTGGAACTGTATGATTAGTAGGAGTAGGAGTTGTATCCACTATTCTCTCATAGTCAGGCTCGACATTTGATGGAACATAGTATTTGCTGGACTTGTAAATTAGATAAACAGCATGAAGGGTGCCTGGTAAACCAAATAAAAGGGTAAGCAAGACATTCAATAAGAACTGGTTAGTGAAAAAACCATATCTAATCAAGACAGGGAGTGGAGGAAAAATAAAGGCGGTGATATACAGGATGACATCTGCAAAGTCGAAATCCTGATCTTGTCTTTGATTGTTTTGTGTGCTCATTGTTGTAGTGTGTTAGTGGCGAGTGTTCGTTTGATCCTTCAAGAGGCGAACTATTTTTTTACTGTGCCATCTTCTGGCTTTTTTTTTTAGCTTTACGTCATAAAAATGACACAACAAACAAAAGCAGCAGAAGCAGAGAAGAACGTCAAATTGAACTTTATCAACTTTTTGATTGATACAAAACTTCTACAAAATTTGTTTAGTTTCTCATTAAAGTATTAGATTAAAGTATTAGTGGTAGAAATATTAGGAGAAGGTTTTTTTTCAAGCTATGTGAATATGTTTTTTGATCTGTTTAGTGATCAGCATCTTGACCTGGGTTAGTAGTTTCGTAATCTAACCATTTCAATAGTTGCCAGATACCGAAGGAGATGAAAGAACCAAGAATTGGTCCGACCCAGTAGATCCAGTGGTAGTTAGGGAATGATTTGGCAGCAACACAAGGACCGAAAGATCTGGCTGGATTCAAACCAGCACCAGTGTAGTAGACACAAATCAAATGACCAATGAACAAAGCTAAACCAATCCATAATGGAGCAATGTAGGTAGCTCTGTGTTTTTCAACAGCTAAGAATAAAACGGTGGTACATAAGATGGCAGTACCGAAGGCTTCAAGGAAGACACCTCTAGTTCTTGAAGCATCACCACCTAGACCATTAGCGAAAGCGATTTCACCTGGAGTCATAGCAGAAGCGGCACCAGCAGCAGCCATACCAGCAACTAATTGAGCGAAGATCATCAAGGCACCTCTGATTGGAGGAACAGCTCTGGCTAAAACTAAAGTCAAAGTGACAGCTGGATTCAAGTTACCACCAGAAACTCTGTAGAAGATAGCAACGGCAACACCAACGGAAACACCGAAACCAAGGGAAATCATGATTAATTGTGGTGGGTGGGAACCTGGTTCTTTAACAGAAGTGTCTTGGTTGGCAATTTGGGCAATAACGAAAGCAGACCATAAGAATAAGAAAGTACCAACAAACTCACCCGTGACAGCAACAAGGTGATTTCTTAAAGTGTCACTAAGACCAGATTTTGGTTGGTATGGTGGGATGTAGTCGACGTCTGATTGAGCTTCAATGTCGTTGGAAACTGGGGTTTCGGCAGTCATGATGATAATTGATGAAGGGAATTAAAAGAGAGAGAATTTTCTATCGAACAAGTGAAATGCCCATCCTATTTATACTTGGGATCCAGCAAACGGTATAAAAATCTTTTCTTTAGCTGGCTGTCGGTAGCTGCATCCATACGCATCTAAACATCTCAATTTGTTCCGTTTCGGGAAATAAATCCACAAAAGAATTTCTTTTTTTTCCTCAAATGCGGCCCAAACCGTTTTGAGCTCCCCAATTTCACTCTAAAAATTCTGCCTTGACTCAAAAATTGCAAAGAAGCTGGCTTCCGCTTTGGATCAAAGGTAAACAAACGGTTGGCAATGGCCTGCGGACATCATCCCCGAAGAACGTTCGTGGTACCAATTGAAGTTAGCGAGCTGCAGAGGGTTCTTTCAGTACCTTTTTTCCCCAGGTGATTGTAGTGTATATCATTTGTGTCTTATCTCCATATAATTTCGAGTATCAAAACAATAACAACAAGTGGTCACTGACAAGTGGGTAGTTTCTAATTGCCTTGTCACAAATTTCAATCAATTGCTTTCAAAAAGAATGTTGAAGTTGTGATCTACGCTGGTATATATTTTTTATATAGCTCAACTAAGGGCCAGAATTGAACTCAACTGATATGCGCGATTTGAGGCCACCTTGGTCCTTCAGTAGATAGAATTGACCAGTTTATATTGCTCCGTCTGTTTCTTTTTGACATAAAACTCTTAAGTATATGTTGGCCCTACCCATATATACGTGAACTTCGAAGTGCAAATTATCTTGAGGCCATGGCTAGACACGGGTAATAGTATACGGTTTTACATAGAAGTGGTTCAACAAATGCTTAATTAGTCTCAAGTTCTTCGATTATTGATAGCTGATTTTTTATGTGGTGGAGAAATTGAATAAAGCTTTCCCCTGGACAATTCTTCAGTTCGAATGTCTTAAAGTTACGTCTATTGTTCCCTTTCTTTCGTACTTTGTCATTCATATAACTGCTTTTCAAAGTGAGACAATCTGGGCTCTTTCGAATCGAACGACAATTATGACAACGACCAAAGCCTCTAAGATTATAAGGCCATTAATGGTTATTATACCCAGTTGCTACTCAATTGAATACATCTGACAATCGTGTCAATTATTCTTTCGAAATTTGATATTAATGAATGTGTCACAGATTTTACCAGTCTAACAGTTGACAGGAGAGACAATAATCAGAATAAGGTTAGAACTTAGGGCTTCAGTAATGAGGGGATCAATTACCTCTAGTCGCTTAAGAAAACGTTGTACTTTTGTTCCTCGAAGACGGGATAGAACGGCCGATACAGTTGGATTGTTGGAATCATATGGAAGACTACCAAACTTTGTTCTGTTTTTTTATGCTTTACAGAGTGCATATTTTTTTTTTCTCTGGCATATAACGGAGGTGAACAAAAAGCCAAAAAGTACTCTAGTTTACTTAAAAATGGACCTCAGACTTCTAAAATTCTGAAACAAAGAAGAGACCGGGCATTAACTATCTGATGAGTATTACCGAGTCTTCAATTACATTTTGGGCAACCTCTTTGGAAGAAATTGAATAAATTTGTTCCTCTAGATTAACTTTTTGACAGGAGGCTAATTTCAAAATTCTTGCAGTGAATCTGCGAAAGGAAAAAAAAAATTTGATCAAAATTTTTTCAAAAAATTTCTTATGTTTATTCTATATTTAGCAGAAATTGAGAGGCGGTCTTTTGCAATTGCAATTGACAAAACCATAATACAACTCATATACATCCCAAATAATCAAGTTAGTCTGAATATCACTGCTAAACTATATTTCAGGTTGAACCAAACTTCAAGCACTGAGTTTAGCACAATTTTTCCGTAGAAAATATTTTTTTCTCGGAATGCGCTATTGTTGACGATTAAGTTTTTAACGGTTACCAAGGTACTGAAGTCTAATGCATTTTTAGTAATGTTTGACTGTTAAATCTTTTAGGGCACGATTCGGTATCGGTTAAATGAAATCATTTTGGTGAAAGGGTAAAAGGTTCTGGTGAGAAAGAGATTATTCGAAACCCGGTAGTTCAGAAGATCATAATTTGATCTTTCCTAAATATGTGCGCAGGTATAAATCAGATTCTATCAAAAATTTGATACTTTTAGAAATTCATCAGGATTCAGGACTTTAGAGTCTACGTAATAAGTTTATTTTTGTCAAGAGAATGTTCTATCTCGTCACTCGTGCTTATGATGACTTCTTTGATGATCCGCATAATTCAGGCTATATTTGGACCGGCAGGACCCTGAAAAAAAGTAGGCTCTAAATTTTTCTGAAAATCATCTTTTATGCACCATGGGTTAAAATAATGTTAGGCGAGAGCCAAGTTCTGTACATTGGCCTATAGTATATGTGACCATACTAATCTACTAAAATTATGGGGATAAGTTATAACTAAGGAGAGCCTCGGAAGTTCTTACAGATAGCTTACAGTAGTGAAAACTAAGTCAAACAGAAGTTCATTAAGTTATTCAAAAAATAGGAAGATAAAGAGCAATCAAAGTATTTCCTTATTTAATCAATCTGATCCAGCAACTTTACGAGCAGTTGATTCTTTGGCTTGAACACCAGATGAAGAAGCCTTTGAATCTTCTGTAACCTCTGTGATTTTTTCTTCTTTTTTGTTTTTTGGGGCAACAGTGTTTGATCCACCTGTCAAAAGGTTCAAGAAGAATGAAAAAACTGATAGAGCAAGAGATGTAATTGTAACTAAAACAGCAGCATATAATCCAGCTTCTACTGGTCTTTCACTTAAAGTAACCAATGGATCTTCTAAAAAGTCTTCCAAGTATTCTTGTCCACCAATAGCCAAAGCTTTAGCATTGTTAACCAAATGATCAACGATACCAATCTCCTCACTAGATGAAACGATCTCTTCATTTTGTGAAGCTTCTTCTGGTTCGGTCTCATCATCCTTTGGTGTAGCGCTCAAAATAGATTCTTGTTCCAATTGAACTTTAGTGACATAGGTTTCATTACCAATCAATTCTGCTTCTTCAATAGAGTGACCCAAATAAATGTTATCAAATAGGATGTTGTTTTGTATAGACCATAACTCGAAACCAATACCACCAATTGCCTCTAAATCAGCAGGTTTCAAATCTTCATAATAGTCAGGGTTTGGAATTAATCTTGGTTCCCATTCACCTTTATATTCTGGGTTTTTAACTAATGGTTGAGTCCATTTACCTTTGTAATCTGGGTTTGGAACTAATTCAGGTTCCCATTTACCACAACCATGTGATTCACATTCTGGATTTGGAACCAATGGAGCAACCCATTCTCCATCTTCTTCTTCATCCCAATCTTCTGGAATTTCAGCTTCTGGATCAGCAATGTATTCAGATGCATCTTCATCCCATGAAGCAGGTTTTTCAGTTTGTTTTGGATCTGGAATAAATTTTGGAGCATCTTCATCCCAATCTTCTGGTTTTTCAGCTTGTTCAGGGTCAGGAATAACATCATTTTCCACCCAATCTTCTGGTTTTGTGTCATCTTTATCGAAAACTTCTTTTGGTGGGTTCAAACCAGGTGTTAGAACGTCAGGAGTCAACAAGTTACCAGCTTTGACGATATCACCGTTGATTCTGATTTGGAAGTCTTGATTTGGTTCAAGAATTAAAGTGTATAGGGTTGTTGTTGTAACACCTCTTGAAGTTGGTGGGACAGCTAGATGTTTTTCCTCATATTCACCTGTTTTTGGATTTTTTCTTCTAATGATGAGATGAACTTTGTTGGTAGTACCACATTTATCAGGACCAAACATAACTTGATATGGAGTGTCATTGTTAAATTCGGTGTTCTCATCAGGAATTCCATCAGCGGATAACAATTTGACATATGCACCACCACAATTCAAACCTTCTTGAAGTCTAACCTCATATTGTAACACTAATGTGTTATCAACATTGATAAATGGTTCAGGCAAATTAGCATGAATGGCATGATGAGCGGCAGGAGTCTTCAAGACCAAACCTTTGTCATTGACGAATCCAGGATGGTTGATGGCCTCTTCAACAGCCCATTCCCCATTATAAGTGAATTCGTTATCTCTTTTACTCTTTGAGATCTTCCACAATTGAGCCCAATCATCTGAATCGAACTGTTCAAAGAACGAAGTAGAGGCCAATTGAGACTTATCAAAAGATTTGAAAGGAACATCTTCGGCACTGGCAAGACCAGATAGCAAAGAAAGAGCAGCTGGAATTGTGATTGATGCGAGCTTCATTGAGTTGATTGTAGCGTTGTAGAGATACCGATGAAAGAAAGGTGGGATCACAAGTTCTAGAAATTTCGCTACGTGGTTAATTCGAACGTGTCAAGTCAAATTCGCGAATTAGATTGTACATTGATTGATCTAAGCTTCAACTTCTTCCAGAAGTGAGAAAAGATTCTTCTTTTGAGCAGGTTGTTGTTCTTCTTCGTCATCGTCACCGAAGAGTTCGACGTCTGCTTCGATCTTTTCAACGTCTTCTGATGTTTCTTCCTCTTTGGATGCGTTTGCAGTGGTATTTGAGCTGTCATCAATGTCTTTCTTCGCTAATGTGTTGATGGTATCCCAGTTAGCCTTTCTCGCCGTTTGGACCATTTTTGCTTTCTGTTTACTCTTGAGAATCTTGATCTCAAGTCTATCACTAAGACTTATGGCTTTTTCTAATTTATCTTTACTCAAGTTAACATTTGGGGTTTTAGTACTCTTTGAAATTCTGCTGTTTTCTTTCTTTGTAATCTTGTTACGAAGCAGATCTTCATTCTTCTTAGCAGTTGCTCTGATGATGGCACTTGAAACGTCTGTCTTCTCCACTCTAGGAAGACTCTTCAGTTCTTTAGCATCTGATTCTTCGATCTCGTTTCTTCTAGCAGCTCTGGAGTGTTTTGAAACTGTTTACATGTTAGAAACGGTTGATGTCTCAAGCTACCAGCAGTAGGATACATACTCTTCTTAGCCATGGTGGTTGTACTAGTCTTTGTTTGTGGTAGGAACTTGTGATGAGATGAGATGAGCTTTAAAAAAATTATCTAAAGGAAAAAAAAAAAAGTGACATTAGGTAAGCGATGATTATCTTAAATCCGAGAATCTCCGAATTTGCTTTATAAAAGGTC
Source organism: Gotozyma montana (assembly GCA_003706615.3). Lineage (NCBI taxonomy): Eukaryota > Fungi > Ascomycota > Saccharomycetes > Phaffomycetales > Phaffomycetaceae > Gotozyma > Gotozyma montana. Next base: position 101,970 of record PPLU03000010.1, read on the forward strand.
TCAATTGATTGTCGGGGCCAAAGATTGGATAATTACTAAAGTTTGGATCGAGATTTGACGTTGATATGGATGCTTACTACTCAGAAGAAATACTTTTAAGTTTACAGTTTTGAGGACTGGAGATAATAACCTGTACCATACCTTTATTTGGATTGTAAATTTCTCGGGGCAAAAGCCACATTGAATTTTTGAACAGATTCTTCATTGTTTAAGAATCACTCTTCTTTTACGTTCCTCAATCAGTGCTACATCTCAATGTCTCGTGTCACTAGAAGTTCCACCAAAGCAGCAACTGCTGCTTCAAAAATTGCTAAGCCTTCATCAAACGCGTCTGCTAAAAAGGTACCTGAATCAACAAAGGCCAAGATCGAGACTGAATCAGTCCCAGAGTCATCTACTTCAGAACTCGAGGTTGGTGATGCTATTCCTAGTATCAAACTATTGAACCAGGATGATGAAGAATTGGACTTGGAGAAATTAGGTAAAGAACACGAACTTATCTTGATTTTTGCCTACCCAAAAGCAAGTACCCCAGGTTGTACCAGACAAGCATGTGGATTTAGAGATAATTTCAACTCTCTTAAAGATAAAGCATTGATCCTTGGTCTAAGTGCAGACTCTCCTTCCGCTCAGAAGAAGTTCAAAGAAAAACAACATTTCCAATACGATTTATTGTCAGATCCAAAGAAGGAATTGATTGGTCCCTTAGGTGCAAAGAAATCACCAAGTGGTATTAAAAGATCCTACTGGATTTTCCAAAATGGGAAATTAGCAATTAAAAGGGTTCAAGTTTCTCCAGAGATTAGTGTTTCTGAAGGTAAAGAAAATATTCTAAAACTTTCCTCGTAAAGAGATCATGTTTAAATTTTTGAAATTAATAGGTTTCATGTATTAATCATTTATTTACTTCAAACTTCGAATTCCATAATATACCAATCATTGTACTTATTGGTATTTTCTTTATCATCCAAAATTAGTTTTCCTCCAAGCCAACCTAAGTTTTTAATCAATAGTTTTGATTCAGATTCAAACTTGTCCTTTTTTAAATAAATGATCAAACTAAGTTCGTTATCTTCATTAGGGTATTCGTTAGCGATCTTTTCACTGACAACATCAGACGCAAGTTCAAGCAAAGAAATGAGTAAGTTTTTCAAATTAAAATCGTTATGTTCTTTGAATGTTTGAGTAATAAAAACCTTCATTTCAAATTGTTTTGATATCATGCAAAAAACAGGTTTTGAAAAAACATTGTTGAATATAACCATGTACTTCAAATTCTTGCTATTAAAATTGTTATTCAAATGCTGAAGTTGTTGTGAATGATCATCATTTTCCATTATCAACTGACTCTCACTCAATAAAATAATATCCAATGATACCTCAACCAAGTTGTTATACTTCAAAGATTGAGGATTTTTTACATAAAGCACATCAGGCCCACCACTGGGCCGTTCGAGCAGTCGTCGAACCAGAATTGTAGTTGTAAATGGACGAGGCGGCTAAGTTTTTTGGATCGATGATTAAGGAGGTGGCAGTTATGGTTTCAGTATGGGTGTTTTGATTCAGATAGAATAAATTCATGAGTTTTTTCTCTTTCGATTTGAGATTCATATCGCTGGATTGCTGTGTGAACGTTTCTTTGTTGTCTCAGTGACTTAAGTTTAAAATGGAGTTGTCTTGTAATGGAGGTCACAGATCAACAAGGCTGCTAAAAAAGATTTTTTTTTATTCTTTTAGCGTTCTTATTTTTACGCGCATACAGGGTAATTTATAGAATATTTTGTACCGTAATAGTACTTTGACACAATAAACAAAATAACCAGTACTAAATACATGAGTATCGGATTGGAATTCCGTTACATGTTGTCAAAGATGGTTCATGGTTGAATACAGGCTTCAAGTCTCTAGACTCCGAGCTTCAGTCTCTTACTGATATAATTCTGAGCATCCAAGTTTAAAGTCGGATTGTTAAAATTGCTAAGGTTTGGATAGCCTTTTACCAGAACTTGAATGAATTGAGAATGACCTACTCTAAGGACGTGGTGTGAAACAGCTGTTGCTTTGACTTGTATCTGAATTTCTAGACTTCAGCATGGTCGTGGGTTTCCAATTGTCATAATGTGTGAAGCTGCTTAGTGATATTTTCTTTGGGTGGTGAGATATATCTTAGATGCACTATTTTGTTGAAAATAAGATTCAATTCAGTATGACAGAACTCTAGCACTTCATGCGAGTGCTTCACTATCTGGATATATGATATGTTTCCAGCGATTTGCCTGATCTGTTGATAAGAATATTTTTTTATGGATATTCTATTTGACAATAAGAAGTGAGGGATAAACACATGACATTCCAGCAGTCCTATCTCAAATACCAACATCAACGACTCGTATTTTTCACTGTTAAACTCTAATATATCAGCCATATCATTACAGCTTCATTCCATTTAATTTGATTAAGGTGAATATTTTTGAAACTTAAAAATATAGGTGCACTTCTGGCGATGATCTATAAAGGAATACCAGCGGTCTCGAACACCTATAATGATCTTAGTTGTCTTGATTGTCTTTCTATATTGGCAAAGTATCTGTTATATGCGTTATTTCGCCTTCATCTGGGACTAGGGTTTTGAATCAGAGTAAAAACCATGAGAACGATCATTTTTACACGCTGGATCGAATTTTATGGCACAACTGACTGTATTATGAGGAACCTCAATGATCTGATGCCGCTGTGGCATACCGTACTCTTACTCTTTTAAGATGGCTGGTCTTTGATGCAGGTATACGAGTTAAAAACTTTTGTGCATTGTATGGCGGAGATTATTTTTTTTACCATCTTTATGCTTTGATTTAAATTCCAGTTTTAGAAAAACGAAAATAATCAGAGATGGGCATTGAAGAGCCGATCTGAAGGCCCAGTCTTTTAGAAGCCATTGGAAATAGATCACAAGCTTATTCTTAAAGGATGTGTACAGTTTTTCAGATCTGGTCTAAATTTAATAAACCTAATCACTGATAATAATATGGTTTGGTCCTTAAAGTTTGGATCTAAATTTGGTATATATGGATAATGGTTACGATAAGCTATTGAGGACTATATACAGTTGCAAAGTAGATAGATGCGGGACCAATGACTAGACATTTTGGTCTCAGTTAGATATTTTACAATCCATGCTTTTTTGATGCTCATGACTTAATATTACTGGCACAGTTGATGACAGATGCAATGTTGTTACTGCATTGCACAATGCATACTCTACTGGTTGGTGCTTAACTATCCTGGCACCAATATAATGGCAATCGAGATGACATTTCGGTCCAACCCGTTGACTCCGTTGTGGTGTTTTGTTAGGATTTGAGCTAGAAAAGCACACTCGCTTGTTATTTAATGATATTACTATTAGTAAATAATGGTAAGACAGAGTGATTCAGTTATGTGTTCTTTGATTATTCGGTCATTGGAGTGTAGGCTGGTATACCAATCCATTATAGTTCAAAAATCTCATCAATCTGACTTCTTCGCCTCAGTTTTAGTACATATAATGAATCTTGGAACATTTGACCAGGGTCTGTAGTGGTACTATGTCCTTGTTAGTAGTATATTGTGGGCTGGGTGAGACATAATTGTAGAGAGTTTTAGTACCATGAGTGAACCTGCTACGTGTTATCTTACTATATGTACCATTGTATTTGGTTGAGTATGGATCACTCAGCAGTCGAGCTCAACTAGGATGGGTCCCAAGCCAGGATCAGAGGGACTATTTCCGAATTGTCAATTAGTGAACCGATTTATAAACCTTGTGCCAATGATATACTATATGCTCCCTGGTATATGCTAGGTAGTGTAGTCTGAGGTCTCAGCTTACTTACTGACTGCCTGGTAAACTTCAACTTCAACGACACGAATCGTCCCGTGTCAAGTTGACTTAACGATAGAACCGAAAGATTCAGTCTTTACCATTTCCCAAACTGTCAAAGACGTGCATTAAAATCCGGGACATGAACAATAGAAAACGGGCTGACCATGTCTAGGGCCAGATAACACGTTAAACCTTGCAGAGTAATTACAGTTCAGAAGCATTATATATAACATGGTACTTCTCCTTGAATGGGACCAGTCTTATGGTTCAGTTTCAGCAGCATGTACACTGAACCAACGAGATTACGACTTCCCACTATCAACGACATGTTCCCTCCTCCACAACCTCCTCCACAGCCTTTACCATTATACTCGCATCCAATCCCAGAATACTACCAATCCCAGTACATATCACCTTTGAACAGTCCAGTGCGACATGTCCAGGTTGGTCCACCAGTGATGTACGTAGACCAGTATTATGACTACTCCCCATATTATCAACAGCCATTACCACCACAGCATTTCACCTATCATCCTCCTCCTAGCGAGTACAAGGTTGCCAAACAGCCAATAGTTAGACAGTCCAATGCATGGACACAAGAGGACGACTTTTTGCTCAAGTATTTGAAAGATGAAAGAAATTTAGGTTGGAGAGAGATTTCCCTTCACTTCAACAATAGAACAGCCAATGGATGCCAGTTCAGATGGAGAAGAATCTCATCTCTAACAAGAGGACAATCTGAAAAAAGCAGTCCAACGTTGCCGCCATCTCCTTCAAAAGAATCAGTCTCCTCTGAAACGCAAGAAGAGGGATCTGACAAAAATGAAAGTCCAGCTCCAGGGACTAAGTTTTTAGATAGAATCCTAAACTAACATGTGCTATTCCATTCATTCATTTAATTCGAGATCTATAACGTATTCATTCACTTCTTATTCAATCATTAACATTTTTTCTCTCTATAAGCTTCAGTGTAGTCAATATTCACTAGTCTTCTTGCAAAATTAAACACCATAAATTTGCGCAAAGAAGAGAGACGAATTAAGCCAAGCTCGACTGTATAACTTAACTCTTTACTCTCTTCGTAGTAATACAGTATACGCAATTCATTTTTATATTCACAAATGGATTCATTTTACATTATTTTCAATTTCCTAGATAGTTATTCATATTTGGAAACACCGAATAGCCATATTAATATCACAAATATCATGGTATGCATACTCTGTCAGTTTGGCATCAAACAATTCTGTGATATAAAGTTCACCATCTTTCATTAGCAGAGTTCTACTTGTGATATTTTGATGTTGAATTCCAAGCCTGGCCAACAGCTCAAACTGCTTCTTCAAGTCATTTGAGTAGACTTCATACTTATCATTGATCTCCTTACGCTCTTCATCACCACATATTCTCAATCTCTGGTGATAGTAATCCAAATCCTCTTTGTCTGGCTTCATATATTCACTGAGGATAAAGTACCCCTCAGAGTACAAATCATGGAAAACACTATGATTTATCAAGTTTAGGCTTCTAATTCTGGTATCATCTGCTTTTAATTGATTCTTCGAAATACTTTCATTAAACCGCTGGATTCTTTCATAGCACACTCCTTCCACTCTGGCTTTATGCAGCACTGTTGCACAAAATTGATCCAACTCATCGTTCGATGGAGCATAATAGTCCACTACTTTTTCGCCTAACAAATCTGTAGCTTCTGGATTACCGAATTCAAATCGGTGAATCTTGCCTGAAAGTGGGGCATGAGGTGGTACGTTAATAAGTCTTTCATAAAAGCAATAATGTTTCAAATGATGCTTAATCTGTGAAGGAATAAACAGTCTGACTGTCTGAGAATTACTTCAGTGGGGATGGATCCAGCCTTCTTTGGATCTTGATACAAATCAGGGAAAATTCTTGGTAGATTGATCTGAGCATTTTTGATCAAATACACAATCACTGGCGAAGAATAGCTATCATCTAGTAGTTTAATATTGATATTGTCTTGCATTCCTTCAAGCAGTTCCAGATTTATACGTGTTGGGAAGTTTATAACGTCTTCTGTATCAACAATTATATGCTCTTTTGATAAACAGCCAAAATGTGATTCGCCAGATAATCTGTCTGCGCTCATTGTGGTTGTATCATTTGCATCTCCATATGAATAACTTACAGGCTCAATAATGGACTCAGGAACATCTAAGAGATAGTTCCTTAGTCTTGTGGAGATTGACTCTTCAAGCACCACAGACTTGCTGGATATCTGGTTCTCACTACCGTAAACAATGTAAAGTATGACCGACATAAAAAATGCTAAGTTCTTGCTTAAAGGAGAGCATGATTTAGACTCACTTCCAGAAACAACCCAATCCTGTTCAACTGGAAGTTGAATCATTTCAAAAGGCAAAGGACGAAGCCCATGGATCACCTTACACCAGGCTCTTAAATTCGTATTTTCCAGTATCTCCCAATATACTGATCTCTTCATGGGATCATGGCCTCTTACAATCTGGAGAACCTCTAGAATGATTCTCTTTTTCAGTGGATAAAGAACCTTTCTTTCAAATGAGATTCTGGTGTTGGTATCAAGAATTCGCGTTGAAAGGAACACCTCACATATGTTTTCTAGACAAGTGTTGATAGCTGCTGATTCTAACCACTGGTCACTATTCCCATGAACATTATCACTATCCACACATGCACTCACTAAAGATTGAAAATCACGGTGGTTTAGCACTTTAGCCTCGATCTCATAATAGAACCCCCTGTGTGGTGATATGGTGGCTGTTGGTTCTCCAATACTGTATTCAGCTGGGAGGTCATCTGTTGAAAACCAATACCATGGTTGGCCCTCGTTATCAATTTTGCTGTCTGGATATATCTCCAATACCAAGTCAACATCAAGTTTCAGTAGTATATTCGTTAGAAACAAATCAGACACAACTATAAAAGTGGTTTTGTTTCTCAACATTTGAACAGTGAGTTGTTTGAACAATGTACCCATCCATTGTATGTTATTGATGGCCTCTTCAGTCACTTCAGACTCCGTAGAATAATCATATCCGCAAAGTTTAGAGTAGTCAATAGCTGGATGATCTCCAGTCAGTTCCTTAAAATATTCAGTAGGGAACACCAAATCAGATATATCACACATTTTGACATCTTCTACCTTTAGTTGTGTATCTGCGTCTGGCAGATCCTGAAATGATCTGAACCCAGTAATGAATTTTTTGAGCTGTATATTTGCATCAAAATGACCTATATGTCTCCTTCTTTCGGTCGTTCTAATATAAAGCGCAAGCCCAGCGTATGAAGAGCAGTCAACAATTCCTTCTAATTGGTCTGGCATATCTAGCCTGTTCAATGTGTGACGCCGCTTTACTGAAACGTTGGCCTCGACTGAATCAACAAAGACAGACTTATTAAATAGTCTAATGCTAATCTCCATGATCCTTTGGTAAACTTCAACAGTAGCCAATTCATGAAGATAATGTCCTAACCCAATATTACTTGTTTCTTGAGCCGCGCTATTGGTGGTACCTTGGAGTAGATCGCTCTTAGCACGTGCATACTCCTTTGCTACCTCTAATAAATCTCTGACCAAATGAAACACTTCTTGAAGATAAAATAGTAGATCATACCGCATGCCAATGGAAGAACTTCTCCCATGTACCTCTATTATATTTTCTAATTTCGCTTTATAGCCCTTCTTGAATATTCTATCCAATTCTTTTCCAATATTATCAGAAGTGAGCATCTTTTCTGAGATGCCATTTCTGAAACAAGGAAGGACATTGCAAAAGAATTTCATTGCCTTGCTAGCTGAATAAGAGGAAGTCTTGAACTGATTGATCATTTTGTCGAGGGGATCCTCGACGTGTGTTTCTGAGACATCCGTTGGTTTTCTGTAATCTTCAAACTGGCAGTCAATGTTGAAATTGAAAATGAACTTATGAGAATTTGAGGCAAAAGTTAACAGCTCCTCTGTGGAGCAGAAGTTGGTATCTTGACAAAGTATAGGAAGATCTGACATAGTGTATGGAGAGGTGACTAGCTCCTTCAAGCCATCGACAAACAATGATTCATTTTGATCAGATGCGACAACGAGATCAAATATCTTCTTAGCATCAGAATATGTAGCTTTTTTATAGACCATTGCTGTCACTCGAAAAGAAGATTAAGAGAACCCTGTAAAACTTTAAATCTCAAAATAAGAGAACACTTCTGAAAGGTATACTTGTTGATTTCTGACTTCGAAACCATTCTTTTTCTGTCCATAAACAGCAAAACAGAAGAGCTAGCCGTTAGCAGCTAGCAGAGTGAAAGAAAATAATGAAGCACTAGGTGGCTGACTGCATCACATAGAACATCTCTATGGGTTTCCCTCACATTAAGAGCACATCCTTTTCAATGTAAACTGGTAAACACATATTTCAATAGAGTGGTAGAGCCACTTCCGACCTCTTCTCAGGTCGGTTCTCCACATATCTATCAAACTTTCGCGAATAATTCACGTCATCCCCTGAATTCAATTTGCTATCTATAAATTGACTCAATTCGCCACTCTTTTCCTTATCAACTTGTAAAGCTTCAAGTTTTAGTCTTCTCTTTGAACAAACTAAAACTACCCAACACGCTACTTTACACACTATGAAACACTCCACGATCTTGCCACTAGCAGTCCTTGCTGCCGTCGCCAACGCCTTAGTTATCCCAAACATTGGCACCCAACAATCCATCTTTGCAGTCACTGGGGCTGTCAAGGACATTGCCCAAGAAGCCAAAGCTGAAATTGACTCCAAAGTCCTCAACAACTACTTGGTGAAAGAGGAAGATGCCGCTGCTTTGATTTCTACCGAAACCGCAGGCCGTAACGTTATCCCACACCGTTACATTGTTGTTTTCAAGAAAGGTGTCAAGGCTGAAGAAGCCGAATTCCACCAATCTTGGGTTGCTCAAGAACATGTCCAAGCTGCTTCTACTCTATTAGAATCAGACCCAACTCATGCTTTTTTCAAAGATGTCTCTACTGAGTCTGCTGACAACTTTTTAGGTGGTATCATGGACCAATTCCACATTGATGGTTTGTTATCTGGATACTTTGGTTACTTCTTAGATGACACAATTGACTTAATCCGTCGTAACCCATTGGTTGAATTTGTTGAAAAAGATTCAAGAGTCTTTGCTTCTGAATTCGACACTCAAAACGGTGCACCATGGGGTCTTTCTAGAATCTCACATCGTGAACCTTTGAACTTGGGTTCTTTCAACAAATACTTGTATGACACTGAAGCTGGTGAAGGTGTCACTTCTTATGTCATTGACACTGGTGTCAATGTCGACCATGTTGAATTTGATGGTCGTGCCAAGTGGGGTTCTACCATCCCACAAGGTGATGAAGATGTTGATGGTAACGGTCACGGTACTCACTGTGCGGGTACTATTGGTTCCAAAAACTATGGTGTTGCTAAGAAAGCCGACATTGTTGCCGTCAAAGTTTTGAGATCTAACGGTTCAGGTACCATGTCTGATGTCGTCAAAGGTGTTGAATACGCTGCCAATGCTCATGCTAAAGCAGTCAAGGACAACAAGAAAGGATTCAAAGGTTCTACCGCCAATATGTCTTTAGGTGGTGGTAAATCTCCAGCTTTAGACCTTGCTGTCAATGCTGCTGTTCAAGCTGGTATCCACTTTGCCGTTGCTGCTGGTAATGACAATGCTGATGCTTGTAACTACTCTCCAGCTGCTGCTGAAAAAGCTGTCACTGTTGGTGCTTCTACTTTGTCTGACAGCAGAGCATACTTCTCCAACTACGGTAAATGTGTTGACATTTTTGGTCCAGGTTTGAACATCTTGTCTACTTACATTGGTTCTGAAACCGCTACTGCCACTTTATCTGGTACTTCTATGGCTTCTCCACATGTTGCTGGTTTGTTGACTTACTATTTATCATTATACCCAGACTCTAAATCAGAATTTGCTTCTGGTAAAGGTGGTTTGACTCCAGCTCAATTGAAGAAGAAAATCATTGAATATTCAACCAAGGACAAATTAACTGATATCCCAGCAGATACTCCAAACTTCTTGATCTACAACGGTGCTGGTCAAGACTTGGAAAAATTCTGGGGTAAGAATGAATCTGATGAAACTGCTGAATCTGAAAAAGATTCAATCAGAGCTCAAGTTGATGCTGTCTTTGAAGACATTGAAGCTAAAGCCGAACATTTGTTAGAAGATGTTAAGCAATTAATTGCTCAAAACATTTAAATTTATCGCTCTTAGATATTATCACTGGCATATTAATTTTTTTGACTTGTATTTGGGTGGGTTTGCTATGAATTACAATTATTTTTGGAGTTTTACAGGTTTGGGTCCTACTATGATTGGTTCTATTTTTTATTTTTATCTTTTATCTTATTATTGTTTGTCACAGTGAATGACTTTTATGAATCACCTTTGCTTGTAATGTTGACAACTATAATGTTGCAACATCAATGGTTTAGGTATACTTTTTACACTTACGTTTTTGAAATTATTTTATCCTGTAGTATTAATGATCTATGCCAAAAGGTTGTTGTTTCTCTATTTTACATTTTAAAGTTTTCTTTTTTTGATAGGCTCATCGTTACTTTCTAAAGTCTTCCATAACCTTTCTTCTTCTGCATCACTAATTCTCTTGATTGGTTTTCTTGTTTTCTTTTTGCCTTGTTCAACTTTTGGCTCTTCCACTATACTATCAATGGTGTCTAATAACCACACCGCACTTACCCTAGACCCAATGAAAACTTTAGCAACTTGTTCTCTAGAATCAACGTTGAAAACTCTAACGTATCTATCAAGAGCACCAGTCACTAATAAATTCTCATCATCACTTAGATTCGTAAACATGTCTTGAACAGCACCAACAGAACCTTTATATTTGGCTACTAGTTTTCCCTCATCAACGTTGACAAGAGCAGTAGTAGCATGAGTATCGGAAAATATTATCTCTAACTCCTTAGATGTGGTAGCAACGGTAGTAAGTGGCTTCTCGGAAATTTTGTTACTGGAAAGTGGTTTTCTTCCATGTGAAGTATCATATTTTCTAACTTGTCCGTATCTTGTAGCGGTTATAAATTTCCATGATTTTTCAGTGTGTTTAGAAAGTTCGATGAATAAAATTTTAGTGACCCATACTGGAACTCTTAAGTCCAATTTGTCATTTTTAACATTCTTAGCCAAAAATAATTGATCAACTTTCAACTCTGAGTTGAAAATCTTGTTCAGTTTCTCTTTTTCGTTGAATAGTCTAATAATTTTGACATCGTTTTCTTGACCACCATAGGCGTAGATCCCTCTCTGTTCTGGATGTGTAGTAAATGCGGAGATTGGACCTTTCAAAGTAACAGAGTTGGTTTTGATGTCTCCACTGTTTATGCTGTCTAGGTCAATCAAAGTAAGTTTTGCTTGTTGAGTAACTGCAACAACGATTCCAAAACTTTCAACCAAGCCAACAAATTGATCATCTTTGTCAACTAAGTTATCCGTGAGTGTATCCACAAGATCGTAAGTAGCATTATCTTTATATATTGAAATACTGCCACCAGCTCTTGCAGCAATGATGAACCTCTCATCGCTTTGTGATGGTTTGACCAGAATAAATTTTTGTATTCTCTTTCTGATTCCTTCTGCATGGAAAGTCTCAATCTTTTCCGGCTGTGGGGCTGTTTGAACAGAAGTATCTGTGCCTCTGTTACAAGTGATTTCCTTCAGACTCCCATTATCATCAGCTGCTGCCAGTATTCTCATGATGCTTTATATGTTTTATATCAAAGCTAAAAGTCTTTAGATATAAGTTTCTTCTTACAAGAAAAAAAATTTGGAAATAAAAATTTGAAGCGATGGTCCGATGAGATGAGATTACGTGATAAAAAACAGATTAATAAGCCCTACTCCATAGTTCCATTCACATCACTCTCAATTCATACATGCCAAAGTGGTTATAATGCAATCGATTCGAACGTTTGCCTCACTGGTCTTCAGACGAAGTCAACACACACATCATGTGCCCACTTTCGGACATGCTTTACTCACTAATAAGACACTGATCTCTGTCAAGGGACCCGATGCTACCAAGTTTCTGAACGGTTTAGTGACTTACAAGATGTTGCCTTCATTTGTGAAGAAGAACGAGATGACTATATCCACGAAAGAGAATGATGAATCGTTGTTGCTTCAGGATTTTGATATGAAAAGTATCAATTGGGGAACATTGAAAGAGTCTAATGACACTAAGAATTTGACTATTATGAGAAATGGAATCTTCACTTCAATTCTTAACTCAAAAGGAAGAATCATATCAGATGTCTTCATCTACCCTTATGAGCTTGTGCCTAACACTAGCATACTAGAACAGGACCCCCAATATTTGATTGAGATTAACACAAGTCTAGCCAAAACCTTACTTGGATTGTTAAAAATACATAAGTTGAAAGCAAAAGTGGAGTTCAAAGTTCTAGATGATCTTAAAGTATGGTATGCATTCAATGACTCGAAACAAGAAGTTACATATGAGCTACAGACTACTTATTTTGATGAAGAATCGCAGACTCTTAAAGATCCATTAACAGCATTACAACAAACGAAAGAATTTTTGAAAGATGAACGTTTATTCAATCCAGGATTCAATAAGGATGACATTAAAGGTTTTGCATTTGATGATAGATGTCCTGATTTTGGACTTAAACTAATAACATCATCCACAGTGGAGAATCTCAACGAAATATTGAATACAAATTATCTTCCTCCTTCTGAACCAATATCGATTGAGGTATTGGACACTAGAAGATTCATTACGGGAATTGCAGAATCACCAACTGAACTTACACCAAATAAATACTTACCACTAGAGTCATGCTTCGAATACATGGGTGGTATAAATTTTGACAAAGGTTGTTATACAGGTCAGGAATTAACAGTAAGAACATACCATACAGGAATCATAAGGAAACGTGTTGTTCCTGTTAAACTTTTCCCCTTTGAACAAGATGCAAGCGTACAAAACCTTGATTTTTTAGACTCATTCAATGGTCAATTAGATGAATTAAATACGCTGGAAATTTACTCTGATAGTAATGAAGGTACAAAAAAGCAATTAGCAAGCTCTCCATTTGGTAATAGTGATAAAACATCATCGAAGCGTCCTTCAAGAAGATCTTCGTCAGGAACGTTACTAAAATCGAGAGGAACACTTGGTCTTGCGCTAGTGAGATTAGAGGATTTTGCCAATGATGGGAAATTTTACGTTGAATTGACAAATCCGGAAAATGGCCAAGTCTCCAAAATAGGAGTCAAAGCATTCATACCATATTGGTGGCCAGAAGAGTGAATTAATGAGAATTAGTTTGATCATGTACATAACGATCAATAGTGTATATGATGCAAAAATCAAATAAAACTATGCCAAAAAAAGTTCTTTACTTTAGATGCGTGATACGTCTTTGAATTTTCTGTAAAGTACGAGAGTTTTTGGATAAAGAATCAATTGATTATGGTATTCTTATTATAATCAGAAAATCTATCATACAGGTATAATTTTAACTTTTTTTCCGGCGGAAATAAGTTAATACACTAGACGTTTTTCATATTTTTATACAGTTTGCGTCTCTAGAATCGACACCTAGGTTACAATATTTACAACAAACAAATATGAAAAGACACAAAAACAACAGAAAAAAAAAACAGACACAATTTTCATAATCTTTATCTTCAATAAACAAGAAGACGAATACGAACGAACAGAACTTGTACTGATCGTAGATACAAGGCCTATATTACCTAGGAATAGCTACAGTACATTCTCACGTAAAAACCTCGAGCAGTTATATGTGGACATATCTGCAGCAAGACAACGAAAGAGTCTAGAGACAAACGTACTAATTTTCTGTTAAGATTTTTTTTTATTTCTCATTTTGAAATTTTCATTTTACCGCTCTCTTCATCTTCTTCTTCAGTGTTCACTAACTACAGCGCCAATGGTCTCTAATTCAACAGCTGCATTGCCTCCGTTGTCAAAGGCGAAGAGGATATTTGAACTCGTTGTTGCATCTGATCAGAAAGAATCATTATTTGTCGATGGTTTGAAAGAACTAATCTCCACTGAAGATATACCAGATATCATGCTCAATTATTTTAGAAATGAACTCTCTGATGACACCAGCGTCACATCTGAAGAGGAGTTTATATTATTTGCCTCAAACTGTCACAAACTTGCCTTCAACTTTGACATTGATTGTCTTTCTGAAGATTACAGAAAACCAATTCCATCGTGCGCTAACAGCTCAGGTGTCTTACAAGCTCATGTTGATAATACTCGCAAAAAGATCGATGGATTTATCATATCTTCCCACACATCTAGCAAGACAATGAAAAAGTTTCGCAATATCCTCCCATGTTTCAAAAATGGCAGCCTAGGTGATAGTGAGAAAATGATTTCTCCAAATAACATTGATAAAGAGTTGGATAGAAGTCTTAAGAAAGGAATGAAGGTTAAGTTTGAGAATAAAGTAAACCCAAAGAATAAAAATTCTTCAATAGTAGATGCAATTGACATTTCTGGAAAGTTACTAGAGGCATTGATAAAAATTGCAAGGAAGTATTCAGCAACTAAGAGAAGTCTACTCCAGGGTACCAATGGCAACATTCCTCGGTTGACAAGAAACTTTTCTAAGTTGGGAAAGAAACTTGATGAATCCACTACTGCTGATCTTTTTCAAATGATTATGAATATCAGCGTTGACCTTTTCAATAAATTTGTATTTGTTGAGTCACAGGAAGATGAGGTTTCAGTCAATACAAGTCAGCAATTGAATAACCCAACAATTGAAGATTTAATGGGAGGGATCATTGATGCTTCATCATATCCGGATATCTCTATGCAGATCCATCACGAAAAGAATAACAAATCAGAGATTACTTCCAATATGGAAGTTAAAAAGTTTATCATTGGTTTAAGGTCCTTTCAATCTCACACTGACACTGAACCAATGGCTGAAGATATCCAATTGTGTGATATATCAGACCTATTGTTCCATAAAAACTGTTTAATTAACGAAAACACTGAGGGTCAACCAATTTTGAAATTTCCTGAAGTCTTAAATCATGACTACGCAGGAGAAGAAAAAGTCACTGAAGAAGCAATCAGAAATGTCAACAAAATAACAATATTTTTCAAACAGCTTGTTGTTTATTTAATCAGAAACAGAACTGTATTTGGTGTGGTTAGTGATGTATTTACCACAAATATTGTTTTAAAACTCAATGTTGACTTAATCTTGCAGATTTACCCACCGAAGACCAGTAACATCGAGGGCCAGCCATGGTATTGGTTTTCAACTGATAAACTTCCAGTCGAGAAGAGTACTGAAGAACCAACAGCCACAATATCACCAGACAAGGGTTTCTATTATGAGATTGAGGCCAAGGTGTTAAACCATCGTGATTTTCAGCTTCTAGGTATGGCAACAGATAACAATAGTTTCGAAATGTTATTGAACGAAATCTGTGAAACCTTTATCTCCACTAGAATTGATGATTCCAAAACCAGAATTTCATTTGAAAGTAAGGTTCTCTACCCAATTAAGAAAAGAATCATCCTTGAGGTTCTTCAAATTGTGAAAAATAATAATCCCATGCAGAAATCAGTCACATATGAGATATTGGAAAACGCAAGCTTGAAAGCCTGGTGCAAAATAATCCATGAATTTCGTCCAATACCCTTTGATATATTTCATCTTCCAGTTGCGGAAGAATGGTATAGAGAACCTGGAACATCATCAAATTATGAAAACAACATTATTTTTTTAACTGCTGCAAACATTTGTATGGTGCATGGAAGTTTTGATAAGCCATCTATGAAATCTTTAGTCTTTGATGATAATTTAGCAAATACACTTGAACAGTTTATTTTAACTGACTCAGTTGAAAGCAATCCAAGACCAGATGTGCAATCCATCACTAGACCCTCAACAAACTCCAGCCGCCCTACCACAAACTCATCGTATCAAGGAGGAGCACCAATTGGAACTGGTGGAACTGGTAGAACTGGTGGAACTACTGATACTGCAGTTAGCCACACATCTTATTCAAGCAAAAGAAAATACTCCGAGTATGATGAAGCTTTGAGTGGTTCAACTCTTTTTGATCCAGAAGATTCAGACATATCAGTGGTGAAACTAAACATGGAAATTTTGCAGCAAGAGGGTGTTGATTACCTAGTGAATGAAATTTATTCACCATCGATTGTGTGCTTATTGAAAAATTCCCACCAATGTTTACCAAGACTCTTTCCTGACCTGTATCAAGACTCAAATATGATCAAATCTATGCCATCAGAAGTTGTTGTGAAACTATTTCACCCATTTTACATTGAAAGATTTTTGAAGGAATATTACAAGTATGAACAACTTATTAATATGGGTTATAACTCTACACTACCAGTTTCAGGCAAGATTAATCGGTTTGAATTTGGAGACTCTCTCAAGAAAGAGCTAATCAGAATAGAAAACGAAGACTATTATATGCCATCAGAAGATGAGTTGAAGGAGTTTACTACAAATATGTTGAAGAAAGCAAGAGTGGAAGCAGAGTGTTATAAAAGAATCATAAACTATAATGAATCTCTTTCACAGAATCAAACAGATGCAAACGCTGGTGATATCCCAATCAGAACCTTGAACATACTATGCCATGGCACTTTTTACGATTCTACAAACTCTAGAGGGTACTTTATCATTAGTGAGTATTTAAAGCCAGACGAAGAGGATCTAGAATATTATCACCAAAGATTGTGGACATGTGATGACGAAGAACGCAAAGAAATTAATCAGAAGTATGAAGTATATTCAGAAGACATGAAGCATCAGTTCAAACAGTTGGCAAACCTTGGGATTCAACACCAAGATATCAAAAGCAAAAATTTGCTCATGAGCGATGGGAAACTTCATATAATAGATTTTTCCAATGTTTTATTGACAGAGAATGCATATCATCATCCTGGTGATATCAATATGGCTATTAGATGTTTGGAAATTTGAGAGATTTCAGATATGTTTTGTTTTGTTTGAAGTTGGTCAGGTACCATCTTCTAGGAGTTAAGTTAATGGTATCAGCTTAGTTTTCCAATTCATTGAGCTTGAAAGTTAAAGTTCTCTCTATAGCTAAATTTTAATTGCACCAGAATCTGAAACTACATACTGAATTATTTATGATTATGATTATTTTTCCTTGTAGACATTATGAATTATACTAGTGAACACATTAACTGCAGATTTTAAAGCCTTCAGTCTATTTATAGACAAGTTTGTTATCACTAATGATCTGAATGTACCTGATATTCAATGACCTCTTCCTTACGTTGATCAACTTACAAACGTCTTATTGTTTGAGGTCGTGTTAATACAAAATTCAAATGAAATTAGGTTAGAAAATGTTAATTGACTAGTTATTATACAAATTTTAATTGTTTATATTTCATTGGTGAATTGAAATGTATTCTTTGTTTCGATCATGCAGAGTTTGGTGGTGTGTTTACCACCAATAGTTTTTTTTTCAACTTAAGTATTTCTTGTTTCAAATCATCATTATCTTGTTTTGTTATAAATAATTCAGCTTGTAAATCTCTAATTTTCAAATTATAATGTTCATTTTCATAATCTTCTTCATCTTCTTTCAAATTCTCTGATGAATTATTGTTGTTCTTAAAATCACTTAGTTGAGGAGTTGCATTTCTTGAAACTTTTCTTGCACTGAAAATCTTAAGTTCATCAATTTCTTGTTTCAATAAGTTTATTGTTTCTTTTTGTTTTGAAATTTCAGCCTGTGAAACTTGAAGAGCTCTTGATGTTTTTCTAACTGATGACAATGATTCTCTATAATTATCTTCTGTTTTATTTAATTCAGAGACTCTTGCCTTTAACGTTTCAAATTCAGATGATTGAGATTTCAATTCTTCAATTTCTTTGACTAAATGTTTATTGTTCTCTTGTAACTCTTCATTTTCTTTCAACAATTCATCAATTTGAACACTTAGTTTATTAATTGCACCGTTTTCATTAGGTTCAGATGAGTCTGTATGTAAACTTTTGGATTTGATATCATTGGTTGATTCATCAGTAACGGTATATTTGGAAATGAAATTGTCTAAAGCTAAAGTTAGCTTTTTAGTTTCAGAAACATCATTGTCAGAACCAGTTTCTAATTCTCTTGATTGTTGTATTTCATCATGTTCAGATTTCAACTTTTCGAATTTTAAGTTTAATTCATCATATTTGAATTTCCAAGATTCTTCTTCTTTTAATTTTGATTTCGTTTCCAATAATTCAGTTTCTTGTGATTTGATTATTTCATTAAGTTTTTGTAAATCAATCAAATTACTTGAAAATATAGGTTCAATTTCCTCAAGTTTAGATTTCAAAGATTCATGATTTTCATTCAAAATTTGATGATCTGTGTTCAACTTAATAAATTTTCTCTTGATACTGTTTTCATCCCCTTCCAATTCTTTCGATTGTTCTTCAGGAACAACAATTTTAGATTTCAACTCTTCATTCTCTTGTTCTAATTGTTTAACCTTTTCACTTGCAACTTTAGCCTGTTCATTGGTTTGAAACTTCAAAGTTTCCAATTCCGCAGATAACGATTTGATAATCTCTTTGAATTCATCCTTATCATCATCAACAATCTCAGATTCAACATGAGGACCACCAATTGATGGAGTCACAACAGGAGTGGAAATGTCATTGAAATCTCTGGTAACAGGAGTTGATATCACAGGAACATCATTAACAACAGGTGTGGAAAAATTATCAGTTGATTTGGGTTCAGGATCGAAACTACCTGGAAGTTTAGTAGATTTCAAAACTGCTGCTCCAGTTAAAGCTGCTGCTGTACCTGCAATGGCACCAGCGGCAAGACCTAAACCTGTTGAAGTATTAGTTTCATCGTTATTAATGGTTGATGTTTCCAATGAACCTGATGGGTTTGAAACCTCTTTTAATCCTTGTTGAATTGCATAATCTGATTTATCTTGTTCATTATCTTCCAAATTAACAGAAGAGTCATTATTAACATAACTATCAAAAAATTCAGAAACTCTAGCATCTGAATTAATATAACTTGAATTTTCATTGATTTTGTTTGCTGATGTATCTGATGTATCATTGACAAGTGATGCATCTCTTGAACGAGTTTGGAAAGGTGGTGGTATTTCCAAAGGAAGTTCAGCTTCATCTTGTGAAATATAACCAACTGATTGTGTCTTTGTATGAGTTGGGGAATCGGTTTCAATATCGATCTGTGGTGGAATTACTGAAGTTGGTTCAGTTACTGGAGAGTTATTGTTGGAGAATTTCTGTTGGAAAACATCTTCAGCAGTGATTACCTTATGCTGCTGTTGTTGTTGTTTGGCTTTATGTGATGATGTGGAAGCGGAACGAATTGATGCAGAACGAACTGAACCTGAACGGATAGAAACTGAACGTTGAACAGTTGGAGTAGATGTTTCAATGCCAGTGGTGCTTGTACTTGTTTCCTCAGGTTCGGGATGACTGGAAGATCTCTCCTTAACTGGTGACGATTGAGGTTCAATTGGAGGAGTGAATATATTTTGTCTTGGGTCTCTTGATGATTCATTACTTGGAAATCTTCTTTGATCAATTGATCTTGTTGGTGTACCGTATTCATATAAACCAGGAATGAATTTAGTTATTTGAGACAAGTCTAAAATGTTCAATAACGTGCCGACACCATTATCGTCTGCTGAAGGTTCGATATCGTCACCAAGACCGGCATAGTCAGGTAAATGACCACCTAATATCAGAAGTTTATCATCATTCAGGATAGATATGCTATGACCATATTTCCCTTGAGGTTCCAATCTTAAACCAGTAGGGAATTTAAACCAAACTTGAGTAACCAAATTCAAAAAATAAACAGCAGATGATGCATCTCCAGAAGCGGTCTTACCACCGTGAATGATTAACAAATCTTTATAGATAACAGAAGCATGTTCTTCCAAAGGTGGTGGAATTGATCCAGAAGTATTTGCTATTTCCCATTTGTTGGCCAAAGGATCGAAAACCCAAAGATCATTAGAGATGCTTTTACCAGTTGAACCACCAAAGATCCATAATTTGTTACCATAAACATCCATTGTATGATTACTCAAAGGAGGAGGTCTTATTCCAATTGGTGTAACGACTTCCCATTGTGCATCAGGACGACGGAAAGATGATAAGTTGAAAACGGTTAGATCATCATAAAGAACATCATCTAATTGACCACCATACAAATATAATTTTGAATCAAAATTAGTGATTGCTATAACACCAATTGAATGTCCATAACGACCAGGTGGTTTTTGGCCAATAGGATTTGGAATTGTCCATGTATGTGAGTTCATATTGAACAGATATAGATCATTATCGATCTCACCTGCATCATTTGTAACTGTATCACCACCAAAGATCACATATGCATTTCCACATAATGTTGAAGCATGACCAACTCTTGGAGCAGGTGAATTCTCATATATATCCACTTGAAATGTTTGGAAAGAACCAGATGGATCTTCTTTGATGATCCATGTGTCACCATAGACAGAAGTGTTGTGAAGTCCACCCATAACGAAAATCTCACCTTTTTCATTCGCATGTGTCGATGCAGCATGTCTATAACGAGGAAAAGGACTGATCAAGAGTTTTGATCTCAACCATGGTTGGGAAAGCTCAGGTGCCTTCTGCAAGTCCAATGGACGCTGCTGTTGCTGCTGCTGTGGTGGGAATTGAGGTGGATGTCCTTGCTGCCCAAACTGTGGTGGGGGACGCTGAGGAGAGCCCTGGTACTGATTCGAAGGGTACTGCGATCCGTGGGGAGGTCTCTGTGGTGATCTTGGGTTGTAAAGGTTGTTGTTGTGGTCGTAGCCGAGCGCAACAGGGCTGTTCTGGTGTGGAGCCAGAGTGTTTGGGGCTGGTGTTGTGTTGTATGCTGGTGAGCTGGCATAATGCGAAGCCTGTGGGCTCTGTGGGGGGATTGAGGAGCCCAGAGTTCTTGTGGAAGGCTGTGGCGATGCGGTGGCCGATGCAGGCTCTGCGTGCTTCTTCTTGCCGAACTTGAAAGGCGCCATTGGGAGTCTCGTCGAGTTTTGTCCTTGTTCTAAGAAAGAATTTAATCAGAAAAAATTGTAAACAAGAAAATGAAATTGTGATTAGGTAAGCGGGACGTATTTAATAGTAGTGTAATGGAGCAATTTGGAGAGTATAGGTGGACTGAAGAGAGTTTGAGTGTGTATTGGTGCGTGTCTCTACTGGCAATTACACTACAGTGAATTCCAACTGCGAAAAACGCGTTGTTCAAAGAGAAACTTGAATCCATCACATAAATCAAGTCGCGTTTTGTATTTGTAGTATAGAGAAAAAAGATTTTAGTTATGTTTCAATCTTCACTAAAAATTGTTAATTTTTGCTATTAAACCCCAGTTCTCAGTTTAATTGTTTGGTGTGTCTATTTTGCCATTTATCCTGTCCCTCATTGGATTCTCTGCTCTGTGTTTTATCTAAACCCCACTCTTTACACAAAACCTCTGATACCACATTGTGTCAGGCCCCCATATAATGTCACAACCGAATGATGATTCAAACGATAAGTTTGACCAATTTATAAGCAAATTCGACCAGACGCTGCAGACAGATACGTCCACTCTCAAGACAATAAGGGCCAGGTCCTCTCAGACTTTCGACACCACTCTTGAAGAGGAAGATTCGGTTGAAGGAACACCTCGTCCACAATCACCGATAAACCAGACGTTAAAAATTTCCAATACACCAAACAAAATATCATCACCAATCTTATCCACACCTACAAAACCGAACAGAAACAGTATATCGTTGGAAAATCAACCACTTTCTGATATCAAAGTTCAAAAAAAAGGCGTTTCTGAAGAGAGTGTTAGACGGATCAATTTATTGAGTAAAAGAGTCGATGGTTCACCAAACCAACCGGTAGCCAATGCAACTTCCAGCAAGCCTTTGGGTGGACTTACAAGATCTAATACCATGAGCTCTGTTCGTCTGGGTTCTAAAAGAGGTTTGAATTTGAACTTGTCAATAAATAAACAAAGACCACCACCTTCAAGTGTTAATAAGTTGAAATCTCCAGAGACACCAAATAATAACAATGGAGTAATTAGTGAGAATGGGAATTCCTCGACTGGGAAATTTGAAAGATCAAGAAGAAGAACCAATTCAAGTTTGAGTTCACATTCTTCAATTGTTCAAGATTTGAAAAATAATGATTTTAATGACGTTTTAAGAGAATTAGCATTGAAAGAAATGAAGATAATTGAATTGAAAGATCAAATGAAATTAATGCAACAAAGAATAGATCAAGAAGAAATTGAACTAAAGGCATTGAAGTCAAAGATTGGTACAAATTTCAAAGAATTATCACCTGCTCAAAATCAAATTCCTAAAGCTATTAATCCAAACATAACTCCAACCACATCAAATAACTCCAAAGTTCCAAACAATTATAAATCTCCATCAAGAGATCTGTCTAAACAGATAAAACCTACAGAGACTGATAAACAGGTTAAAAGACAGAGTGTTTGGTCTAAACCTATTAATTTCCTAAACCAATTTGATCAAATATTACAAACGGAGATTGAAAGGTTGAACAGAGAAGCATTTCAACAACCGCCAAAGGATAATCCTGATGTATTGAAAGAACAAGATGATGAGGATGAAAATGATAAGAAATCAAAAGGGAAAAGTGAAGACGTTTTGAATACGGTTTCTAATTCAATATGGTCATTTGTAAGTGATGTTAAACATGGATTGTTAGGTGATGATATTGAAGAACAAGTTCAAAATTCTAAACCACCTATTCAAACCAATGAATCTTTATTGAATAAAAAAGGTAGGAATTATGACAATGATGAACAAGAGATGATTGATTTTGGTAATACGAAATGAACAATACAAGGATATTATTTTTTTTCTTACGTTTATAACTCATAAAAATTGTATCATATTATACCTTCATTAATTTCTATACTTTATGATTAAAAAGAAGTATCATCGTTTCTATAATCATCATAGACGTCATCCCAAGTATATTTCTCATGATGTTTTTCACCAATAATTCTTGCAGATTCAAAAGGAGTTGATAATTCTTCTGCAGTTATTCCTGCTAAAGGGTCAGGCAATCTTGTATTTGTATCTTTCAACTCTTCAACTTCTGGTGCTCGTTGTGTGTTTTCAAAAACCGAAGATGAGACTGAATCTACTTGAATATCACCACCATGAGCGTTATGATTCTCCAAAAATGTGAAATCTGGTCTTTCTGAAGCATCCAATTGTTGATCATGTATATCATTACCTTGTTCATCAACAAGTTTAGTCTCATCTTCATTCAATTCTATTTTACCCTCACTAACCATGTTCATTAGATGTAAGAATTTAGAATTGGCGAATTTATCATCTTTTGAAGTATTCATCACATTGGCAACTTCTTTAGCAACTGATTTAAACTGTTCATTTTGAACTTTTGGGTGTGGTATTGGCTCCTGGGTTATTGGTTCAGGAGTAGTTTGTAAACTTTGTTCTAATTTAGAAAACTCATCCTCAAGTTCATTATGAAACTTATCCAAATCATGAACTTCTTGATGTTCTGTTCTATATGGTTGATTAACTTGAAATTGTGAGTGACGAAGCTGTGATGCCTGATTGAAAGCGAGTTGAGGCTGTGGTGAGAACGACTGTTGTCTCACTTGTGGCTGGGCCCTCTGTGTCATAAACTGACTACTCCAGTCATTCCCTCTCTGTGTTGGACCCTGTTGTTGATGTTGTGGGGTACCATTGATAGATAACGATGCAAAATCACTAGCCCATCCACCAGACTCTTGGTGCTGTGTGTGCTGTTGACGGGGCTGGACGTGGGATATTGGATGGAGACTGTGTGGCTGGAACGTAGGGTTGAACGTCTGTTGTTGCTGTACGTGCTGCTGGTACTCTCTTTCCATCTGGTTGCTGGAGCCAGTTGTTCTGAATGAGTCTCTTGTCTGATTCCCCAGACGCAGCTGCTGGTCTGCCTGGAGTGATCTGTCGAGCTGTGTGTGTGTTGTGAGCTTCTGGAGCGAGTTCGTGGGACCGCAGGACATGTTGTTCTCTTAATCTCTTAATAAATATAGTGAAGAAGTATTTAATCTTTCAATGAGAGAAATCGGTTTATAAATCAAATTTGAGCGTTCTGAGTTTCCGTTTTTTCTCCACAAAATGAACCTCGGCAAATTTTAGGAAAAAAAGATAAAGTCACGTGACGGGTCATGTGACTTCGCGAATTCTCTTTTTTTTTGCTTGTTCAAGTTCAAATGGAAAAAAACTTGTTCATTAATACTGAGAATAACAAAACATAACAAGGAATACTTACAATGGGCCGTTCTTTCTACAACGATGACAAGCAGATAGTCCCTGTCCCTGGCACTGTGGTTGCCGCCACTGATGTCCAGATCGACGCATTGGGTCCAAACAAGCTCATAAATGGTACTTCAATCAGATCTCCATCATTCCTAGAATCCCAAATATCATCAATCAGAACCGTTTTAAACTCATGGATAAATACCACTGAGACAACCATTGACGATCTCACGACCAGTTTCCATGATAAAGAACAACATTTCACCTCAACTGTTGCCAATTTACATAACCGTGAAGAAGATCTTTTGACTTCTGGTACTTATATCTTGATTGCAGGTTTGACTGGTACTATTGTCACTAGAAGATCGAATTTGTTCCTTAGAGGTATCGTTCCTGTTATATTTGCAGGTATTGCATTCAAACTTACATTGCCAAAGACATTTTCTAATACTAGTGAGTTCACATATAAACTAGAGAATGCGGCTGCTCCGTTAGTGGTGAAGAGACAAGATCAATTGGTTAAAGATGTTAACTCTTTGATCGTCAATACTGAACAGCAAGGTAAAGAATTGGAAAAAGTTACTAGTTCCAAGCTTGCAAGTTTGAAAGATTCATTTAAGAAATTCACAGGTTTGAAAATTGACGATGATGTTACTAAATGAGTGAAAAGAGAGGTGGTTACGTGTATAGATATAATCTTAGATGTGTTTTATGACAATGTTTTCTATCAAGTTTGTAAAATGGGTTTGGTTGGTTGGTCTCCAGGTTTTATTCAGATTTTGACACAACTTTAAAGTTGAAATTTATGTCGGTTTAGAAATTGTGGGTTTAAGAGGAATCCACAAAAATGATAAAAATTCAACTCTGTCTGTTATCATATTCATTACTGAGATACCAATGAACGAGTGAGCTATTTTTGAATCAAGGATTGCGGAAGTACGCTAACTGTTATTTATAGTCCACGAAGTCAAGTTTACAACCCAAGTGGGATCTCAACAAGAGGTGCACCAATTGAGATTAGTTCAGCACCACCGTCTTCACATGGTGGTAATCAATACGATGCTGATGATGAAACACTTGTGCATGGTCTTGTGACTAGATCCACCACTAATCAAGTATATGATTCTTATAGGGTTCTTCCTGGTAATTCGGTGCCGTTATCTTCATTTTTTGATAGATTTAGTCCAAATAATCATCCTACTTCAAATACATTACATCAAAGAATAGTTAAATTGATTAAAAGTGAGAGGAAAGTGATTAAACAGAAACAAGATTTGATTAAAGATATAAGTTCATGGTGTGATTTTTTACCTAATGATGATTCTAAAAAATTATTGTTTCATTTTATAAAAATTTTAGAAACTGAAGTTGAAGCTAATGAAATATCTATTAAGAAGAAAGATCAAATCAATGCTCAATTGATGAATGTTCATGTTAGAGAAAAAAGAACTTCTGATTTGAAACAGAAAAGACATAAGATTGTTGTTAAATTAAAAGAACATGAAAATAAAGCAGGTGATAGTCCAGTAACTCTGTTGACCAAAGAAAATTTAGAAGAACTTCAATGTTCTGTTGGGATTGTTGAAGATCAGTTTATTAGATCTGTGAATACTGGATTAAAGAATTCAATTGTTGATTATGTTGTTACTCTGAAAGATTCAAGTGCAAAATTTAAAGAGAATTCAGAATATTTCTTGGAGAATTATAACTATAGTTCAAACAAGTTGAATGCACAATCAAATCTACAAAGAATGATATTACAGAACAGATTAAATACTGCTGTTCCACCACCAACTGGATTATCTTCATTTTCAAGAAGTGAATCCCTGGAGAATTTTAAAAAGTATGTGGCCATAACACCTGATCAAGTTGGTAAATATCTTGATAATAGATATGATTCAGAAAACAATATTCAAAAAGTTCAACAGGAGGGACATTCTCAAGAACAATATCATCATGAGCATCATGCTTCAGGTGCTGGACATGATCATAATCCAACAAATGTTAACAGTTCAACTGAATTAATGAAAGAATCTCAAATTAGTTCAAATCCAACAACAAAAGAAATTCATAGAATGCAACAACAAAAAACTGAAATCATTGATGCTAATTATATAATTGGATCCTATAACACTCCTGGATCTTTGGGATTAAGGCCAACATCTCAACTTGGAGGTCATAATCATGATTGGGCGTGAAATTATAACGTATTTTGTTATTTGGTATGAAATTGTAGAATACAAGATATTTTAATCAAATATTATAACTATCTAACTTTTGAACTATATACAGAATCATTAAGGGACATGTAATCAATTGTGGGCAAAGAAATGTTTACCAAGTTCATAACTTGAAATCATAATTGCACAAGAAGGTGCAATTTTCAATAATCTTGGTAATAAACCAACGTATAAAGCACCAACTCCTTCATATTTAATAATATCTTTCATGAATTTGGTCATTGATTTTTCTTTTAAGGTTAATGTATTTGAATCA
Source organism: Gotozyma montana (assembly GCA_003706615.3). NCBI lineage: Eukaryota > Fungi > Ascomycota > Saccharomycetes > Phaffomycetales > Phaffomycetaceae > Gotozyma > Gotozyma montana. Next base: position 128,772 of record PPLU03000010.1, read on the forward strand.
TTACTTATTTGCATTCTTGTTTTCCCCACGTCAAATGGGTTTGTAAAAATAGCAGCAATTGAACCAGATATTGAACCACTTAAGAATGAATTAAATAGTAAATTATAATCAATTGTTGAATTTTGACTCTCTTGTGGATCGAATATCGTTAGATGTGTATGGATTTTCTTTTTGAAAAATTCATAACTTGCCCAATATATACCACTAAATGGAACATCTCTCCAAAGTGTTAATGTTAACCCTTTGAACAATGCATTAGCGCCTTTACTCCGTATCTCTTTTGCCACGTCTTTGAAAAGTCCAGACATAACACCATTTGATGATTTCGAACTATGTGGAATGGATTGTAATCTAGTCTTGAGTAACTCTATAGGTGAAACTGCAGTGGCAGCTAATATTCTTGCTAATGATCCACAAAATAATGGATTTATGGTATGATAATGCGATATTGGAGAGTGTTCTTTCAAGTATTCGTAACCTGTGAAGTACACAATATTTGAAGGCACAGCCATTGTTAAAGTGAGTGATAATCCTCTCCATAGTGTCAATACACCTTCTTTCTTAGCAATGTCTAGCATGGGTCTCACGACTCCAGTGAGTTTCTTGTCGGATATGCAGACTTCGTCGACGGTGACGCAGCCGTTGTTGGACCAGAAGACCTGGCGTTTGCAGCACTCGCTGCTGGGAAGAAGGATCTCCTGCTGCTGGAGCCTGACCCTCACCACATCGAGAGGTGTCACGATCAGAGAAGTGACTATTGAGCCTGAGCAGGCAGCGAGCATACGCTCAGCCGAGGTGATCTCCCTCGTGGCTCTGGGCTGTATGAGATCAGTGGACAGTGAAGGGGCCATGTGGCTGGATCTTGTTTAATATTTGTATGAATGTTTGTATGTATTGTACAAATTTATTTGATGCTCATCTCTTTTTTTCACCTTATGCGATTCGGGATATCGTAAGCGATGACTAGGAGTTTTTACATTATAGTGTTAATTAGTGGCAGTAAATTTGTGATATGTGAGTGAAATATGAGCTAATCCTCTTCTTGTAGATCATTAGAGTGAGATGGTCACTTCTTGAGTTGATGTGTGTGGTATATTCACTAAACCCGAGTAAATCCGGGGATCTTGCATCAAATTGTGACACTTTTTGTTTTTCTCATAGTAATAACAGATTAAGTATAAGAGGCTAAAATAGTTGCAATGGCTCATTCGAAGAGGACGCGTCTGTACAAGTTGGTGCTGTTTCTGTCAAAGTTTGTCGTTGACGAGCGAGTGCTGCAAAAGCTCGCTGCTAAGATCCCGTCACTTTTGTCGCTTTTGGGGATCAGGAGTGTTGATGTGAGGGTTGCTTTGGTGGACAGGGTCCAGCTCGTGTTGGCAGATCTCGAGGCAATCGAGCTGGGTGAGGGGCTCATACGTGATCTATCCTTGTCTACAAAGCGTTTCTTGAAGTGGTTTGTCATTGTGCTTGGTGTGTTTGTTAACATCACGTCTTATCGGACCTTATACAACAGTATTAAACATCACAGAAATTTAAACGGTTTGGTTAATCTATCCACTGTTCGTTACTTATCCAAGTTATCATCAGTTATATCATTTGTCCCTGCATTCACTCCGTTTATCGATAAATTGATCATCAAGATTTTCCCAAAAATTAATAACAGTTCAGCAACTTCCCTGGCAACTGCCTTAACCACATTCATATTGGCAAAGTCGTTGCCTAAAGGTCATTCACAAGACTATTTGGCAATTTACTCGTTAATTTATGGATTAGAGAGTTACTTATCCTATCTAAATTCAGTCAGGGGTTGGAATATCAAAAGTTCATGGTTTTTATTACCAATCTCTTCAGGACAACTTTTTAGTAATTATATCAAAGATCCAAAAATTTTACCATCATATTTGAAAAAACTGTTCAATTGGTTATTTGTGGAACTGTTAGAGAATAAATCACTCATTGAAACAGTTTCATTTCAAAAATCAATCATAATCAATAAAAATAACAGATATGAGTTGAATTATTCAAAAATATCAAAATTATTTTACAACGGTCAAGGAAATACAAATCTCATCAATGTTTTGATCAGATATATCCCTAAGAAGGTTTTAATCCTCACATTAGGGCTTTTGCCCTTATACTTATTGAAATCAATCATCAAGAAAGGATCCAATGACGATACAGAGTCTGAATCATTCACATCGAAAATTTCCAAAAGTTTAACGAGTTCATTAAGACTAGCATTCAGTGTTGTCTTGAGTAGTTCAACTGCTTTTTCACTTTTACTACTCAATGATACTAAATTTTCCAAAAAATTGAACCTTAAACTCATTGGATCTTTATCATCTCTTTGGTTCCTAGTTTTCATCAAAAAGGAAAATTTCAACAAACAACTCCTAGTTTTCTTATCAAGAGTGACATTTTTAGGAACTAGATCAAAACTTGAAACTAAATATGATCACAAATTGATCAATTTTTTCAACCCAGTGTTGACTAGTGTTGGGTTTGGTTTATTGGCTAAACTTTATAAAGATAAAAATGCAAGAAAATTCATCACACCTCAACGATTGTCTAAATTGCTTACATTTTTGATCCAAGAGGATAATGAAGACGATGAACTTGAATATTATGATGAATGATCCATTGTTATTGATAATTACGATGGTATCATACACTGTTATAAATAAATACGAACACAATTTTATAATGCGATTAACTATGTAGACTCTCTATAAAGCGATAAACCTTTAATTCATACATCAAACGTATCTTTCAAAGCCTGTGCATGATGATTATAACTTTCATCTTTAGCAAAATCATAAGGAGAAGATTTTTGTTTGGAGTTTTTTTTACCACCTTGACTCATTTGCCTTATCTTTGTAGCTCTAATATTTTGTTTGTTTATTTTCTCCTGTTGACCATTCTTTACTTTTTCAAAATCTTTCCAAAATTTAACATCTGTGTTAAAATCATCTAATTTGATTCTATCCCTAAATGAAACATCACATAATTTCAACGCCAATAACAAAGTGAAATAGGAATCATTACCTGCATTATGTAAATAACTATGTGGAATTTGACATCTTCTTAAAATGGCACCCAATCCACAAAATTTATCACCATTGATGATTGAGTATAATTTCTGTGTATCGAACGTAGGAGTCTGTGCAGGAAACGTAACACCGATACTTTTCAACCATTTAATATCACCATTCAAATTATGACCAACGATAACACCTCTCATTCCTAATTGTTGACGAGTGATGAAATAATGATCAATAAGACTTTGAACGAATAGTTTGGTTTCTGATAAACTTAACATTATAGAAGTACCACCAATGAAAAATTGTTGGTTATCAGATACAAAAGTTCCATTAACGTAATGAGAATTCTCTGAAATAATGATATGAATCTTGGTGAAATTTGGAACAATTGCACCAGCTTCTTTCAATGGATCATAGATGGTTATACCGACTTCTGTAATCAAATCTGTTCTTTTTTCAAATGCTTCAAGATCAATACTAAATAAAACGTTTTGAAAATCATTAACAATTAATAAATCCCTTCTTAATTTTTCAAACGTTCCTGGATTATTCAACTTTGGATGATATTTCTTAATTTTGTGTAAATGTTCCAAATATGTATCAATCTTATCATGTCTTGGTTTAGTAAATTGCTTCAATAATTCAATAGGATAATTAGAATGATCAACATCTGGTATGATTAAAGGTAATGCAGTAGCGTTATTGTTTTTTGGAGTTTGAGCAGCAGTAAGATCTGTTGCTTTATAATCGATTCTTGATCTAGTGAATCCTTTGGTTTCAATTGGTGCTGCAACACCAGTTGAAAAAAATCTTTTTTGATCTTTCTTGGTGACATCTGAATTATTTCTATAATCTTTAAAAAATTTACTCTCTGCCTTATCAAGAAATCTATAAACTGAAGCAAATACTTCATTCTTCGCATGATGATTCCCAAGTGTGACTGTACTCATCCAATCAATAACATTAACTTCCTTTAATGATCGATTAGCTAAATGGTTGGTTATTGGTAAAGATTTCCAAGAATCTGGATATAATTCTCTTATATTGTCAGTCAACTCGTCTATTTCATCTTCAGTTAAGAGCCTGAATAACGCGGGTCTGATCAAATAGGGGAAATTGTTAAGTTTTAAAGATTCCCTTGGTTTGAAAGGTGATTGATTTGACATGATGACTTGTTCTGGTTTTATAGCTTGAACAAGATTTTGTTGGATTGGAAATTTGGAAAAAGAACGAGATGCACTGATTATTGGATTTTTGTATTTATAAGAGGCCCTTAAACCTCTAGTTGACATTCTCTTGTGAGCAGCCACACGAGTTTTTTATAGTATTTCACACAAAGGAAATTCTGTTTCATTATACGTTTCGGAAAAATCCAGAAAATTTGATGGGGATCATAAATCCAAACACCACATACTACACAAATGTATAAGTTTCTGCTTTTAATATCGTTAAATTCGTGTCTATTCATCTCAGAAAATGCTCAATATGGATTCATTGGCCTTTGAAAGTTCGTTGCAATGCCAATTTATGATCATTATAGTCCAAAAAATTGGATTTTTGATTCGTGTTGTATTTATTAATGGAAACTTTTGAATTAAGATTAATTCGTTCTTCTGATTGTTTCAAAACGTTGTTCAATTGATCAACGAAGAACGACTCCATGTATTCGAAGTTCCCCACAATATTATCAAGTTTGAACTTGATTCTATGGTATGGATTCGTCATTGAAAGAAGTGCCAATAATTGATAATATGATTTATTACCAGTGTTTACCAAAAATGAGTTGGGTAAGTTTAATCTCTTGAGTATGGTTTCCAATTGTAAGAAACTCGCAGAGTTTAAAAGTGTCTGCCTCGCCAATATTGGATTGTATTCAAATGGTAGAAGGTATAAGTCATAAATATCAATGGTGTCGTTTAATAAAGAGGTGTCAATTCCTGCATTTTCTAAACTTCTTGACATTTCTTGTGTATGGTACCCAACTAGCTTTGCCGGTTTATGATTTGGACCACTTGGTTTGAAATACATGTCAATCAACGATTGGACATATTCTTTACTTTCTTTCTCTGGTAAGATTGTACTATCTCCATGGAAATTATTTGTTGATAAAACACCATGATATTCCTCCACAATGATATGTTGATTTAAAATATTGGCAAGATTCATATTTGAGTTCTCTTCTGCATCATATATAGAGATCCCAATCTCTTTCAAATGTCCACTCGTAGTCTTCACATCTATGGAAATCAAAGAAGAATTATCCACATCATTAATTGAATACATGGAATTCTCCAATATAGATAATTTGGTATCTATAAACGAATCAGAAACGTTCCTTTTCCTCAGATTCTCTTTCAAAGTCCAAACATAATCCGATGCTTTCGTCATACGAACATAATTCATCATTGAGGAACCCATGAAACTCAACTCAGTCTCTGAAACATCAGTACTGGGGATCATATCATCAGTTCCATACTGTTCTTGCACCAGTTTTTTGTCATGTTTCAACAGCCTCAAGTCCTCTTTTGACGGCACATACTCGCTCTTAACATGAACACCTCGCACTCCCAATACCAGCCTATTAGACCTCAGCACTCGCAGCAGCATTACTAACACAAACTTTCCACCTTATAGTTCAAATTAACACTAAAACAAATTCGCGGTGGGTTTAATGCCTATAAACACCCACACACCACATCATCGGTAAGCGCAGCACACGCGAAACTTTTTTTTTTTCACTTCGAGTTCTGGGAATTTTTCACTTGTCGAAAACAATTTTTTTTTTTTCACTCTTCCTTTCTGGTTATTAATTCTCCAGTTTTCTCGAAATCGTCCTTTCAATCATGTCTGCTGCCATTTCGTATGCCTCTGTCGGTGAATCCCCAGTCGATTCCGTCCCTGCAATCGCTACTCCAGAACCAAAAACTGTCGAATCAACCTCAACTGAAGAATCTCATCTTCCATCTCCAAAACAATCACCAGTTCCAACCAAGCAGGTTTCCTTGGCTCCTGCTCCAATTCCAGAAGTCAATGCATGGGGTGATGTTTCAAGCACTTCTGCGCCATCATCAAGATCAAATTCAAACATTGATACCAAATTTTGGCCATCAGCTTCAGAAATTGATTTGAATCAACCATCTTCAAACGGTTCAATTTCTTCTAAAAAGACAAATTTTAAAAACACTCAAACTGAAAAATGGGTTCCTTTTAAAGGTGCTGTTATTGTCTCTCAACCACCATCACAATCTTCAAGTAAGAAGTCATCTCAAAAGAGAAACAACAAGAATAGTACAAATGCCAGTTCAAGTAATGCTTCAACTACTCCAAAGCCAAATGATAAAAAGAAGAGAAATAAATCAGAAAAACGTCAACAAAATCAACAGCAAACTGGTGAAAAACCTCAACCATCTCAAAAATCTCAACCTGTTGAATCTCAAGATTTAACCGTTGAACAAAAAGAACAATCATCACAAGAAACCTCAGAACAAGAACAACCTCAACAGACGGAACAAACCACCGAATCTCAACAACAGCAACCACAAGAACAAGCACAAGATCAACAACAAGAGGAACAACAACCACAACAGCATCAATCAACAACTACCGAAAACAAAGAGCATCAACCACGTCATTTCAAACATAACCATCAATATCAACCTCAACAGGGATTTAATCCTCAATTCCAAGGTCAACGTCCACCATACCGTCAATATAACAGACGTTATAACAACAATAACAACAGATATAACAATGGTGCGCCACGTCATAACAATTTCAATGGACCATTTGTTCCATATCAACAACGTCGTCATCAAAATCAACAAATTCATATTCCATACCCAAACAGTTTTGTTCCTGTTCCATTTCCTTTCATTGGTGCTCCATTGAATAGAAATGAAGAACCATTGTTTTCAATTGTTAAACAAATTGAATATTATTTTTCTGAAGAAAATTTAATTAAAGATTTTTACTTAAGAAAACAAATGAATCATCAAGGTTGGTTACCTGTTAAAGTTATTGCTGGATTTAAAAGATTAAGTATCTTGAGTGCTGGTGATTTAACTCTAGTTAAAAGATCAATTGATGAATTAAGTAAAGCTGGTTTATTAGAAGTTGGTGAATTTGCAAACAATGTCTTGAAAGTTAGAGTTAAAGAAAATTGGGCAAATTGGGTTTTACCTTCTGAACAAAGAGACGTTACAGGTCAAGATGAAAGTGAACTAATTACTTTAGTTTCTGGTAAAAATGATGAAAATGCTCAACCAGTTGAAGAATCTGTTGAAAAAGTTGAAGTTGAAGAATCAAAAGAAGTTGAAGCTTCTTCATAAATTACAATTACAAAATAAATAACCCTTTTTTATTAATGAATCAATTGTGACAAGGCTGCGTTTTTTTACCAACTGCATTATACTTTAGAGAACTTTCCAATTTGTCATTTCATCAAAACTCATCATGTTTTTTTTTTTTTAATTTTTTTTTTTTCAGAATCTCAAAGCAAAAGATCTAAGCATCATCAATATTTGTTGTTACATCTTCTTTGAATTCAAATGATCCCAGTCACTGTAAATAAGAGATTATATTCCATATTCACCTCATTGTCAATCCATTTCCCAAAACCAACATGGCACCGTTGCTATTCAAAAAAAAAACATAAAAAAAAATTAAATAATTTAAATAAATAAAGACTCACGAATATAAAAACTATCATAGACTGTTCCTCTATTGTAAATCGATTGAGATTTGATTTCAGAATCCTAATATTCAAATGGCGCTAATTTTAATACCCAATCAACGACCTCAAATCATGCCAGTTATAATCATCATAAATGTAAACCATACTTGACTCCAAACTATGTTGTAGGAATGAAGGATAATAACGATGTAAATACATGACTAAGCCCCATGATATACTAGCGAATGCTGTCCATGAATGACGTTGAATATCAGTTCTCAATATTTTCTTATCAAGATGCTTCAAAGACAAATCATGATGTAATGAGTATTCTTTCCATAGTTTTGCAGATTTATAAGCCAATAGTTTACCAACGCCTAACAACACCCTTGATGAGCAATATAGTGTGATTTGATGCGCTATTGCATGATTGACTAAATTTGTCTGATTACCATAAACGAACGAAGCAGCAACTGATCCAGCTATGAACTCGTAGAATGGTTTCTTCTTCTTTGTGAGCGATTGTAACGAAAGTAAGATCACTTTGTACAGGAGTGCAAACAATGCCAATATGGAACCATGATCTTTTGTCTGTTTTAGAACAGTGTTGAGTCTTTTGGCAATTGGTACGTTTCTTCTGAATAAGAGATTGATAACCAACGAGTGTGCAAACCTGAGCCGACCACCATAAACGATCCCGTTGCGCACAGACTTGAGCGTCTGGAAATACGGTCTGTACTGTCTATCTGCAATGAGTCTGTTCACCTCTTCCATATTCTTTTATATTATGAAGCTGTTTATAGGGCCTTTTATTTACTCTTTTATTCTTTCAAGTTTCAATTTGTGTGGGGCTTCGAGTTTTGACACTTTTTGTGCCGCGGACATCTCGCATCAGTCACGTGATTTTGCTTAGTCATTTGTGTTATTTCAATATTCAATATTCAATACTTTCCCGTTTGATTCTCTTCTTCGTAGCTGTTCTTAGTTTTTTCCAATGATACTGTCTATAACCGGCTATAAACTATTCTATAAAATCAAAGCAAAACTACAAAAATCAGTTTGTCAATTATTTATTAACTGTTGATGAGATTCCATTGGGCTATCCCAAATGTTATCAATCAACAATTTACATGTAATTAGTATCTCACAAAGTTTCAAGACGAATGAACTTGCCCTTCTGTGAGTACTGTTACCTGTACTTGTTTGTATTTAACAGACTGTTTTGATTAGAAGGTATATCAAAAAATTAGCGCGATATCCTTAAATTCGATGTGACCAATATCAAGGAAGTGTACAAAGATTTGCATGCTTGTCAACAACACCAGCAGATTCATATTGGAGAATGAAAAATAAGTTCCTTCACATAATCAGATGTGTTTATTCTTTATTCTTTATTTTCATTTTTTTGATTTTTTGATTTTTTGATTTTTTTATTTATCTGAATGACTAAGCTTCGGAGTTCGGAATTATTGACACATATAGAACGTTTTCGAGTTGAGATGAGACTTTAATCCAAGTTCAAGGCCAATTTTGATACAATGGTTGAGGGGCTCAAACTGGCACCTCCTGAGCCTATTGGGTCACTAGATGATGACGAATACTTCCCACAGCAGACAGACGCGTTGCTTGGAGGTGATGGCTCGAGTGTGCTGAACGAGGAGGACGAAACAACGACTAGAGAGATTATTGGCTGGTGTTTATACGCATGGGCAGCTGAGCCATTCATAGTGAGTGCTGTCTCTACATATGTTCCACTGTTGCTGGAGCAGTTTGCCAGGGAGAATGGTGTCAGGGTCGATGATCATTCACAGCCTTGTGTTCTTCCCGTGACTCCAGTTCCTCCCATTCTTCCTCCCCCAGATACTGGTAATGGAACGATATCTACCACGGATGTCGCTGCCCAGTGTGTGGTGTACGTGCTTGGAAGATACATTGATACTGCATCTTATGCCCTTTATACGTTTTCATTCTCGGTGTTGATACAGACTTTAACCGTTATATCAATGTCTGGGGCTGCTGATAAAGGACATTATAGAAAACAATTGTTGATTGCATTTGGGATTATTGGTTCAATTTCAACAATGGCATATTTACTCATCACTTCTAAAAGGTATTACATATCTTCATTATTAGCAATTATTGCCGTTAGTTGTTTTGGTGCAGTTAATGTATGTGGTAATTCATTTTTACCAATTTTGGTTGCCAATTATCCATTAAAGGGATCTCAATATACCAAGACTGATTTGACAACTAAACTAAGTGGGAGTGGTGCTGCCACTGGATATATATCTGCATTGATTTGTCAAGTTTTTTCAATTGTTATTATTTTGAAAACTGGATCAACTACAAAATCTATTCAATATGCAATTTTTTTCATTGGTGCATGGTGGTTTGTTTTCCAATTCCCATTAATGTACCTATTGAAAGCTAGACATTCAAAATCTATTATTCTCAACAGTGATGAATCTGTTGTTTTCCAATATGTTAAATATGGATGGAAAACTTTATTTGTTTCCATAAAACATGCATCCATGTTGAAAGATGTGTTGATTTTCCTTGCAGGTTGGTTTATCCTATCTGATGGTATCACCACGATTAATTCAGCAGCTGTCTTGTTTGCTAAGACTGAATTACAAATGTCAACTGCGAATTTAGCAATTGTTGGAGTATTGACTGTATTGTTTGCAATTCTTGGATCTTTAACAATACCATTCTTACAAAAAAAATATAAAATTAAACCAAAATTTTCATTGATTTTAGTCATTGCATGGGCATCATTGATTCCACTTTATGGTATTCTTGGATTTTTCTTCAATGTTATCGGTTTGAAACATAAAGGAGAGATGTACATTCTTGCAGTTTGGTATGGAATCTCAATGGGTGGATTGGCAACTTTAAGTAGAAGTTTATTCAGTCTACTCATACCAAAGGGTAAAGAATCTACATTTTTTAGTCTTTTTTCAATAACTGATAAAGGAAGTTCAATAGTTGGTCCTGTTATAACTGGATTAATCATTGATAAGTTTCATAACATTAGATATACTTTTTATTTTTTGTTTATTTTATTGGTTTTATCAATACCTATATTTCTACTGTTGGATGTTGAAAGAGGAGAACAAGAGGCAAGAGATTTGGAATTAGTTGATGATGAATGATTTTTTTATACTGTTACATTATTTTATGCATGTCGTTAACACTACTGTACATTGTAAAAAAAAAACATTAAAACAGTAACTATAAACACCCTTTAAAATAACACCAAAAAATCAAACCATACCAATATAACCAATGTTATAATAATCATTGTAATAGTTTCTTTGCAGGACCCCAAATTTTAACACTTGCATCATCTCCACAAGATGCAAACATTGATCTATGAGTTTGATTCCAACTAACACAATTAGATATTCCTGAATGACCATTGAAAACACCAAGTAATGCACCAAATTCTTTACTCCATAAGAATATCCTACCATCTTCACTTCCTGAACATATTAATCTTTCATCATATCCAAAACATGAACGAATCATGTATTGTTCTTGTTTATGACCTAGGAATTTAGTCAATAGAATTTCTCTTGAAATATCCCATAGTTGTATTTCATTTGGACTTAGACTTAGTAGGATATGATTTGGATTTTCATTAGAAACTGAAATATTTGTGATTTTTTCATTAATTTCAATTGATTTTATCTTATTTAATGAATTGTTAACTAAATCATAAATTTCAATTTTTTCTTCATAAGTGCCAACTATTAGCTTGAAATTTTTAGTGATTTTTAAATCATTTATAGTTGATCCTTTAATTTGATGAATACTTTCTCCTGTTTTAACATTAAAAATATTGATTTCTTTATCTGGTGATCCAATAACCACATATTCTCCATTAGGATACCAATCACAACACCATAGTCTTGAATCATTATCAAGTTGGAACAATTGATCCAATGCACCCGTGTTCAAATCCCATAGTCTCGCTTTTGATTCAATGCTGCAAGTCAATAGTTTAGAATCATCGGGACTGAATTGGGCATACAATACTTGTTTATTATGACCTTTCAATTTGTGTAAAAGTTGGAAATCATTATTAACGTCATAGATATTGATTGATGTGTCTGCGGAACATGTTGCTAATTTTGATCCATCATGACTGAATGTAACATACCAAACTTCATCCTCATGATCAGTCAGGGTTTTAATAACCGTATCAGGGAAATTTGATTTTGATGATTTTATATCTTCATATAATGAAATTTTCTGTCTTGATTCAAGATCATCATCATCATCGAATTGGTATAAGTTTAAAGATTTCTGATATTGTATAGATTGTGTCAAAAGGTCGAATAATCTATGTTTAGGGATCATTGAACTTGGTGATATGAATTTAGAAATTTCATTCAAAAGGTTTAATCTTGAAGATTTTAATGAATTATTAATCCATCCATTCTTCACTTGTAATGACTCTGAGTTCTTATTCATCAACAACGAAGTCAATGATCTAATAGTGACGATATTAGCCAATGCATTTATATCGTTTCTCAAGATGGAAACAGCTTTTAAATTTTGAGGATCATCACTATTGTATAACTCTTCCAAGAACTTCTCTCTATTTATCAAGAATTTAATCCTTAATTTCATTTCATCAATTGATATAAACTCATCATCTTCTTTCAAGACCAATTGATCAATAAGTCCAATTGCTTCGTCAAATTGTCCATTCTTCACCAACACGTTGAACTGACTAACAACTTGAGACTCCAATGGCAGCTCACTCTCAGCTTGTAACTGTTCAGATGTCTTTTCATAACCAAGATCTTTCAACGTATGGATGATTAACTTTGTCAATTCATTCTTTTTAATTTCAGGGTACAATTTCTCAACATCTTCATCATCGTCAATTATCTCATCAGGATGGGTGGAAACCCCATTGGAAATGCCATTGCTCTGTTTCTGTGTAGTTTGAGCCCCCACTTTACGGTCTTCTAGCAGCTCTTCTAGTGGAACCATCGTGTTTTGCCTGTCTTGCTTTGCCACTGTTCCTTATTAAAGAAATTTATGTGACAAAAAAATCCCGAAAATGTCAAAAATATGAAACATCTACAAATTTCTCTCTCAAAATGAATCGTTTAATATCGTGATATTACATAAAAAGTAGAGTGTCTCACTCACTCGACGGTACTGGCACACAACGCAGCACCGACTCCGGAACCGTCTTTGGCAATCATGATGTGGACTTTACGCTCACCGTCTGGTCCAATTGGAGACAAAGCCAACGCATGTCTAATCATACTTCTGAAACCAGGGTAGTATTCAACAACTGAACCATCAACTCCAATCTCCACTTCTTTGTGGTATCCTTCCAATGCTTTGGTTCTTAATAGGATACCTGCCAATGGGACTGCTGATAAGTATGCTGATCTTCTTGAGATTGCACGAACAATTTTTTGAATTGCAATTCTTTCATCCAAGATGGTTGGTAATCTCAAGGATTGTAACAAAGATAATTCAGTTTCTTTCAAGTCTGAAGAATCATCGATTTCAATATGTGATAAGACTTCTGAATCTAGTTCGAATGGAGTTCTTAAACGATGAGGTAATGAATCATATTCTAAATATTGAGTGAAAATTAATTCTTTTGAATGTAATTCAATCAATACTTGTCTCAAAACTTCACCAAGGAACATACCAGAGATTCTTTTTTCAAACATATGATAACCTGGATTTGAAGAAATTGCATCAATACGTTGATCAAAAATAGTATTTGGTAAATATTTCAACTCATTATCAAATGAACCCCATTCGGTATTAATAACCATGTGAGTCTTCCCCTTAGCTTTTAATTCTTCAATAACTTTAGGATCCAATTTTTTAACTTCATCAATTGGTTCTAAATAACAACCATTTGTACCAGTACCGAAAATTGCACCAATAACTGTTTCACCTTGATTACCATTTGGAGAAGCACCAGTTGAATAAGCATGACTTAATAAAGTACCAACTGTATCATTTGCCAATGCAACGACTTGAACTGGAGTTTTCAAAATATCCAATTGTTTTTGTAATTCAATAACAACATCTTTACCAATAACTTCTTGAATTTTAAAACCTTTAGTCCATCTGATTAAAGTACCTCTATTCAAAGCAGTTTGATCAACAGGATATGAAAAAGTAAAACCTAATTTAATATGACCTTCATTATCTACTGTTGTCTCTGGATGGAACTCTTGAACAAATTGTTTGATTTTTTTGGCAAGGTATAAGAATAATTCATCAGAAGTTTCAGCAACTAATAAATCTTCAGGAATTCTTGATTTTTTCTGTTCTAGTTTAAAAGTTGAATTACCATTGAGACTAACTGAGCACACTCTGAAATTAGTACCACCCAAGTCAGCAGCTAAAAAGACACCACGTTCTCTACCGTTTGGAATTGAAGTGACAAAAGTTGGAATCATTGGTAAACCTTTAGTGGTTTCACTTGGAGTATTAGACAATCCAGTCTCCAACGAATGGATGAAATGCTCAGTCAAAGTCTTGAGAAGTGCCTCATCGACGACGAACTGTTTGCTGATTTCCTCGGCTGCGGTCTGCAATTTAGACATTGTATGATATAAATTGATTGTAATTATTTGTGAAAGTTGGAGGAAAAGAGAAATTTATATCAGTTTTTATATGAGGTGATGGTTCCCCGACAAAAATGACATTGAGGTGAGATTACGTAACAAACATAAACAGAAAAAAATCAGATTTTTCGAGAAGATTTAAACTGTTTATTTGATTTAAGTGGAGAAAATGCTCTCTTTTGCGTCTAAATTCGTTCGCTCAATTGAGCATTCGGCAGAGACGCTGATCAGTGCCGGCGGGGATCAGTCTTATGATGCGTATTTCGCCAATTCCAAAGGTCATTCCCATGGGTTCAGGGTTTTAAACGTTGAGAAGGGATCCAGTGGTGAGAATAATGGTTTACAAAGTTGGTTTGATTATATCATTGGGATCAATAATCATGAGATACCCACGAATTATAACGATCATAATGAACTAGTTCCTAATCATAATTATTTCATTCAAGAGATTTCAAGAAATAAGAATGTTGAATTCACGGTATGGTCAGCCAAAGGTGGAACAGTTAGAAAAATAAACATACCAATAACATCAGTAATTTCAACATTACAAGACATTCCAATCTCAAGTAATTACGTGTTGGAACAACATTTGTTTGAAACGATTGGGATTTCTTTACAATGGACACCATTAATCACATCGACTTATGTTTATCACGTTTTACAAATTCATCCAAATTCACCTGCTCAACGTGCAGGTTTAATTGAACATTCAGATTATATCATTGGTGCCCAAGATGGACTCTTGGCCACTGGTGGTGAAGATCTCTTGGGGAGATTAATTGCATCAAGAAAGAATCAAACGTTGGAGATTTATGTTTATAATCAAGATTTTGACATTGTTAGACCTGTTAGTATTATCCCTGTTGATAATTGGGGTGGTGTTGGTTTATTAGGTGCTGGTGTTGGATATGGGATTTTGCATAGATTACCACAGGCTAGTTTTAATGAACCAGGTTCAGTTTTATTTCAAGAGGATGAAAATGATTTCCAACCTGTTAATAAAGATATTTTAAAACATGTTGAGTTTAATAATGTATCAATTGGTCCACCTCCTGTTCATGGAAGAAAAAAGAAAAATGTCAATAGTAATAAGAATGCTGAGTTATTGGATTATTTACAAGAAGAAAGTGAAAGAAGTAGAAAACTTGAAACTGTTCAAATTTCTCATGATGATGTACCACCACCACCAAGAAAATAATTACGTACATCTGGGTTAAAAATTATTTCTATGGATTAAGGATTAATAAATATACACAAGATAGCTATTATATTGATCAGTATGGTCTAAATCTTTTCTTTTCTTTCAATATTTTAATTTTTTCTTGATCATCTTTGAATTTTCTTAATAATTCATTCATTTCAACTTTTTTCTTTTCTCTTACTTGAAATCTATAAAAATCTTGCTTTTCTTTCTTCTTCATTTTTTCTTGTGTTTGATTTGTTCTAAATTTTGTAATATTATCAATTTTACCTAATATACCTTTCTTTGTTTTTCTATTCTTACCAACAACTAATGTAAATCCATCTTCATCAACTATTTCTTTCATGTTTTGTAAATCACTTGCTAGTTTACTCTCTCTTTGTTCGAAATCTAATAATGCTTGATCAATAACTTCACCATGTTTTTCAATATCCAACTGATCTGATCTATACTGTTCCAAGAACCTCACTGATGCAGGACGAGAAGAGTCTTCTGTCCATTTATACAAATCTTCATCTTTAGCATATTTCTTCAACTTATTTAAAGCTAAATTTGCAGCTGCCTTGTCAACAAACACAACCAATGATGTTTGATTCGGTAGTTTTAAAATATCCTTGTCTTGTTCGTCTTCATAAAGTTCTGAAGTCAAATGTGTGAGGTTAATCTCATAGTCAAGTGCCTCATCATTCACGAAATAGTTCTCAACGATCGAACTTGGTGATACGGTGCCTAAGAAGCCCTTAATTTTTGCCAATGAAGAGTTGAGAGGAGGATTGATGAAGAAAAGGGAACGGTCAGCCAGTTCTTTGTTGGAGCTCTGCTGTTTCTTGACGTAGATGTAGTGTGTGGCGTCGTTCTTGGTGAAGCGTGTGGCCGGTACGAGCACCGGGATGATGGGGAACCCTTTGATCTCGGTCATCTTGGGTATATAGTAGTTGATTGTGTAGAATATAAAATTTTTTCCTTACATAAACAAACGATCAAGTGTTGATAGTATTGATATTGATAATGATATTGATAGTAGTATATACAAGTCTATTCTTTCTCCTCGTCCTCAGTCTCTCCCTTGTGGAAACGCTGTGTCTCCTTCATGAGCTCGTACAGCTGGTTCACCTGGTCCGGGCTCATCTTTCCGAGCTGCTCAGCAGTCATCGAGCCCTCTGTCCACTTGCCCTGGGTGATGAGCCCCAGGTAGTCCTGCCAGCTCGTGAGGAAGCCCACGATGTACAACGGGTTGTCTGTGCTCTTGTGGGCTTTGAACTCTTCTTTCACATACAGGTCTCCCAGTTCCTTCTGGGCAGCCGGTAACAGCTGGTGCGCACGCAGGATCCGACGGTAGAGTGCTAGTGGAGGCAGCAGTGGCTGTGTGTCACGCACTGGACGGCGTGGTTTTGCTAGTCGCACGAGTGTGTGTCTCATGTTGATATTGATATTACTACTAGTATTAGTATTACTATTATTCATTTTCGTTCCTTTTTGTTCGGATTCGTATTGATAGAAATATATTGACAACATTGATAGTGAGATTAATATTGATATGATATATTAACTAGCAACAAGTACTCCACTACTGAATTACATAGTCGAGACTCCCATATCACACCATATATATTAGTATTCCACTCTAACCTTCCATCTCTTCGTAATGCTAAGAGTTACAACGCTTACTAATTTCGCGGCTGTATTTTATACGTGTTATTAAATTTAAAAAGGTGTACTTTTTCTTCTTTACAAACCATTAAACGCCTCCAAAATGAAGTTCTTCAGCTCTTTGTCCGTTTCTGTCCTCTCCGCGCTGCTCGCTGCCGTCTCCGTCTCCGCTGCTGGTGACGAAGCAATCGCTGATCCAAACTCTGCCGTCGTCAAGCTAACTGCAGACACTTTTAAATCTTTCCTAGCTGAAAACCCATTGGTCTTGACTGAGTTCTTTGCTCCATGGTGTGGCCACTGTAAAGCACTAGGCCCTAACTTCTCTGCTGCCGCCGACGTCTTGGAACCAAAAGACATCAGATTGGCCCAAGTCAACTGTGAAGAAGAGAAGGAATTGTGTCAATCTCAAGGTATTCCAGGTTATCCAACTTTGAAAGTGTTTAGAGGTGATGCTGAATCTCCATCTGATTACGAAGGCCCAAGAAGTTCAGACGGGATTGTGAGTTACATGACTAAGCAAGCCTTACCTGCTGTGTCTTTGATTGATGATTCCAAGGCTTTGAATGAATTCATTGCCGAAGCTGGTGTTTCCGTTATCGGTACTGGTGTTGCCAACAATGAAACTTTTTACGCGGTTGCCAATACAAACAGAGATGATCAATCTTTTGTTCAAACTAAGAATAAAGATTTCATTGCTAAATACGGTGCTGATAAAATCTTATTGTTCTTAGCAGGTTCTGAAGAACCAATTGTTTATGAAGGTTCTGATGACGTTGATGAATTGAAAACTTTCTTAAAAGTTGAATCAATCCCATATTTTGGTGAATTAGACGGTTCTACTTTCCAATTATACTCAACTGCTGAATTACCATTAGCTTATTTGTTCTACAATACTCCTGAAGAAAGAAGTCAATATGAAGAAACTATTGTTAAATTAGCTAAAACTGCAAGAGGTAAAGTTAACTTTGTTGGTTTAGATGGTTCCAAATATGGTAAACATGCTGAAAATTTAAACATTGAACAAACTTTCCCAGCTTTTGTCGTTCATGATTTAATTTCAAATAAGAAATATGCATACCCACAATCTCAAGAATTATCAGAATCTGAAGTTGAAACTTTCTTTGGTAAATATTTAGATGGTGAAATTGAACCAATTGTCAAGAGTGAAGAAATTCCTGAAGTTCAAGAAACTAACGTTTTTAAAATCGTTGGTAAAACTCATGATGAAATCGTTAATGATGAATCAAAAGACGTCTTTGTTAAATATTACGCTTCATGGTGTGGTCATTGTAAAAAATTGGCTCCAACTTGGGAAGAATTAGCAGATTTATACCAAAATGATGAATCTGTTAAAGATAAAATTGTCGTTGCTAATATTGATGCAACTATAAATGATGTTTCAGTTGATATTAAAGGTTATCCAACTTTGATCTTATATCCAGCAAATGATAAACAAAACCCAGTCGTTTACAAAGGTGCAAGAGATTTAGACTCTTTGATTGGATTTGTTAAAAATAATGGATCTTTCGGTATCGATGGTGAAGAAATTGAAGCACCTGTTAAACAAGATGCTGGTCACGATGAATTGTAAATTGATTTACTGGAAATTTTTAAAATAAGTTATTAATAAGAGAAAATTAAAAAATATCCCATGTAATTATGTATCTCATAACTATCACCGTATCTCAAAGCTGTATGATCTGTATATAACTGTATAACTCCAGCTTTATCCAGATTCAACTTCTATTGTCTCAGATTTCAGATCTCAAATTTTATCGCGACAAAAAGCTATTTTAAGCCCAAAAATTGACAACTCATATCTTGTAAGAGAGCAATATATTTGTTAACAATGACAGAAATAACCCCAGACGTCGGGGATGACAGCACGATCATCACTGAAACAGGGGATGTTTCACCACAACTCATATCGTTCACGGAATGGACCTTGGTTGAGATTGAAGATTGGTTAATAAATTTACAATTTGATTATGATTTAATTAGAAAATTTACAGAGAATAATATAACTGGTGAAGTTTTACCATATTTAACCGATGAACATTTGAAAGAGATGGAGATTGATGTTGAAGATAGAATCAAGTTAAAAATAGAGATTAATAGATTGGTATCGAGTAATGGTGGGATTAATTCAAATGAATTAACAACATTGAATAAAATATTAACTAATATTAACGATCTTATAAGATCCAATGTTGAAGAGAATTCAAATTCATTAATTGATGAATTTAATAAGTTTAAAGAAGATTTCATTAAAAATTCATCATTTAGTTCAAAACCATTACCAACTCCTGATAAAAATTCAACATTATCACCATTTAATCTAACATCACCAACAAAGACCCAACAACATCAAAAACAACAACAACAGCAACAATCTCATCATCCATCTTCAACAACATCACCTAAAGATTCAACAAATTCAACATTGGTAAGAAACTTATCAGATTCGAAATCTCAAAGAAATTCAGTCCATTTAGGTCATCAACCACCATTATCTGCATCTTCATCAACTACAAGTTACTCTCCATTAAACTCATCAGCCACATTATCCTCACATCAACAACAACCCGTTTCTGAACCTTTAAAACAACTACGTGCCTCCTCGGATGATCCATGCTCAAAGATCCTACAAGCAGCATTAAAACGTCATAAATTAAACGATGATTGGAGAAATTATGCATTAGTTATATGTTATGGTGATAGGGAAAGAATCCTTGGACTTGATGAAAAACCAGTAATGATATTTAAAGAATTGAAAGAAAAAGGTGAACATCCATCAATCATGTTAAGACAAAAATCAGAATTTAATGGATCTGTTAATGTCAGTGCAACTCCTGGTGGGAAACTGTGACATTGTACATATTAATATTTATACATACATTGATCATATTGTACCATTAAACGTTAAATCACTATATACACTGTCTCTGTTCCTTTTAACTGTTATTTTAAATCTATATCTATCGCAGCTCCCAGACATCCTCGCTACTTCCCATTGACTTGCGTTCTTCCAGCAACTGTTTATGGAACTTCTGGATCTTCACTGGGTCTTTGTTAAACAGACAGAATTTGAGCTTTGATAATTCTTTAACACAGTCATTGATCTCTCCGTATCGGTAGTAATTTCTCACTTGACCACCAACTGAGTAACATTGTGCAAGTTGATCAAACGCTTCTGTGCAGCTCATCGTTGTGGGAAAATCACTGAATTTATCCTGGCTCATGGCTTCCTTCTTTATAACCTTTTTCTTTAGAACCTCTTCTTTTTGTTCTAGATTGTGTAGCAATAAAAAAATATCAAAAACTTTCTCGAAACCTCTAAAACTTTCCACTTTAATGAGACCAAGTTTAACCAATTTGATTAAAATGAGTGCTAAATTCCCATTTCAAAGATCAGATGCTGAATGGCGTGCGATATTGAGTCCTCAACAGTTCTCAGTGTTGAGACAAAAGGGCACCGAGGCTCCAAACACGGGAGAATATCTTCATAATAAAGCAAATGGGATTTATAATTGTGCAGGTTGTGATTCACCAATTTATAAATCATCAACTAAATTTGATTCACATTGTGGTTGGCCATCATTTTATCAAGAATTACCTGGAAGTTTGAAATTTATTGAAGATAAATCTCATGGTATGGAAAGAATTGAAATGGTTTGTAGTAACTGTGGTGGACATGTGGGGCATGTTTTTAAAAATGAAGGTTATAATGTGCCTACAAATGAAAGACATTGTGCTAATTCAATCAGTTTGAAGTTCAGTCCAGGGGATAAAGAGTGATTTGTTTTTATTTATGGTTTTTGTTTTGATTTATATTTACTGGTATTATTCACTTACATAGTAAGTGGCAATAAAAAGAATGGATTTTAGTTATTTGGGGAACCTATTTAAAGTAGTATTTAGATGGTAAAATCTCAATTGAATAATTATCTGGATCTTTCAAGAATGCAATTCTTTTCAATTTACCTTGATTGTATTTCAAACCCCAAGTCAATTCATCACCAAATTTCTCTTCAAGTTCTTTAGTGAATGATTCTGGATCATCAACAGAAACACCAATATGTCCATAGCCTTGAGGATGATCATTACCATTATGATATTTGAAATCCGCGTCGGTTTCTGTACCATAATTCCAAGTCAATTCCAAGATACTTTCAAGTTTAGCTTGTTCATCCCTTTCTAATGAATTTTCAACAAATGAATCATCATGATTATAACCAAGGAAATATAGATTAAATTTAGCACCTTCGTATTCTCTAGTTGCAAACAATTTCAAACCAAGGACTTCTCTGTAAAATTTCAATGATTTTTCAGGATCTTTAACTCTGATCATTGTATGGTTAAATTTATAAGATTTCAAATCAGAAACATTTTCTTTATAATTAATTTTATTTTCAATCAATTCAACCCAATATCCATCAGGATCCAATGCAAAAGCGATATTTTTTTGTCTTCCATCAGTTAATTTTTTTTGAAACTTAACTTCATTAGCCAATAAAACTTCACTTGATTTTTCAATATTATCAACAGAGATACAAATATGTCCAAATCCCCTATATGGTTCATCATTACCATTGTTCACTTTATAAGAATCATCATTCTCAGTGCCGTAGTTATGGGTCAACTCCAAAACACCTTCTTGTCCGAATGGTGATCCTTCAACTGCTTTGTTATAACTTAAGAAGTATAAGTCAAATTTCAACTCTGGAAGTTTTTGATGATGAATTAATTCAAGACCGAAATTCTTAGTGTAAAATTCAACAGATCTCTTTGGATCTTTGACTCTGAGACAAGTATGGTTCAAAGTTAACGATTGTTTAGTATATGTTGCCATTGTGCGGAATTGAGTCTTCAATTGTAACAATCTGTTCATATATTGTACACTACAACGTTTTTTTATCCAGCGAATTTATTAATTTTGCTATTATTTTAGCGAATTTGAACCGGGACAATAGGACCCTCTTTATAAGAATCTCAACTCTTAAACACAAACTTCTCCAACAATTGTCTGTTGAGTTGTAAAAACGCCTGTTGTTCACGGTCTTTCTCTTCAATCAAAGCAAGGTATTTGTTCTTGTAGTATTCTTTACGTTTGAAAACCCATTTTTCATCCTCATTTGTCGTTTCCTGACCTGGACTTCTTGTTGGATCAGGTAATGGTGATCCTGGTTCTTTGTTCTCTTCTAGTCTTTCCAATTTAGCCACTAGACCAGCTTTCTCTTTCTCAAGAAAGATATATTTCGCTTTGAATGCATTCAATTCTTTTTCTAATCCAATAGCTTTAGTATGAATAGAAGTCTTTTCAGTTTTCAATTTGTTAATCTCTGATGATAATTGTGTTGATTTCTTAATATAAATATCCCTTTCAGCTCTAATTGCAGTAGTCTTACTATCATCTTTTGGTTTATTCTTATCTTCATATTCAACTTTTTCAATATCATCTGTATTAATTTTTTCAACTTCTCCATCTTTACCTTTAATTTCCAAAAATGATTGACTCTTTGCTTGTTTCTTCTTCAATTCAGTCAATTCTTTTCTTTGTGCTTCATACTTGTCTTTCAATTTACGGTATCGTAATAAAAGCACTTCATATGCGTTCTTATCACCACCTGATCCAAGAGGTGCAGCAGGTTCCAATTTAGGAGAAATGCCACGCTCTGGACCATCATGTTCACCAATGAACGGTGGTGGTGGCCCATTCCCTGATCCATTAGAGATCACTGAGTATGAGCCTGGTGGTGGACCATACCCTCCGTATTCACCATTAGGCTGCTGCTGTGGCGGTGGAGGGTACTCGCCGTAAGGACCTGGTGGTCCTCCTGATGGTGGTGGTCCCCCTTGGTAAGGATCGTATGGAGGGTATCCTTCAATTGGACCTTGATCATACTGCTGGGAGCCTGGTGGTGGTTGGCCGTAGTACTGCTGGTCGTATGGCTGGGAGTAGTCGTACTGTTGTGGTGGTGGCTGTTGGAGTGGTGGCTGCTGCTGGTCGTATTGCTGGTAGGACTGGTCGTAGCCCTGATCAGGTGGTGGGGCTTCAGCTTCTGGTTTCTGATAACCACCTTTAAAGCTCTTGAATCCGCCTCTGGATGGACGTCCGTTGCTGTTTGATCTGGAGAATTGTCAGTTCGTCAATTGGTGTTTTTAAAGCGTGTAGATAGACTTACCCTCTTCGTTTCGCGTTGCTGTTGCCACGGAATGACATGTTCTGGTTTCAACTGTGTATTCGATCCTTGATAAAGTGGTTTTTTTTTACCAGTGTATTTTTTTTATTTGTCTACACAATCTGATCAAGTGCGTTAATTTATTAGAGTAGAATATTCAATATTTATACAAATATTAGTCAATTTCAAGAATCAAATCACTTCCAGTCAGCCGCATCGTCAATCTCGTTCACGTCTCCAAACGGATTGTCGTCTCTGTTGTCGACTCGTCTGGATGAGATTTCAGGGACACTGCGTCTAGAGGAATGGGCTTCAATCATTGAACTTGCCAAAGAATCAGTAACTGATTGTAAATCGTCACTCTCATCAGAATCACTTGATAAAGAACTGTAATCATCATCAGAATCATCGTTCAATGAGTACTCAGTGTATCTCTGTAATGCATTCACTAATTCTTCATTAGCATGGATTAAACTTCCTAAAAACTCTTCAGAATCAGTTAATTGTAAATATTTCAAGATTTTTCTTCTGATGATTCTCGTCTTATCAAACAGCACAGTGGCACGTCTGTTATCTGTTGCTAATTCACCTTTATCACGCTTAATTGTTTTCAAAGCATTGATTAAATCTGTTGAGGCAGTTGAGGCTTCTGCAATGAGAAGTTTGATCTTTGGTCCTTCTTTCTTAAGATTAATGGTTGGAATGTTGTATTTTCTATTAGCTGCTGCATTGGATCTTGATGGTTTGGTTTTGGTCTTCGGTTTTGGTTGGCGAGCTTCACGGTTTGTATACTCTTCATCCTGTGTTGTATCCTCTTCTTCATAATCACTATGATATGCCTCATCTTCCATGAAATTTCTTCTTGAAGGTTTCTTCTTTCTAGTCACTTTAGGAAGTTGATTCTTCAAATTAGCTATTCCTTTATGACTTCTACTCTCACTGAAATTTTCATTCCATGAAATTGCCAACAAGACAACTTTTTTCCTCAATTTAGTGTTAATAGTAGTATCATTAGCAGTTTCTCTCAATCTCTCTAATAATTTTCTATCGTTATACAACTCGGTCAACTCTTTACCACCATTGACTGTCAATGCGTTCAAGAGATCCAAACTGGCAAGCTGTTCGTTCAATTGACCATACTTGAGTTTCTTTCTGATGGCTCTAGCTGCTTCAATTGCTCCTGAGTACTGTAACTGAATAATATCCAACAAGTCAGGAAGCTCAATCTCAGGCTCCAAATCATTCTCAATGATCGTGTTGATCTTCGTAGTGATCGCAGTGTGCGGATGGTCAGTGAAAACACCCATTGTGTATTTCAAAAGTAATTCTATGAACTTCTCAGTTCAAAGGAGTTTTGACACTAAATTGTGGACGTTATCTTATTACCCCAGTCACGTGACCCTGATCACGTGATCTGTCACCACTCTTTTCTTTTTCCAGATTAATGTTGATTAATAATTTTATGAAAAAA
Source organism: Gotozyma montana (assembly GCA_003706615.3). Lineage (NCBI taxonomy): Eukaryota > Fungi > Ascomycota > Saccharomycetes > Phaffomycetales > Phaffomycetaceae > Gotozyma > Gotozyma montana. Next base: position 153,609 of record PPLU03000010.1, read on the forward strand.
TGTATAAAAGAATCAGTTTATGCTTTCACTTCTTGCACTTGGATTCATACTTGTTTTACTCTTAAAATACTCACAAGCCAAACCACAGAACAAAATGGTCTCCAAAGAAATCGCCACCAAGGTCCAATCCCTTATCCAATCCAACCAAATCTTCGTCGCATCTAAATCATGGTGTCCATACTGTAAATCTGCCATTGGTACTCTTTCCAGTCTTGGTGCTAAACCAACCGTTCTTCAACTTGATGAAATCCCAGAAGGTGATGACATCCAAGCCGCTTTGAGAGAACTCACAGGTCAAAACACCGTTCCAAATATCTTCATCGATGGTAAACATATCGGTGGTAATTCGGATCTACAAACTCTTAACTCAACCGGTAGATTAGAAAGTCTTTTGAAATTATGAATATTCAATTCATTATATGTGTGGGTTATAAAGGTATATTAATGAATCACGGTTGAATCAATTGATTGAAAATTCTCGTAGTATACATTTGCTTATACAAAAACTATTCTTTAAATCTCTAACTATTTAACTATTTATAAGTTTTGAAAGGTCAACTCTCTAAACGAAATTTTCTGGTAATAATCCTAATTTCTCCATTCTTACCTTGACTGCATTTCTGTGTGCATCTAATCCTTCAACTTTAGCAACTGACATAACTGCAAATCCAATGTTTTTTAAACCTTCAGGTGTAACATCTTGACTTGTTAAGAATTTTTGGAATGTCGCCGTATTAACACCACTGTACATTCTAGCATAACCATATGTTGGTAATGTATGGTTAGTACCGGATGAATAATCACCACAACTTTCTGGAGAATAAGCACCAACGAAAACAGAACCGGCATGATCCACTAAATCAACATATTTAGGAGCATCTTCAATTTGTAAAATCAAATGTTCAGGAGCATATTGGTTAGATAAATTGAATGCTTCTTCATATGTTTTCACTAATAAAGTAGTTGAATGATCAATACATTTACGAACAATATCAACTCTTGGTAATTTCAATGCTTGTTCATGAATAGAATCTTCAATTGCTTTTAATTCATCTTTTGATAAATCAACACCAATTAAAATAACTTGAGAATCAACACCATGTTCAGCTTGTGATAATAAATCACTAGCAACAAAATCTGGATCAGCTTTACCATCAGCAACAACTAAAACTTCAGAAGGACCAGCTGGCATATCAATAGAACATAATGCAGTGGTATCATTTTGAATATGCATCTTAGCAGCAGTAACAAATTGATTACCTGGACCCAAAATCTTATCAACTTTAGGAACTTTTTCAGTACCATAAGCCATAGCAGCAACGGCTTGTGCCCCACCTGCCAACACAATGGTTTGAGCACCAATCTTATTAGCAACGTAAACGACTTCAGGAGATAAAGAACCATCTTTTCTTGGTGGTGTAGCAATGACTAATTCTTTACAACCGGCAACTTGAGCAGGAACACCTAACATGATTGCAGTTGATGGTAAAACAGCAGTACCACCTGGAACGTAAAGACCAACTTTTTCAATTGGTCTTGCAAATCTTGAACAAATGACACCTGGTTGAGTTTCAACTCTTAAAGTTTCATTTTGTAATTGTGCTTCATGGAATTTACGAACATTGTCAATTGATAAATCAATAGCTCCTTTTAATTCTTCAGAAATATCATATAATTTTGGATCAAATGGTGCTTTCAAAACTGTTGATTCTAATTTAACACCATCGAATTTCGCAGTCAATTCTAATAAGGCTTCATCACCTTTAGAACGAACAGATTCAATTATCGGTAAGACTAATTTCATAATATCAGCAGTTTTTTGAACTGGTCTTTTCAAAACATTGGCAATTTCTTCAGGTGAAGCAGTTGCAGTATCAACGACTCCCATTAAGATTCTATCACTCTTGACTTCTTCCTTAGCTGGTGCTGGTGTTGGTGCCGGTTCTGATTTCTTCTCTTCTTCCTTTTCAATGAATTTTGGTTTGGCATCACCTTGTCTTCTTGTGATTTTCAATCCTTTCAAATCCAAATTTCTTTCAATATCAGCCAATGAGACTCCATTCTTGACACATCTAGTCAATGCGAAGTAGAACAAATCAGCAGCTTCCCATGCAATTTCTTCCTTACTCGTAGCATCGGTCAACTCTTCAGCTTCTTCTTTAATCTTAGCAGTTAAGAGTTTATCATCGGTGAATAATCTCTTTGTGTATGAACCTTCAGGAGCATTCTCCAATCTATCAATCAAAGTTTTCTCAAGTCTAGTCAAACCATTGATATTACCGAAACAAGTATCTTGTTCTAAGTGACAGAATCCAACACCTGTTTGTTTGACAACAACTTTCAAACAATCAGAATCACAATCTTTGTCTAATTTGATTAATTCTTGAGTAGCACCTGAAGTGGCACCCTTGTACCATAAACCATGTTTTCTTGATTGATAAACACCAGTCTTGGTTCTGATTGCTTCACTGATGGATTCTTTTGAAGAATAAACTAAACCTAATGAATGGTTATAAATATCAGTGACTAAAGTAGCGTATAATCCATCAGGTCTATCAGTCGTCAATGAACTGATGAATAAATCACTGATGGAAAATTCTGAATCTGTTGATTTTTCAGTGGTTAAATTTTCTGAAGAAACAATTGGAACTAAACCTTTTGAGATTAATGATTTTAAGACTGAGATTTGTGGTTTTTCAATATCAATCAAGATTTCATTCTCACCTTTGTTTGTAGCTTCTTCTAACTGTTCTAATTCTGATCCATCAGATTTAATAACAAAAGATTTTAAATCAGCGTAATTTTTAATTTGATCAACATTTGATAATTTTAAAGAAATTCTAGAAGTTGGAATACCACTAGATTTAAACTGTTCTAAAGAACTCTCATTAATCAAAATTCTTGAAACGTTATTGTTCAATAAATCAATAACTTTAGAAACATCAACTTCATTAGTGTCAAATTCAACATTAACTTCTGAATTTTGTAAATATTGTTTATTAGTCTTCAATAACTCGATTTCAGATTCGTCTTTCAGTTGAAGCAAGACACGTCCAGCAGCAGAAAGATTCGTGAGCTTCTCAGTCAGGTTCTTCGTGACCCTGAATGCAGGAAGTAAAGGAAATGGCATATTGGACCTTTTCTTTTCTTATGAATGGGAAAACTGATTACACTTCAACTGTTATCTCATCGAACATTTTTAATTTTTTTCAATCTCGCCAAACTGAGTCATGAAAAAAAAATCCCGGAGCTTCTCGGAGATATGATGTCCCTAGTACTACAAACAAAAAAACGATTCATCTCATCATTTATTAAGATCTACTATTAAAAGACTTCATTCTCATATGGACAGTCAATACTGTCGTGTCCATCTCTCTCACAAAGACCACACCACAGATCTCTTCCACTGGCAGGATCTTTATTCTCCGGAACATAGATCTGTAACTCTCCATCAACGACTTGTGAAATAACAGAAGGTCTCAATAAATGTGATGCATTGCTTGTAAGTGTAGGAGTATTACTGAGTCCTATTGAAGATTTATTAGGTGTGGAATTGTTGCTTAGTTTTTCTTGTAATTTGTAAATTTCCTTATCTCTAGTTTTGGATTCAGCTTTGCGTAATTCATCAATGAGTTCCATTTCTGATCTAAGATCCCTGAGTTGTGATTCTGATGGTCTTGATTGTAGTTCGGTTTGCAAAAGTTGGATTTGTTCACGGAGTTCCTTATTAGTGGTTAAATGAGCTGAATTGTTTTCAACAATAACCTTTAATTGAGATATTTCATCCTTTAATGCATCAATCTCAAGAGTTTTCTCTTTCAATTCTTTGGTCAAATCTTCTGTTTTATTAACCTTGAGCTCTTCGGAATCTAACTTGAGGGCTTCCAATTCGGTTTGTGTTAAAGAAACTAGATCTTCTAGTTTGATTTTCTCAATTTTCATCGATTCTAACAATTCTTCCAACTGTGATATTTTCAAAGATTGGTTCTCTAATTCTTGAATCTTGGTCTCGGATTCTTCTCTCCATTTAGAAAGTTCAGAAGTTTTGGTATTTGCCTCGCTTATTTTCTCTTTCAATCCAGCTATTTCTAAGTCTTTTGATTCCACTTGATTATCAGTATCAGTTTTATGCTGATTCGTAGCCTTTTTCAACTCATCAATCGTTGCATCTTTTTCAACGAGCTTAGCAGTTAAACTATCCTGTTTCTCCTTTAATAGTTTTATCTCTTCTTCTGTTTCCTTTATTGAAATTTGGGATTTTGTGGACTCTTCCAAAACCTCCAACTTTTGAGTTAATTGTATGATCTCTTCTTTAAACTTCTTGTTTTGAGCTTCACTTGCACTCAACTTTTCTGTTATATCTTCAATATTTTGTTGTTCTCCATTATTGGATTCTCTCTGTAATAACTCTTTTTTCAGATCCTCTATGATCTTCTCTTTATTCTCCAACTTGTACTCTAACTCATAAATAACATCTTCAGAATTTCCACTGGATTGTTGTTTACGTAGTTCATCAATCTCTGCTTTCAGCTTGGTGATCTCTAAAGCCTGATCATCAGCTAGCGCTGACCTTATCTCCAAACCCTTCATCTTCGACGTAAGTTCACTTACATTTGAGGCTTCTTTGGCGGTAATAATTTTCAGTCTCTCCTCAAGTTCAGTGATTTTATCTTTAAGTTTATTGATTTCGATCTCTTTTGATTGTAAATTTTCTAAATGCTCGTCTTTCTCAGATCCAAGGTTCTCGATATGTGATTCTTTTAGTTCAAGATTTTCCTTCAGTATCTTGGCCACTTTTTGTTCATTATTTTTCAGTTCCTCCTGAAGATCTTTCGTTAGTTGGGTGGAAGTCTCATTACTGGCCTTTAATCTCTGTATTTCTTCTTGGAGGGTTTGTATTGTATCTGGGTCCGATCCTGAATGAATGCTTCTTAAGTTTTCAATCTCATTTGTTTTATCACTCAGCTGTTCCTGTAGATTTCTCATCTCTGTAACATACAGTGTTTCATTCTGATTTACTCTTTGTTCAACCTGTTCAATGACTTCCAGCAGTTCATCTCTCTGTTCTTCATAGCTTTTCTTTTGTTTCATTAGTTTTGCCTCAATCATAGCAACCCTCTTATTGGCATTGTCCAAATTCTGCTGACTCTCTTCATATTTGATCTCTAGTTCGTGATATAGTTTATTTGAATTATCATGTTCGATCTTAAAATGATGTAGATCTTCTTTCAATATTTGAGTTCGTTTTGAAAATTCATCTCTTTCTATCGTAAGTGCTTTTATACTATTCAAAAGATCAGTGGTTTCATTTTCCTTAATAGCTTTGGTTGTAAACTTTTCATTTACAGGGGTTTGGTCAACTGTGGAGCGCTTCGTCACTGAAAGTGAAGGCGTATAGCTGTGCCTTGCAGATGGTCCTCGCACAACGGGCGTTTGATTGACCTTCAGTAGAGGTGGTGATGTCTTCCTTATTGATATTCTCTTATTTATAGGTGATTCAACAAATTCAATGGATGAGACTAGTTTGTCATAAGTCATAAAAAGACCAGACCCTTTCTGCTTTGTCTTGAAATATTGGTTTCCACCTACATCACCACTATTCTTACCATATATTGCACCTTCCCCAATAATTTCAATCCCAGCAAACTTTCCAGCTTTGCCATCTATTGGACCAACATATCTAAGTACAGCTTTCCCAAGCTTTGGAAGTGATACAACAGCTCCAATTTTAAGATCTTTATGAGCACTGTTTTTGATGAAAGGAGTAGGGGTTCCGGGTATTTCTGAATATCGGCTCATTGTGAGTCAGTAGTTGATGGTTCCTGTGACTCTATTCCAGGGATTATGAGTTTTGGTTTTTATTATCGAAGTTGTGTGTAGTTTGTGCGTTTTATCTAGAAATTTTATTGTTTTTTTCCCAAATGTAAACAAAGACAGAAAAAAAAAATCGTGATAAAAAATTACGTTCCAGAATCCAATTTATATCGATGTCAAGTCTTTATTGTATAGAGTTTACTATCTTTGACCGCGTTCTCATATCATTTCAACTACACACTATCTCTCTAGTATCTTATACCTAGTAAAAATGTTGCCCTTCCCAAGATCACTAAGGTGAAAACTACGTGCACTGAACAATTGACTAAAATGAGAATATTTATTGAAACAACCTGGTAACAAAAAAAATCACAAGATAGAGAGTGTCTTCATCGATATCTTCCTCCAGACAGGTACTCTCCCACTTGATCAAAAAAAAATAAGTGCTCCGGAACGGGGAATCGAACCCCGGTCGACCATGAGTTGAAGAGTTATTCGACAAACGGACATTCTAGCCACTAAACTATTCCGGATTTTATATTTGCTAGTTAACGCTGAATTAATACACTCTGAGGAAAATTTTACCCTCGGAATTCGTCAAATAACGCTATTCAACACTAATGAGCCATACTATTGTGTTTTGTGCTTCTTGTAGAGTAGGATATAGTTGAGAAATCATCGAAAATGTTGAAATTTAGGTGTTTTAATTGAGTTTCAATTTTTGATATTTCACGAGATTTTGTATCTGAAATCGATTTAATTCCGATTAATACACAATATATCTACGACTAAATCCTCATAGAGGTTGGAGTTTGAATGAGCTGGTCATAATGTGTACTACTCTACTGTTATTTTCCTTGTTGCATCTCATTTTGCTTCTAATTTGTGTTGAAACATTCAGTCGACAGCGTTTATTTGCATATTGATTTAACCTATTTCAATGTAACACATAAATAAAAACACATTGGAATAAGAAGAGTATCAAAAAATTTCACCCGATCCCAGTAAAGGGGTTACATACAATGAGTTGTGAAACCGTTCTACACTCTAGACTTTCCCGATCTTACAAACGATTCAGAATATTCAGCTTGGTCCCATGGGATATATGTCTCTTGAAGGTGACCACGGAAAATGGCAGATCCAACGTCTATCACATATTTCTGAGCACATTGCAGGGGTCGATCTTGTATTTCAATAGTCCAGAATATCTGTATTCACTCTAGTTCATTGATAAATTTAATTAAACTCGTAAACTATGAAAGTTCAGGTCTGTGATGTTGTACGGAATCCTTTGAGTCACTTGTATAGATCGCTGCCCCATTTTATTTCGTTCAGCATTTTTTAACGTCACCTACCTGAATAGTTGTGACTTGTGAGTCGACTAACTTTGCATAGATAATAAGAGCTCCTTACGTGCTATATTGTTCCTTTTCAATAACAAAAACAGGTGAGATCGGTCGTGGTTGGATACAAACCGCCGATTAAATTCAGAACAGAAATATTAGTACTGGAATGATAAATCAAATTATTAAACATTGATCGTTAATATAACCATATACTAGTTATAGAGCTAGTAACTGGTATATTCAATTCAAATATATGATAGCGTCAGGCGGCGCTTTATAATTATATTTATTTTTTTTTTATTAATTAGAATTTATTACACTTTGGAATTATAATTTGAGAATCTTTGATCTTCGATAAATTCCAATTTTTTTGATTTTTGATGTAACTAATTTATAATTAGGTTTAATCAACCAACAACATTGTCTATTATCTAGCAACTTCACTCAGTCTTCAAAGAATCAAGTGCAATTGATCAACATATAAGCCATATTACAAACTATAAACTGCAACTAAAAGCCCGATCAAACCATATAACTTTTTCTGTATTGTTCATGAAAACGCTAGATCTCAGATCTACAAAAAAGTATTTTGTAGCTCAATTGAAAAACATATTGATGTTCTCTCAAAGACAACATAATCATTGACTCATGCTCACCAGACTCTCAAATGAATAGATTTTGAACTCTGGATCCCTTAGTTTTTATCATCACACTCACTAGCCACTTGTTTTTCATATGTGTTTCCAATCGCCGGTGTTGAAAACATGTTTCCACCATTCAAATATTCACCCCGTGTAAAGCAATCACTGCTCAATTCTCGATTCTCTTGTACATAAGAAACGTAGCTGGCATAATTGACAACGTGTCATTTATAATGTTTTGCTCAAAGATTCCCAAAAGTTCAGTTACGGCTTCAGCATCTGTTAAAAGTTCAGTAAAGCGTTATTGAGATGATTTTCTGGACAATTGACATTGGAATTGGCGCTACATACGGTATAAGTGTACATTGTGTTAGTTGTGTTGGTTTCGCTTATGGTTTTGATCCAATTTGAAGATCATCAGTTAAAGTCTAGAGACCATCGAAAGCCACTCGTGGATTGTCTTTTACAAATAATCTCTAGCCGTTAGAGAGCGACTGCCTTAAAGACATTATCTTGCATAAATACGTCAAAAAAGTACTAGAGCATACATGCTGAATTAATATTATCTTTCTGTGCTGTAGAACAGTACGTTGAGTCTTGACTTTTGAGCCGAATTCATTATCCAAATCGACCGTTTAATTTTGAGGCCGTTGTTGGCCAACTCTCTGTGAATTATGAAGAGCCATGCACGGCCAATTGCACAATTAATCAAGCTGTTGAATGTTCATCGAGTTCGATACTCGTTAACGGCATATCATACGATCTAATTATCTAAGTTCTATTCGTCTTGGAAGTTTACATGCAGGTTCAAAATAATAAAAAACATAGGGCTTGCTAACGTGGAAATTAATTTTTTAAATCTGAGCTTGAAAGAGAGTACTTTTCCGCGGTGGATGAATCATGAAGTGGCCAGCTATGTAACGGATAATTATAGAGCTTTCAAGCAAGCATGAACTAGTGCGTCGAGCTTCTTGCAGCATACGGCTAATGAAGTTTAAATTAGAGCTGGCTGTAAGATCTTCCGACAGTGAATTATGATGTCGGAGTTAATTGGTTTTGATCGGGGGTATATACAGAATCCACAAATTGATTCTCTTCGCTGAACTGAAGAGACGTTGCGAGTGGCACAAAACAATCTTGAATCTACACTATAGGATTTCTTGCCCTCGTCCATGAGCTCCAACTGGCGCAATGAAAAAGGTTTACTCGATTATATGCAGTACAATAGCCTAGTTATTAAAGTTATTCCGAAACATATACCAGAGATAATTCTATACTAGAAGCTACCTGGTTGCCATATATGATATGGCCCATGGCCCATGAGTCAAAATAAGCTTTGTTCGGAGCTATATATATTGCAGGGCTGCAACTGCCATGTCTAATTGTTCCTAGGGTAACACAGACTTTCAATTAAGAAATAATCTCATTTGACGATCTTCAGATCGACAATTGTTTTGAGGCTACCGCATTCTTGACGGTTAAGCGTTATGTCCACCATTGACCAGATATAATGGTACAAAATCATTCTCCACTGATCAGAATTCAGTTATCACTCTTTCTTGTTTATATGTTGGAGTCAAATAGAAGTGCCGATCCCTTTGGCTACGAGTTATACAACTTTCCATATGATTCAGCTTGACCACTACTACTGCTACGTCTATGCATAATTTACTGCTCTTGCTAGATACAACATTTTCATTGTTCAGTGTTAGTACGAGCTTCGAATTGTATCAAGCTCTAGACGTTGTTCAACTTCCTCAATTGGAGGATTGTCTTTGATCAGCGGTTAGAGCTAATATGGTTCACAACATTCCTAGGAACTTGACTCTTAGCAGAGTTATGAATTGGCTTTAGATCTGATTTCACTGGTTTGAAATTGAAAGCTTTATTTCTAGTACTCTGGAACTGGAAGAGCTTGTACTACTACTACTGGTAGTACAGATTCCAGATTCCAGAATGGCCAAATCAACTTCATCCGACTCCATTCGTTAAAAGTGCATTCTTGAAGAAAGCCAAGAGACTAGCTATTTTGACTTTCTTTATACCAAAAGTATTAGCATAATACATATTGAGTTGAATTGGAGTTGTAGGAATGAAGTTAGTACTATGGCCTGGGTCAAGGTGAAGACAAGTAAACCTCAGTATTGTCTCTTGTGCTTTGACACTTGCCATTTTTCAGCACCAATGGCTATACTTTGACGTTTTCTGAGTCCTCATCGCTCCAAAATAGAGATTAGTTTGTAGGTTTAGTAGGTATATCTACATAGTTGATATGTACTACTATTTCTTTGTTCGAACTAGTTGTTTCATGTAACTATTTTGATATTCTTAGAAGATGTTTGATGATTTTGGAAGATGCAAGGGCCAAGAGTTTGGATACTGATACATACAGGTAAATGAAATCCTGTTTTGAGTGACACAAAATATAAGATCTGACCAAGACTTAAATGGCAATCAGATAAGATCGAAACTTTGGGTCAAACAAGCTCCACCTCTGGAGTCCGTAGTGCTAACATAACTACGACCTTAGATATTCAAATTTTCCATATTAGAGGGCATCAATTTCCACTTACGCATCACTTCGGAAAAATTATCCATGAAGAAATCCAAGAATCAATGATGCACCAGGGACTACTATATACTAGCCACAAATGGCAATTCGAACCCTCAATTCTCAGGTCTTTGAAGTTAAATAGCTTCTACGGTATATAATTACTAGTTTGTCCTGATCCAATGATTGAGGACCTTCGCTGTCTGGCCGTTCTGTGTCAAACGCACGGTCCTAATGTATTTTTCTTCCCGAGACAAGAATCACTATCAAGACTCAACATATCCTAAATTCGTATATATACTAGCAGTAGTAGCTGATCTCTGGGGTAAATAGGCTAGCATATATGACTGAAATCCACAGTATTGGTATATTCGATGAGTTTGAAATAGGCTAATATCAAGTCAACTTTCCTTGGATAAACTACAAAATGTACAAAATTTGTACTTTAGTCAAGCGACAGTAAACATGATCTCGAGTTTTGATCACTGACGTGAATTGTATTCTCGATTTTGTCAAACGATTGGCAAGTTCACATTACAGAGCAACATATAACTATATAGCTGTGTTAATGGTGCTTATAGTACTGGCATTTGAAGTCTCGGAAATGTAGATCCTCGTTAAAGCTTAGCACAATAACCGGACCATAGTCAAAAATTTCACAACGGTTTACCTGCAATTTGCTATGATCGTCTTGAGTCTTGACAGTGGAAGTTAATCTAATCAAATTAATTATCGCCCTCAAATAAAATTAACCGAAGCTGGTTAATTAACTTAATTTGACACTACCTACAGCACACAATGCGATATGTGATCTTGAAGTTTAATCCAACTGCCAAAATGGAACCATAAGTGATCGTCCATGTAGCAATAGGCAATAAGCTAATAACCTTAGTCTGGAATTGTATAGCTCTATATGGTGTTGCTGTAGTATATGTAGATATGAATCTCACATCTCATGATATCTAGATATTTTAGTTTAACATACCTCAATTTGCGAGAATTAACACCGCAGGGGTCAGGCCCCAGGGCCCGCCAATCTGTGAAAGTTGATTATTCTGCTTGCTTTGATTGAGAACAACAAGAGTTTGCGTTCTGTGGATATTATACAGTGCACACAAACTGTTCATATATCACATGAAGCTAACCGAAGCCTGATCTCCAGCGTAACGAGTCCAAAAGGAGGACTCTTTGTTGCACTTTCATGACCATGTCGAGGGAATTGTAGACAGTGTTTATGCACAATACACGCAGGCGAATGCCAATTGGTAGCAGAGTTAAGCAGAGTTATGCATAAACATGCACTCGTTAACCTCCAATTTAAAAATGAACAGGGGGCACATTTTTCTCAATTGTCAAGATTTAAAAAACACATAATTTAACATATAACTGGGGGGCTTACTAAAACTCATAACTTGGATGGTTTTTTTTTCTTTCTCCTTCTACTTGTTGATTTGTGAACTTTCTCAATTACACTAGGTGGACGGCTATCTCTGCTTTGCTGATACAATCTGCACTCCATACAGCACAAAGAGACACAAATACCTTCATCAGTATTAAAAAACTTGGGACTTGGTACTTAAATTCCACTCTTGTATCAAAGTTCGAAGTGCTATCTTGCTGATGATATCACCAAGATCCCAGGAACCCCAATACTACCCAGCGATGCACTACCAACACTCTGCACCATACGCTGGTTCATCGAACACTACACAGCAGGTATCTCAGTCGACGATTGGTAGTCAAATTCCGCAAAGCGGTTCCCAAATACAATCGAATTATCAACCTTCAACCTCTTACAATGTGAACCACAATAACAACTACACAATAAGCAGCAACACACCCATAACTGGAGGATCGTTCTCACTTCCATCTGTTAATCAAAGCTTTTACCATGATCAAAATTCCAACCAATATCAACAACAACAACAACAACAACAACAACAACAACTTCCACCACCCAATTCCATCACCTCGCAACCTCAACAACATTCTTCTTCTTCTCAAGCACCAATAATCTCTCAAAATGCTCCTTATTATTCAGCAATGAATCCTCCATATTTCCCAATAGCTTCAAACTCAACCCAGCTTGTAAATGGACAAAGTGAGTACTCATATTCTCCATATAATAACATACATTACGGGAATGACTCCAGTCATCACAACTCACAAGTCCAACTTCAAGCCGGATTTTCACAACCACCACCTATAACCACTTCTCAATCCGTTCCAAATATTTCAAATCAAGGACCCTTGCCCACCATTCCTCAAACTGTCTCAGAAGAGGCCCCATTTCCTGGAATCTTAGAACCACAAGAGCGCACGACTCAACATTATCACCCAAGAAGCGCAACATATCCTAATAACGGTAGCATTACAAAACCGAAAAGATCAGGGTCTGGTTCTTTATCAGGGATGACTCCAGAGACTGCAAGACGTAATCGTTGTAATATTTGTCAAAAACAATTCAAGAGACCATCTTCATTACAAACCCATCTTTATTCACACACAGGAGAAAAACCATTTGTTTGTTCTTGGGAGAATTGTGGAAGACTGTTCAGTGTTAGATCTAATATGATTAGACACAAGAAATTACATGAACGTGATGTCAGTTTGAAAAAAGAAAATGATATTGAACCTTTAAGTGATAATCATAGCAACTCTGAATCTTCAGTTCAAAAATCCTTGGATTCGTTTGATGTCAAGAAGACAAGTCCAACAACAACGAGTTCAGGATCTTCATTACCTCACCTTTTGCATCCTACAAGCACAACTACAACAAGCAGTGGAACATCACAACAAGATTTCCAGTTGGGATGGTAGTTGATGCATAGATTTGATGCAGAATTTGACAAAAATTAATCAAAATTTAGCTGCTACCACTTTTATTTTCATCTTTTCAAACTTGTTTTTGTTTTGCTCTCATTTTATTATACTCTTAAAATTATTGTCCCATTGTTAATTGCTCGTTATTATTTCAGTTCTTATTGTGTTATTACTATTTGCTCATTTTCATTAATTTGGGAAAATTTTAAATTATTTCGACTTCTTAGGTTTGGTTATTCTGTTTTTTACATTCTTTCTTCATACATTGTTCATTTCATCGGGCCACTATGTTCCTTCCAGCTGGCCCCTAATAGACTGTTCTTTTATTCTTTGTTCTGTCTGGTTACATTCATGTTTTTTCCAGTTTTTTTGAAATACAAAAATGTTCCAAATTATACACACCAAGGTTCATGCTTCTTTCACGATTTATGCCCCATTTTTACTCTAATTCAATATTTAATTAACGTTTATTCGTTGTAAATTACGCCTATTTTGATCATTGAATCAGTTATTTTTTGCCATTGAGCCGTTTAATTTATTGTACTTGAAACACGAATTTTTAAACTATACAGTTGTGGTTTTTCCTCGGTCACTTGTTTATCAAGCAGTATATCAAGGCGAAGATCGTAGATATAACTGGTAAATCGGTGAAAGAACCTGCTAAATAATGTAAAACCTGATTCGTTTGGTGTTAGGAATGAATTGAGATACTATATAGGTTCGACTCGGCTTCTTTTTAATAGACAAGCGTGGTTACAAGTAAATTTTACGATCTATATATTATTCAACTCCCAGGCCCTTGATTTATTTCAGTTAAAGAATGATGTAGAAGTCAATAGATCAGTTCTACAAATATTACAACAATCATGAAGACAGAAATAACTAGCTAAAATTTAGAATAGTACATCGATCAAAGACAAAATTACTTACAGTTGCCAAGGGCGTTTTAGAAAAAATGTGTCAAAATTCACGTGACTTTTGATGATTAAGTAAGAATCACGTGATTCGATGAGATGAGGTGGGTTACCCTGTTTCTTTGGGAAAAAAAATTATTTTTTTACAAAATTTTTTTTTTATGTAGAGAGAAAAAGAAATACTTGTGTTGATATACTCTAGTGTTTTCCTCTTTGAAGTAATCACAAGATGCAGTTAACTTGGAAGGATATCCCTACCGTTCCTAATGCCAACGATCTGTTGGACATTGTTCTTAACAGAACTCAAAGAAAGACACCTACTGTTATCAGACCTGGTTTTGCAATTACAAGAATCAGAGCTTTCTATATGAGAAAAGTTAAATTTACAGCTGAAGGATTTGAAGAAAAGTTTCAAGATTTAATCAGTGGATTCCCTAATATCAATGATGTTCATCCTTTCCACAGAGATTTGATGGATACCTTATATGAAAAAAATCATTATAAAGTTTCTTTAGCTGCTGTGTCTAGAGCAAAAACTTTGATTGAACAAGTTTCCAGAGATTATGTTAGATTGTTAAAGTTTGGTCAATCTCTTTTCCAATGTAAACAGTTGAAAAGAGCTGCTTTAGGTAGAATGGCTACCATTGTTAAGAAATTAAAAGATCCATTGGCTTATTTGGAACAAGTTAGACAACATTTAGGTCGTTTACCAAGTATTGATCCAAATACTAGAACTTTATTAATTTGTGGTTATCCAAATGTTGGTAAATCATCATTCTTGAAATGTATCACTAAAGCAGATGTTGAAGTTCAACCATATGCTTTCACAACCAAATCTTTATACGTTGGTCATTTTGATTATAAATATTTGAGATTTCAAGCCATTGATACTCCAGGTATTTTGGATAGACCAACTGAAGAAATGAATAACATTGAAATGCAATCTATTTATGCTATTGCTCACTTACGTTCTACTGTTTTATACTTCATGGATGTTTCAGAACAGTGTGGTTTTTCAATTGAAGCTCAAGTTAAATTATTTCACTCAATTAAACCATTGTTTGCCAATAAATCAGTTATGGTTGTGATAAATAAAACTGATATTATCAAACCTGAAGATTTAGACCCAGAACGTCAAGAATTACTTAAAACTTTAACTGAAGTTCCAGGTGTTGAAATCATGACTGCTTCATGTCATGAAGAAGATAACGTTATGCAAGTTCGTAACAAAGCTTGTGAAAAATTACTTGCTTCAAGAATTGAACAAAAATTGAAAGGTACTGCTAGAGTTAATAATGTTTTGAATAAAATTCATGTTTCAAGACCTGCTCCAAGAGATGATGTTAAAAGAGAAGCTTTCATTCCAGAAGGTGCTAAAAGCGTGGCTAAATATGATGTCAACGATCCAAACAGACGTAAATTGGCCCGTGATATCGAAGCTGAAAATGGTGGTGCTGGTGTTTTCAACATCAACTTGAAAGATTCATACCTATTGGAAGATGAAGAATGGAAACAAGATACCATGCCTGAATTATTGGACGGTAAGAATGTTTATGACTTCTTAGATGTAGACATTGCTGCTAAATTGAAAGCTTTAGAAGAAGAGGAAGAAAGATTGGAACAAGAAGGTTTCTATGATTCAGATTCAGAAATAGAAGATGAAGATCTTGAAGATATTCGTGATAAGGCCAACTGGATTAGAGATAAGCAACAAAAAATGATTAATGCTGCTAGAAGTAGAAAAGCTTTGAAGAATGGTGGTACTATGAACCGTTCTAAATTCACCAAGAGTTTCTCTGAAATGGAATCTCACTTAGAATCATTAGGTCATGATACTAGTGCATTAGCTCAAAAGAAGAACAAAAAATTGGCATCTACTAAATACAGACAAACTGGTGCTGATGTCATTGCAGGAGAAGGTGGATCATTATCTAAGAAACAACCTATTTACAAATCTGATAGATTGAACGATGGTGTTGCTGATGGTTCTTTGAGATCAAAAGCTGATAGATTACTCAAGATGCAAAGACGTGAACGTAACAGACAAGCTAGACAAGGTGAATCTGATCGTCATGAAACTGCATCTATTCCAAAACATTTGTTCTCTGGTAAGCGTGGTGCTGGTAAGACTGATCGTCGTTAATATATTGGATCAGTCGATTGCTCTTGTTGTTTCGTGGTTTTATTATTCTTGCATTTTTATTCACGTTTTTTATTGTCAATTTAATTTGGGTTTAAAGGTGTCACACTCATACACTCTTTTTAACGGTTTGTACATTAGTTTTTATTCAAATAGTTTATAAAATAAATAGTTTCAATCATAGAGATGGAGATGTAGTTCTAATTAAAAATCCAACCAATTATATTTGAAAACGTTTATAATTAACAAGCTGATGAACGTTAATATATTAATGCCAGTGTCTTTAAAAACAGCGCCTATATAAGTCTAACTGAAAATCCCAAAAATAAAACATAAAACATAAAAATATAAAAAAATAGACAATAATATAAAGATATAAAAAGTCAGTCAATACAACTCTCAGTGACTGACATTGTCTTTCAAAGTATAAAAATAAAAATAAACTTGTACTTTTCACAATACTTCCTTCCTTTTTTGAAAACCAAAATTACCCATAAAATATTCAAGATATACTTGAACCAAAAAAACATCAACCACGCTTTATAACTAGAAAAAACCCCCCATATCAACAAAACCAAAGAATGATTTCATGATTTAATCATCCAACTTCAATCATTAATCAATGAAACCATTCCATCTAGATTCTAATATCTATTCAAATCTATAATATGACCCCTGTTTGATTTTTAATGTTTGCATAACTTGATCCATTATTCGAATAATGAAACTCATCATCATCCATTTTAAACTGTGTATCTTCATTATCATCACGATCAATCAAACCAATATCAGAAGTTGAAATTTGTGAACTTGCAATACCAGTTGCAATTGTTGAATTTGGAGTAGTTGAATCGTAATCTGAATTTGGAGTTCCTAACTGAGCAACAATTTGAGATCTGGATCCAGTAGGTCTTGATCCACGTCTTTGTAACTCTTGTGGAGTTAATAAATCAGAAAGACTTGATGGAACAAAATCTTCTTCAAACATATCATTTTCATCATCATCGTCATCCAATATTGCATTTTCATGTCCTAAGAATGAGATACTGTTAAGCGTTGCAGGTCTGAAAGATGCAGAGTGAGAGACACTTCTTTGATTGGCATAGAATGAAGATTGTGGGATCGAGTCAGTTGAAACGGCATTACTGCTCCATATTGAATTGGTGTTGAAAGTGGATGGTCTTTGTTCACTCATTGAAGCTGTTCTTATTTGACTTGGAGTCGAAGTTGTATTTGGAGTTGAAGTTGAACCATATAGGAATGAAGACTGATGATTTGAAAATGAATTTCTTGTCGATTGGTTGGTAAATGTGGATGTAGGAGACGTTTGAGATTTGAAATAATCATAGTTAAAACCATTATTTTGTTGTTGAGGGGATATATTGGAACTAGGAGATGATGAATGATAGCTTATTGATTGTTGAGATAAGAATCCATTGTTGTGTTTATCATAACTATTCTTGGCCTCATTAGAGTTGTGATTATTATTTCCATTACCATTTCCGTTGCCATTATGGTTACTATTATTATGGTTGTTGTTTTGATAAGCTTGTGCTAAAGACTTTGGATTGACCCTTCTACCATCTGGAAGTATATGAGCCAGTGCACATTTAGCACCAAATTTGCAATTACCCTTTTGGAAATATTTGCAAGGAGCAGTTCCAACGTTATTATCCACAGTATGGGAAAAAGGACATGAATTTCCTGCTTGACAAGTGCCTTGTTTGAAAAACTTACAAGGAACGTGAGCAAGATCTGTTAGAAGTTGGAAAGTTAGTAAACTGTGAATTTAATGAACAAGGGTTTTAATTAACACTCACTTTTTGAAGAAGAGTTCTTATCGATTTCGATGGGGGTTGATTGATTTTTGTGGCCGAATGGTTGCGATCTATTACCCATGGTAGTAGAAAGACTTTTGGCCATAAGGGGAGTATATGTGTGTTTGAAAAGTTGGATATTTCGAATATGGTCTTATCAAAATGACAGGTAACACGAAGTTCGGTATTAAAGTGTATTTAACTGGTTTTCTTGAGCAGCACTTTTTGGGACAGGAAGATAACGGAACTTGTGGATAGCAGATTCTGGTAAACGGATAGACAAATAGAGCAATACAGCAGACACTTTCAAGGCAAAAGAAGACAGATACGTTTTTATGGCAGTTTGTTTAAGAAGCTGCAAAAGTTGGGGGCTAAATAAATATCTTATCGGAAGCTTACATAATCAGCAGGGTAAGTCTGTGTGATTATTCGTTGTAGTGATACACCAAGTAGTTTGGAAGGCCAAAGACCTGGTAGCCGAGACGTTTGGCCATCTTGGCGAAGCCCTCTGTCTCGATGAGGTGGTAGAATGGGAAAGGAGGGAACATGGCACCGTCACGGTGGACATCTGCCTTTACTAAAACAGCAGCACCTCCAACACCATCGAGTTCCATTTCAGCATTGATATCACTGTTGGCATCGTAGAAATGGGCCATGAGTGGTCTGTATGTGGCGATTTCAGAGTAACCTTCGACAATGATATCGTCGTTATCCATTTCACTTGCAAGTTTCAAACCTTGTTCACTTTCAGCCCAGTTGTTGAAATCGTATGGTCTAATGGAATCTTCTTGTTTTTCTTCATCATAGTATCTTTGATAACAATTAGCTGAAATGACAGGTTTATCATGAGAAACCAAATCTTGGATCAAAGTAGGTGGTGATTCAACAATGTCTGAATCTAACCATAGGACCCATGATGTGTATGGGCCCAAAGTTGAAAACAACAATGAGTTTCTAGCCAAAGCCATACTTTTTCTTCTTTCCTTTTGCGCACTCAATGCATGTCTATCTTTTTCAGTTTGAGAGGCTAATGATTCAGTATCTTGTCTTAAGATTGTGATTTTTGAAAATCTATTTTCTTTTTTACCAGTTTGAACTTGTTTAATGGCTTTTTCTAATTTTTTTAATGCTAAATCACCATCTTGAGTTCTTGGAACAATGAACCCCAATTCTAAAAGTTCTCTTGGGTATGTTAATCTCAACAAATTATTCCAGTATTCGTTATAAAATCTAGACACAGGAGTTAAAATCAAGACTTTTTCTTTATTATAAACAGCCATTGGTGTTGATGTCAGTTTATTCAAATCATAATGAGAGATGTGATCACCTGGTAAGTTTCTAGGGTTGACATCAGTTCTTCTTCCATATAATCCACTGCTTTTGGTCTTGTAACTATATTTTGATTTTGGCTTTGAACCAGAAAACAAATAAAAAAGAACGATAATTAAAAACACTGGACCTAATAGAAGCAGCGGTTTTCTTCGTATCTGTCTAACGATCTGATGCTTCGTGAAGTTCGGCTTCATTGTGACAAAGACTAATGAACAAAAGCAATTGAAACACGTTAGTTTACAAACCAGATCAAAATATAAAATTGTTTTGGTGAAATTTGTCGCCGATTCAAAAACAAAACGAAGAGGTTACCCTGAAACATTTCGCGGAATGTTAATTTATCAAGTACTAATTCATTTCAAGACTACAAAAACATGATTCTCATTAATTTATAAAACTAGACACAAACAGCTGTTCTACATCTATTTGAAGACTTTACCGTCGGCAACTTCTCTGGTTTCACCGTTGATGACCAATGGCTTGTCCCAGGAGAAGACGTCGTTAACGAATTCTTTGTCTTCTGGTTTAGAAGCATCCAATTTGGTGAATTTGTATGATTCCCAATCTGGAGCAACGTTGAAAGCTGGTTCGTATTCTTGACCTCTGACCAAGAAGACGGCAACGATACCGTTGTTGTTGTTTTCACCGTAGACGATACCTGAACCGAACAAGTATTTGGAAGAACCAGACAAACGGTTGAAGAAACCACCAACCAAGTTGTTAGACATGAAAGTCAAGGTCAATTCATCATTGTATAAGTAGTCAACTCTGTATAATGACCATTCGGAGGCGTCGTAATGTTCCCATAACCATGGTAAAGCAGTTTCTCTAGTTTCTTCATTGGAGTAAACTCTCTTCCATTCATCTAAAGCAAAACTGTTTGGTTTTCCTAAAGCTTCTAATGGATGTTTAGCTTTTTTTTCTTCAACTGGAGCTTCTTCAGCAGCTGGTTTTGGAGCAGGAGCAGCTTTTGGAGCAGCAGCTGGTTTTTCTTTCTTTTCTTTCTTAGCTGGAGTGTATTCTTTTGGTTTTTCAATGAATTTGAAATCTGGGAAAGTTGAAGCTAAAACTGGGTGAGCAGTAATGGTTTTCCACCATCTGGTGAAGTTTGGATATTGAGCTCTGAATTCGGAACCCCATAAGTTTTCCCAACCTCTGATGATGACGGAAGCAGCGAATAAATCAGCAAGAGAGATTCTTTCACCAACCAAGTAAGTGTATTCAGCTAATCTAGCTTCGAAGAAAGAAACAACTTTTTCAATTGCAGCAGAACCTTCAGTGACTTCTTTCTTGTTGTATGGAGCAGCACCAACCAAAGGTCTGAAAGTTTTGGTGATGTTGTTGACAAATTCAGTGTTGGATAAAGAGATCCATCTCAAGATTTGGTAGAATTCTTCATCGTTTTTACCTAATAATTTAGCGTCTTTGTTCAAAGAAGCAACTGTTGAAAGAATTGTTAGTATTGGATCGTAGGGGAGTTTCTATTTTTCAATTGTGGCAAACTGAATAAGAATTGATTTGATTTCAGAATATGATCCTCGACATGATTTATTAAGACAGGGATAACTGTATAATTTAAATGAAATTTTCTCATCATTGCAAATACCTTCTATTCAGGGCCAGTTGGAGAATTGATTAAAACTTACGGTAAGTGTAGACAGCAACGACTTCAGTTAATTTGAAACCTTTTGGACCCAAGAAAGCTGGGATCAAACCAATAGGGAAGTTCTTTTCGAAAGTGGCGTCTTTGCCTTTGACGACTTTGACGTCAATGTTCAAGTATTTGACTAAACCTTCAGCTAAGAAGCCTCTGGCGAATGTGTTGGTGTATAAAGTACCTTGGGACATTTCTGTTGTTGAAAGAAAAAGTTTGGACGAGAATGAAAATTTTTTTTCTTATAAGGGCACAAAAAAAAAAATTATGAGTAAAAACGTGAAATGTGTGGGTTTTTATCACGTGCAGCAGCGAGTTTTGCAGTTGGAGCTCTGGTTGAAAAGGGGTTGGTTTAAAGAGATTGTTGGCAGTTTATCAGTGTCAGTGGATGCAATTGAGCTGTCTGTATAATACTTAAGAAGAAGCTGAGAGCACTGGAGTTCGTTCTCGTTGGAATGGGTTTACGAACTATCCGAGAGAGATCGGAACAATAATGTCTCTTACTGTGATGATCATCCAGATTCCAGTGTGGTGTGGACAGTCTACTTTGGCGTTAGTTCGGAATAAAGATTGTGTTGTATGTAATCATTGCAATTGTGTCTTCTCGAGTCCGGGGTATCTCTCTTTGATAAGACACACCTGCTTGTATTGATGATTTTGACACATTTTTTAACCACACTTTCAAAGTGCCAATCGTGAGTTTTACGAGTGAAGAGTCAGGAATCAAAGATCAACAGTTCTCTCTGTATAGTTGCAACCTTCTATATCAATTAGTAGAAACAGAAACTGTGTATTGAAGTCTTTATTGTAGACCTTACAAAAACGTCATGAACTACCACTAAGAAGCACTTAACGCTCAAACACAACCACCAAAAACTTAAAATCACTTCAAATGCTGCTAGTACTCACAATTGATACACTCTCTTCAATCCAAGACTCACTTCTTTTAAACTGTCAACTAAATCTCTTTCACGTTATGTGATAAATCCGAAACTCCGATCGCCGAAAATCTCTGGAATTCAACTTGTTTCATATTTTGAGCCTCAAATACTTCCCTAACAATATTTGTTTCATATTACTGAGACTCTAACAAGCTCTTCTAAAACCCAGAGAATAACACAGCACTCACACCTACGATGTCAGCTATCAGTACTGGCGAGAGAAAGAGACATAGACCCTCTACGTTGGATTTGAAACGTTCTAAGGTCGATGTTAATGAACCTACTGGGAATTCAAATGAAAATGCGTTGAAAGCTGCTTCACCTGCATCGTTACCTCTTGCCAACAACATAAGAACCACTGTCAAGATATCCAACTCCATTGCAGCACAACAGCGTGCCATCATTCAATCCAGAACAAATGCAGATGCCAGTTCGGATCAGGATCAAGATAAGGAATATGATGAGACAGAAACAGAAACAGAGACTCCAGATGAACAAACTACTGAGACTAATGAGGACAAGAGTAAAGATGATATCAGTATAAACGATGACCTATCTATACCGATAGCTCAAAGCCAGAAAAGACTCAAAAGAGCCAAAGCTCCACCACCATTGAATTTGAACTTAGGACAGAGTAAGATCTCTCCAAGTATCAAGTCTGCACCACTTTACAACATTAAACCACATCTATACTCTTATGGTCAGGAGAGACAACCACAACTAGTCAAAAGACGTGTTCAAATTGCACCTTCTGCTAGAACTGGCCAACCTCAAGGAAACATAATATTGACAGCCAACAGATCTAGGCTGATACAACCTTCACCTTTACAATATGCCAATAGACCCACACAACCTCAATATGGTCAAGGATTGTACCCTATACAGCAACATATTCCTAAAACTGCAACCACTTACAGAAATCCAATAAATGCAAGAGGTGCATTGCCTTTAACTCAACATCAACTTGCTAAATATCAGCAACAACTAGCATATCATCAAGAACAATGGTCGAAATTTAAAGAATATAGGGATTCGAGGAAAGGTAATCATGTCACTGATGTTTTTGAAGGTGATGAAACAAGATTGGCACCAGCTGTATCTCAACCGTTAAGTGCCCAACGTGAATTTTTTAACATTGACACATCTAAATCAATTTCTGTTCAACAGTTAAAGGCAAAGATCAATAATGGTGAGGCTAAAGGCAATACTGAAACTATTGAAGAATCTGATGAAGATACACTTGAATCAGGTGCCATTGAAGAAGGAGCAGAAGTTTCAACTGAAAAGGATATTCCAATTCGTACAGAACTTAGAATTTCAGATAATATTTTCAGATTTGAATTCAAAAAAACTGATAATTTATCTGAGACTGATAAGACAAGATTCTTGAATCATTGTGCTGTTGCATGGGAAAAGTTTGCATCATCTGAGAAACAAAAACAGAAACATAAATAACTGAAGTAATGAAAAGAAAAAAAGAACTCAACCTAATTATTTTTTTTTAGACGATAACCGTAGCTATTTCAAGGTTCTCACAAAATTACATACATGAAATTAAATAATTAACATTTCATTCATTGATTTCCCCTAGTGCAAATCTTTAGACATATATGGCCCATCAAGTTCATAACCTAATCTGCTATAATAATTTCTTACACCAACACCACTAATAACACTCATTTTTTCTGATCCATGCTCTTCTCTTGCAATTCTTTCAGCTTCTTCCATCAAAAGAGTACCAAAACCTTGATGTTGGAATTTTCTTGGATCTCTTGAATGTAAAGGAACAACAGAACCATAAACGTGTAATTCTCTAACTAAAGAAACCCTTTTACCTGTGAATTCTTTTCTATATGTGTGCTTTTTAGTTGCTTTTCTTAATCTTAAAAGACCGATTAAAATATCTTGTTTTGGATCTTCATATGAAAGGAAAGTTTCCCATCCATCATTTGCATAATAATCTCTTCTAATTAACTCAACTTGATCTGGTTGAACTTTATGATGAACTTCCTGAATACCAACTTCTCTTGTTCTGACATCTCTACATTTGGTACCAAAATCTTTCATTCTAGCCAATGCTAATTCTCTCAAGTTACCATTTTCAACACCAGAAGAAACCAATGGCATTGGGATATCTCTTTGGACTCTATAAATTCTTGTCCATGGTGGAACTAAAGCTAAAATTCTGGCGACTAAATCGATCAATGCATTAGCGTTATATGATTTATATCTTCCTGTTTTCCAAAGCTCATATAAACCAGTACCTCTGATAACTAAAGTTGGATAAATTTTCAAACCATCAGTTCTAAAATCTGGATTTTCAAAATATTCTTTGAATTGCGCTAAATCTCTTTCCATACCAACATTTGGTAAATCAGGCATCATATGACTAACGATTTTATAACCTGCATCTTTGGCTTTTGCAAATGTATCACAAACAGCAGTGACTGTATGACCTCTATTTGTGTCTCTTGCAACGTCTTCATAAACACTTTGAACACCAATTTCCAATCTCGTACATCCATACTTCAACATATCATCCAAATGGGTACGGGTACAGTAATCAGGTCTTGTTTCAATGGTGATACCAACACATTTAGTTAATGACTGTTGGGAATATTTAATGGCTTGGTCTAGATCAGTACCGTTATAACCAGATAAGGCATTATGAAGTTGACATATGAATTCTTCTCTGTATTCTTTATCAAGAGACATGAATGTACCACCCATGACGATATATTCCACTTTGTCAACAGAATGTCCTAATTGTTTTAATTGATCAATACGACCTCTTGCTTGCTCATATGGATCATAACGAGCCCTGATGGCTCTCATAGAGGTAGGTTCATAACCTGTATATGATTGGGTTGAGTACTCAAAATCTGAATCTGGACCACCTGGACAATAAACACAAATATTACCAGTAAATGAAATATGTGGGCAACGATGAGGTTTTGACATAACGGCAACAACACCGACACCAGATGCTGTTCTGACAGGTTTGGCTTTTAATTTAGGTAATAGATATTTCTTATACTGATCAGGGATTGAGTTTATAACATCTGTAAGTCTTGGTTGTGATTTCAATTTGTATTTCTTTGAATTCTTTGTGATTAATCCATTAAGATTAATTTCTTTTGACGTTTTAAGAGAATCAATTAATTCTAAAGTGATATCGGAACAGCACTGCACGAAACGCTCCTTCTCAGGAGCCATTTTCTGCTTGCTCTTTATCACACCAACCACCATCGTTCAAATATGATATGTGTATGTGGTTTTGGTCTTTGAGATGAAATCAAAAGAATTTTAATTTTGGCCAATTGCCTCAGATTTAAATTTTTTTAGTAAAAAATGCGGCGCAAACCAGATGAGCTTCCCAAAACGGGAAACTTCCTAAACCAGCATATTTCTCCTTCTTTTCTCGCACCTGAATGAAAATCGACATTTGGCCAAAATTAAAACAGAGTGATCTAACAACAACAATCGAAAAGACTTGATAAAATCCTTGTTCTGTCAGCTTTTAGCGACTCTTGTCTGAACTACACGGGTTTTATTTTGCTACTCTAACATGTCTGAGAGTCAATTGTCTTCGGATCAGGCGCCAGCCGCGGCTTTGCCCGTCCAACAAGACTCACCAGATCAACCAGAACAAACACAACAGATATCTTCGAAAAATGCAAAGAAGAATAAGAGAAAGAAGGAGAAGAAGAAACAGAAACAGTTGGAGGCTAGGGCCATTGCTGCAGCAAGTGAAGAGAACACCGCACATACATCACCTACTGATACTCATGAACACGTACACGCTGATTTGGCTGTTGAGCCAAGTGTTGAACAAGTGTCTGTTGAAGAGCCAGCTACGAACATTGAAGTAGAAAATGAAGATGTTATTCCTGATAGAATTGTTTTAGAACCGGCTGCTGGAATTGAAAGTGTTCCTGAGATTGAGGTGAATACTGAAACTGATCCAATCTTGGAACCAACACCATCAAACCTTGTCTCCGGGAAATTTGGAAATGATTCCATTAAGGATACACAATTAGTGGATCAATCTCCATTACCAGAGTCCACCAAATTAGAAGATCCTAGAGATCAAGTGGTTGAGGGTGTGCATGTTAGCAACGAACCTGTTGAAGTAATAATTTCAGAGCCAGAAGCAGTTGCAGAGGAACCTCTATTTCAATCAAGTGGCAATGAACCACTTCCTTGGGAAAGCAATGCTGCAGAAGTCAATGAAAACCCATCTCCTGTCTCTTTTCCATTGGAGCAACCTCCTGAAGTACAGGTTGAGAAATCCGAGAATCATGTTTCTGATTTATTTGAGACTAGTGAATCTCCAGATCTTCCTTGGAATTCAAATACTGTACCTGTGCAGAATGAAAATGTTGTTGAACAACCAAACTCAGAGCAATCAGGATCAGATCTATTTGGAAACGGCGAGAAGACTGATTTGCCATGGGAAGAAAATGTAACTCAACAGGGAGAAACTCAAGAGGCCCAGCAAGCAGATCAAGAACCTGAATCACAAGGTCAAGATCCTTTCAGATCCAATGATGAAAGTTCTTTACCATGGACTTCAAATCAACAAGTCTCTGAAGCTGAACAACCTAAAGCACAACTAGATTTCATGGAAACGCTTATGCATCAAGATCTTCAACCATCTTCTGATACAGTGGAACAAGCAGTTAGTCAAGAGGCAAATGGTGCCACTGAACTGAATCAAGATGCCCAGAATGATGTTAATGATTTGTTTACAGATGAGCATAGATCTGAATCTTTACCATGGGAAGAACCTGTGAATAAACCAGTTGTTTCAAACCAATCAGAGCCTGAAAAAGTTGCGAATGATGCTGCTGCTGAGAACCTTTTTGAAACAAAGGACGATGTTGATTTCTTTTCAAAGTTGGCTCCAAACAGTGCCACTGTCAAGCAAGAGGACAAAAAGGATGATAAATTTGCATTCTTATCAGATGATATAGATGATGATTTGCTAGATGATGATTTGTTGGATGATGATTTGTTAGATGATGACTTGTTAGAGGAGTCTGCTGTTCCTGCTCAACCTACTCAACAACCTATTCAACAACCTATTCAGCAATTTGTTCAACCTGCTCAACAACCTAAATATGTCCCTGCTCAACAGGCCAAACCAGCATATGGTACAACTCCATCTTTCAATCCTTATTCATCTTCCAACACGTTCAATTCACCAGTGCCTTCCAATAATCATTTGAATATTGAGAAATTGAATGAAAACAAGAAGAAATCTGATGCTTATGACTTTCCAGTTGATTTGATGCCTAAGAGGGAGTTCACGAAACCTGCTGCTCCTCATGTATATAAGCCACAGGTGCAACAGTCGTTACCACAACAAGCCAATCAAAGTCAATTTCCTCAACCAATTGCAAAAGACTCTCCTCCAACTTTCAACAAATACGCTGCTCCTCCAGCTGTTGCTAAATCACCATTTACTGGACCAGATTCTTTAGCTGCTCCACCTCCTTCAACTTCTCCTAGAGTGACCAAGAAACAATCATCATTCTTTGAAGAGTTGCCAGTTCTTCAACACATTGGTCCAGCTAAAGCTGCTAGAGTTCAGACGAGATCAATCTCAAATGCATCAGTTAACAGTCCCGCATCAAACTTTAGTCCATCTTTCAACAGAAATGCAAAATCTTATGACCCTAAGGTCCCAGCTAATGGACCTCCATCTATTGCCAATTCAAGGTATTCATCTGTTGGAATTCAAGGTTCTGCTCTGCCACCGCCACAACCACCTATCAACTCATATGCATCTGTCCAACAGCAACAACCACCACTACAGCAACAGCAGTTTGTTCCAAATAATGGACCACTTCCAGCTCCAGGTGCTTCTCCTAGAACTTCAAATTATGCTCCAGTGCAACCTCAATTACCACAACCTAATGCCCTTGGTATCCATCCGGTTGGTGGTGTCACAAACAATTTGGTTTCAGGGAATCAAACGGGTGCGTATGCTCCCCAGCAACCACCTAACCCATATGCTCCAAATCAACCTCAGCAACCCCAAGCTGCTTTGTATGCACCTGGTCCACCAAATCCATATGGTCCTAGTCAGGCAGCACCTCAAGGAGATGGGTACCCAACCGTCAATATTCCTAATCAAACTGCTCCGCAGCCTATATTATCTCCATTGTTAAACCAGATTCAAGGTGGTCGTCGTTTATCATCTTCTACCAATCAGCACCTTGGTGTTAACACGAGTTTGAATGCTGGAGCTAATGTTAAT
This sequence comes from Gotozyma montana, assembly GCA_003706615.3. Lineage (NCBI taxonomy): Eukaryota > Fungi > Ascomycota > Saccharomycetes > Phaffomycetales > Phaffomycetaceae > Gotozyma > Gotozyma montana. The sequence goes on from PPLU03000010.1 coordinate 181,847, forward strand.
TCTTTGAAATCTCCAAGTTCAGCACAATCTGGTCCATCGAGATATGCACCAATCAATCACAGAAGACAAGCAAGTAATACTGCTAATCATTATGATCCAAATAGTCTTTCAAAGGTTCAGGGCGCTGGAACGATTTATGAGAAGAAGTTTCAGCCAAATTTACAACCATTGCCAGTTCAACAAGGTGGTCCACAATTTGTTAATCAACATCAACAAGTTGGGTTGCCTGTGGGGGCTGCTCCACCTGCACAAGGTCTGAACCATCATCATCAGAACCAACAACTACATCCACAACAACAAGTGTTCCAACCTCATAACGCTTCCGCACCTTATGCTGTCGGTAATGGACCTGCACAGTTCTTGACTCCAAATCCAGAGGAGTTGTTGAAACGCCAATTTCCTTTATTCAGCTGGGGTAAGAAAGTGAGTTACTACATTCCAAGTAATAACTATCATTCTCAGAATGGCATTAAATTAGTTGATGTTGAATCTGTTTTAAAGGAACCTCTGTTGAAAGAATTTCCTATCATCTCAAAGAAAAATATTCCATCTATCTTGAAATATTTGGATTTCTGTACTGAACAACTGTCCTCCAATAACCAATCAGTTTCAGATGGTGATGAAATTTTGCTAATTCAGTTGTTAAAACACAAGTTGAGTAACAGTCCTGAAACTTTCAACTATGGTGCTATCTTTAACTACACTGAACAAGCGGCAACTCATTCATATCATGAGAAAGTTCGTGGTCAACCATTGAATAAAAGACATCTATTTACTTTGATTTCAGGTGGTCAAAAGGTTGAAGCTGTTGAATTGGCTTTACAATACCAGAACTATGCTCTTGCTTTATTCATTTCAGGTATCATTGACAAAACAACATGGTTGAGAACAGTGGAGAACTATTTGAAACATGAGTTTGTTGGTGATGATAATCAATTCATGCCAATCTTGTTACATATCCTGGTTGATGATGTTAAGACGGTTATTAACACATTTAGAAATGACCCTCATAGAAAGCAATTTGCTTTGACTCATTGGAAAGAGTTGTTATCTGCTGTTGTTTCGAACAAACCAGATTCATTAAATTTGTTTTTGTCAGAATTTTCAACATTTTTGATCGAAAATGACCTCGTCTTAGCTGGTCATATTGTTCTTTTCAGCAATGATCTACCATTACCATCAAAATTACACTCATCTTCACTCAAGATTGTTCTATATTCAGAGATTTATGGTTTAATTTTACAACAGGCTGGAATTCCTGTGGATTTGACAGATATTTATGTTCGTCACTCATCATTATGCATTGATTACAATCTTGTTTCTGAGGCACAAAGGTATCTCGATTTGGCATCTGCTTCAATCAAAACATCTAAAGTCGCTGATAATAGTTTGAAATTTGCGGTCAAACACTTGAGTGAACAAGTTAGTGGTCCTGCTGATGGTGGTTGGTTTGGAAGACCCAAACTTGATAAAGTTTGGGGACAATTGGATAAGAGTTTGAATAAGTTCATATCTGGTGATGAAGCGAAGCCTAAACAAAAAGAGGGAGTTTTCAGCAAGTTTAGTCCATCTGTTTCAAGAAATTCATCATTTGTGTCTATCTCTAATGCTGCTGGTCCTCCATCAGTCTACGATGTGAACTCATCATTTGCTTCTGTTCCTTCAGGCGCTCCTAGAATTGGCCATCAACATCCATCAGCTCTTCATTTAGCTGGAGCTGGAAAACCTCCTTTAGCAAGTCATGGTTCAAGACCTCAAATACATAGAAGTTATACACCACAAACTGAGTTGAATGTTTCTCAACATGCTTCACCAGCTGCACCAAATAACTTTGCCCAGCCTCCGCCAATTGGTCAGTCTGCTTTCACATCTCCAAAATCTGTCAAGAATATCAGCTCATCTCCGCAGCAAAGAGCAGGTAGATATTCAGTTGGTAATGCTGATTCTAGAAGATCATCACTTGGCGATGATATTAAGGTTAGAGCTTCACATCCAGTTTATAATCCAACAGGCTTGCCTCAAGTTGTTGAATCTCCAGTTGTAACTCAACCACCACAGGCTATACCAAATGGAAAACCTGATCAGATTATTCCTGGACCTCCTCCAAATGCGGCAAGAAGAGAACCAACCAGAAGTCAATCAAGAACAAGATATGCCCCAACTCCATCGTTTGAACCAGTCAGAGATGTTCCAAAAGATTCTCTTGTCCAGAAACCTCATGAGCCTCAGTTACAACCCCCAATTCAACCATCGCATGCTCCATCACAATATCAAGCTAGACCATCCCAGCCTTCATATTCAGAACAAAGTTACCAGTCTTTGGGACAAACGGAAGCCCTTTCAACCACTCCACATCATCCTGTCTCTCAACACAACTCAAACCCTGCCGCTGAACCGTTGAATCATCATCATAATTCGACGCAGTCCCATGTTGTGCATGGTGAGACTCCATTGGTGGAAAATGACAGCGCTCCGGATGGAAATCATCCAAACCAGTACAACAATGATAGTTTTAGTCAAGAGCAGGAATCTCAACAGTATCCAGCTTCTGAATTTGAAAGACCAGAGATACTCGGTGAATCTACAGTCGATGATAACACAGGAGAGGAAGTTGACAAACAAGTTTTCGATCGTATCGAAAGTGTGAGTGATTTTGGCTCGAGTGACGTTGTACCATATGAAGAGCCTGTTTCTGATGAAGCAGGACAAGAACAGGCTGCGCCAACCAGCGGCTTGGGTCAAGAGTATGATATTCCTGAAAATTTGCAAGAAGAAGTTTATCAATCTAATTCTCAAATCACAATTGACGATGCTGAAGAAGAAGGTGAAGTGAAGGCTGAACCAGAGACACAGCAAACGCCAATAATTACTAGCCCACCTGTACTTGAACCAGAATCTGAACCATCAACAGTGCATAACCAACCTACGGCTACGAATGCAACAATTCAAGAGACTATTGCACCAGCCTCAGAGTTACCTAACATAGTTTCCCCAACAAGAGTCAATCCTTATGCTCCATCATCATCTACCTCACAACCAAATAGAATCAACAGATATGCACCATCAGCAGAGAAGAAGCCAAATCCTTATGCCCCTGCTCCAGCCCAAGTGTCTGTTGAGCCTGATGTTAAACCATTTGCTGCTTCTGAACCTACATACCCTGCATATCCACCTTCATCTAACTATCCTGCTCCAGCCCATCAATCTAGTGTTTCTCCAACTGCTGCTGAACCAGTCATCAGATCTACCCTATCCCCAATTGAGACAACCCTTCCACCTACTACGAGAAGAAAATCATCTTTGACCACTCCTGTTAATCCATACGCCCCAGTTGGCGGTGCCATCCCTAACAGAAATCCATCAATCAATTTGTCTACTCCTGGTCAATCAAGAAAGAGTTCATATGCTCCAATTAATAATAATGGTGAAGCAAATTTCAACTCTTATAGATCCCAATCAATCACTGATTCAGAGTCTATAGCTAGTGGGTTCAATGTCAACAATGCACCAGTAATCTCATCCCCAAGTGCTTCTAACTTTGAACCTTTACAACCACCACATAACGGATCTCCATCAACTAGATTCAACGCATATGAACCTCCAACTACCAACCTCAACAAAACTCAAATTGATGAAGAGGACGAAGAATATTATGACGATGTTGTGGAAGATGATGAAGATGACGATGATGAAGATGATGGTCAAGTAGGTGATTCTAAGAAAGTTGAAGAAAAGAAGAAAGATGATCAACCTGTCAAAAAATTGAAAGAGAAAGAGTCTGGTTGGTTTAATTGGTTGCGTAAAGATAACAACGGACCTAAAGTTTACAAAGCACACTTGGGTGAAAAGAGCACGCTTCGTTACGATGAGAATTTGAAAAGATGGGTTAGTGAGAGTACAACTCCAGAAGAACTAAAAGCACTCTCTGCACCAACACCACCTCCTCCAATCATCAAGAAAAAACCAAGTAATTTGAGCAAACCACGTTCTGATACTTTGACGGGTACTTCAGGTCCTCCATCATTGAATGGTGCCAATGGTCCATCAGCTGCACCACCTGGACCTCCTTCCATTGGCGCAGGTCCATCACCAAGCCCAGGTCCAGGTCCCTCTGGTCCATCAAAGAAAGCTCCTACTCCTTCCGATTTGGACTCTTTGCTTGGTCTATCTGCTCCAACTGCCGGTGCATCTGCTAGAAAGAAGAAGAGAAATGGTAGAGGATATGTCGATGTCATGGGTTCGATGCAAGAAAAGTGATTGCATGATAGTTGGTGATACAACTGATCCCCCTAGTTAAATACAAAATGAATAAAAGTGATTTATGTACATTAAATATTTACAGTAAGATGTTCAAGCCTTTGTGGATGATGCAGATTCTTCAATGACTGGAGGAGCTCTATAGATATCACCGTTAATACGCATATCTTCAAAAATCATGGACTGGTCAATATCTTCTGGTTTTGGAATTCTGTCAGATGGTGTGTTTTCGAAAACAGATCCGGCTAACATGACTTCGTTAGTGTCAATATCAATTAAATAACCAACATAGTCAATGACGTTTCTTTCAGTTTTGGTGACTTTATCAGTTTTCAAGTTAACATTGATTAATTCTTGTTTGGTGTTGAATTTGTAGACAGCTTGACAATATTCAACTGGTCTTCCCGGTAACATGATAGGTCTAAAACTGACAAGTTTAGGTTTTTCATTGAACTTCAGTAGTTTCCAATCCAATTTAACTGATTTTGGAATCGATCCAATTCTGTTAGTTAATGATTTTTCAACCCAAACAGAAACAGATTTTTCGATAGGTTTGATATCACCTGATGCAAAACTTTTATTAACGGCAACGTAGTTCTCAATTGCTTTGTTTTTCCATAGTAGAAACTGTGGTTTGATCCCCGTTTGCCAACGTAGTAAAGCGACTTGAATTGTGTTGATACCCAAAACGTAAACTCTTCTTAATAGAGAGTTCCAGACACCTTTAGGATTTGAAAATGGAGATGGTAGTTTGTTATATGAGACTGGAACGTATATGTCTCTTGTAAGGCCAATGAAACGAGGATCAAAGACTGATTGAGTTGATGGTTCTGAACTCTTCTTCTCTGCTTTGCGTAACGATGAGGTGGAAAATTGGGCCACTATACTGCTAGATCCCAAAGATTTTGAGCCTATGAGTGCTCTAGGAAGGCTTCCAGTGACAGGTATTCTATACAGAGGCATTTCAAGAGTATCAAATCACTTCGATATGGAGACAACGCTATATTAAACCGTTTTTTTTCAAAATTTGATGTTTTTTCGTTTTTCTCGAGAACGCCAAATTTGCGTAATGGCTTTCCTAATTCGGTTTTCACATGATTTTGCGCGAATAGAATCTTTGCCCAAAAAAAAATTGAGTAAACAAAATACAAAAAAGTTCGTTAAAGGTCAAGAAAGAGCAGTATTAGGAGAGTTTGATCATAAACTCAACACGTCCAGTAACTTCCAGCTCATATATTATCCCTCTCAGCCGCTGCTTTTTTGAAAGAGCCTTTGAAGAGAGTTCAACTGTTCGAATTTCACTGTCTATACGTGACGTTATAGAAGGACCAAATAGCTAAAAAGTTCGATCGATATCGATTTTGTGATAATTAAACTTAATTTCTTGCACTTTGAGGAATTTTAGTTTTGAGACTAAAAGTTTTATCGGAAAAGACAATAGAACGTCCATATTGAGCTCATCAACAAAGCTCGTCTTCGAATAGTTCTTTTTTTAGACATACGGTCTATATTTAGAATTGTGTCAAACAGGTACTATACTGATTAAAACTTTTTCACTAAAAACCGAGTGGTGATAACATACCAAGCGATACAAGCAATTATTTCAGTTTGATAAACAAGATTTTATCCGTCTTTTGCATTACTCTTTACCAATTCCAATATTTTTTTTTTGGTCAACTGCCTAATTAGTACAACAATTTTTCAACAATGGGTAGAAGAAAGATTTCCATACAACCAATCACTGATGAAAGGAACCGTAAGGTTACTTTTGTGAAAAGAAAAGCAGGTTTATTCAAGAAGGCACATGAGCTAGCAGTGTTATGTCAAGTTGACCTTGCTGTTGTGATTTTAGGTAACGACAATTCCACTTTTTATGAGTACAGTTCCGTCAAGTTGGACGATTTAATGAAAAGACATGATTCAAATGGTTATTCCCATGATGTTAAAACACCACAGGACTATGGTGATTATGAACTTGTTTCCAGAGTGAAAAATAAAGGTCAGAAGAAGGGTCATTCAAAACAACATTCTGTGACTTTGTCAGTTAATGATGATGTTGGGTCAAGCGAAGATGATGATGAAGAGGATGAAGATGATGACGATGATGAGAATGAAGTTGTGCCAGTAAGCAAAAAAAGAAGAACCATTGTGACATCTAACAAAGGTACGACTATAAACCCTGAACCACCACAAAATATTCAAGTTCCATATGGAGGTGGAAATTTACAAATGTATAACACATCATTTGCAGGACCACCACCAATTCAGAATCAACAGCCCATTCTTCTTCAACAGCAAAATCAAGCTAACAATCAACTATACCAATTGAGACCCACATTACCACCAAATACTATTCCAAATCAACCTGGTGTTGGTGAGAATGTTGCTTCACCAGATTTGAAAAGAATAACAGGTCTTACGCAACAACCAATACCGCAGCCTTATGGATATCCTGGACTGCAAATCTATCCAGGAACCCCTTCATCACAAAGATCAGATTTACTCCCAGCCATTGGCACACCTATTGTTAATGAGAACACGAATAACTCAAGCTCTCCATATGATACATCCAGGGCACGTTCATTGAACAATAACATTAACAAGAGACCAGTATTGCGTGTGGAGATTCCTCATGATGCATCCAGTAAAAGTTCAACTCAAGCAATAACGGATGAAAAAGATAGCGCTGCTACATTAACAGGAGTTACTAAAACTGAAGAAGTTCAATCAGCAGTTACTGTTAAAGAGAATTCAAGTGCTGGAAGTAATAAACCTTCATTCATTGACAATTCATCAAACAAGTCAACTCCATTATCAGCAACATTGCCTACAAGAGGCGGGTTTGCCCTTCCTCCCCCACAACCTTCCCAACATATACAATATCAACAGAATTTTGATCAAATGACAGGCGAGCAGACACCATTGACTGGTGGTCTACCTTCGAAGTATGTCTCTGGTTTGTTCCATTCACCATCCAATTTCTATTCAGAGAGTTGGAACATACCTTTTGGATCAGGAACCACTCCATTTCCAAACTCAGCTGCTCCACATCAACTGCCCAATGTAAATCCAGCTAATTCAGGACCTCCAAGAATTGCAAAATTACCTTCACTAGACTTCCTGGACTCACCACTACAGACATTTGCAAGGGACTCAAAAGAGCGAAAGAGTGATGCTGACAATGGTGACGGTAATGAAGCTGGAGGTAAGAAAATAGATTTTAGGGAATCCTAGAGCTATACCTGTGTAAAATCTACACATGCTGAACATGAAGATAAATAGATGTTGTATTCATTATGTTCTAAGGTTCTTAACGTAGTAGGTTCTTTATTTTTATAGCCCTATATAAAAACACGTGACTTTTATAAAGCCCTATCTTATTTAGCGATTGTTGGTGTATGGATTTAATTTCTAGATAAACAATTTTCAAGTCACAATTTTTAAATCCTCGCGAAAGTTTACGAATCGAGGAAATTTCCGTTTTCGGTACCCACTCTGAAATTTTTCATGATTGATTCTGTATGGCAGCGCGCAGTGGGTTTGGAAATATTTGAAAAATAGTTTACTGCTTTGAGGTTCAGCTAGAAATTAAAACAGTATTCAAGCCAGCATGAAAGTATGTGACAGTGCCGTCAGGAGAAGAGCACATATGAGAGAACACGTTCAGTATCAACACCAGAATCCGAAATAGCCATATACAGACACCAGTCCAGTCAATATCTGTAACACCAATGAGTTTAATCCCAATATGAAGACCACATAAATATACCATTCAATCAAGAAAGACTCATAAAAAGATAGGAATCAACCTAGTCAGAGTATGAAGTATTGACTACTAGCCCTTTCAGTTACAATTCCCAACACTTCATGATCATATATCAACTAAAACATCTATTCATTCAATAGCCACAATTTACTTTAAATGTTGAAGATATATATAATACCAGACACTACAAAACACAGCTCTGAATTCACTTCAAACAATAGGACACAACTTATTAGGATCCATCGTTCACAGATTTCATATTCCACGTATCATAACTACTAACTTGCCAATCTATCATATGTGCTTCTACTCCATCAATAGATTGATCAAATTTACTAACAACTTTTAACAGTTAAACATTTCTTACCCAGCTAACGGTACCAACAAATCCGTCGACATTGACGATGACCACAAATTGCGTATCTTTTACGAAAAGAGAATCGGTGCTGAAGTCGAAGGTGACTCAGTTGGTGATGAATTCAAAGGTTACGTTTTCAAAATCGCTGGTGGTAATGACAAACAAGGTTTCCCAATGAAACAAGGTGTTTTGTTACCAAACAGAGTTAAATTATTGTTACACGATGGTGTTTCATGTTACAGAGCCAGAAGAGATGGTGAAAGAAAAAGAAAATCCGTCAGAGGTGCTATTGTCAGTGCTGACTTGTCTGCTTTACACTTAGTTGTTGTTAAACAAGGTGAAGCTGAAATTGCTGGTTTGACTGATGTCCAAAACCCAAAGAGATTAGGTCCAAAGAGAGCTAACCACATTAGAAAATTCTTCGGTTTAACCAAAGAAGATGATGTTAGACAATACGTTATCAGAAGAGAAGTTACCAAAGGTGACAAAACTTTCACCAAAGCTCCAAAGATTCAACGTTTAGTTACTCCACAAAAATTACAAAGAAAACGTCACTTGAAATCTTTGAAAGTCAGAAATGCTCAAGCTCAAAGAGATGCTGCTGCTGAATACGCTCAATTATTAGCTCAACGTTTACACGAACGTAAAGCTGAAAGAGCCGAAATCAAAAAGAGAAGAGCTTCTTCTTTGAAAGCTTAGGTTCATTTTCTATGTATATCACATAAAAAAAATACATCTTGAATTTAATTAGTTAAAATCTGTTAAAAATAGTGACCGATAGTACTAACTACAGAATAAATAACGTTAACCCGTAAAATCATCTCAATAACTCTATAAAATTTTATCGCATTAAACTAAAGTGACCAATTCTTCAGCAGATGTTGGATGGATAGCAACAACTGAATCAAAATCAGCCTTGGTAGCACCCATCTTAACGGCAACACCAAAACCTTGTAAAATTTCAGCAGAAGCATCACCAACTAAATGAAGACCGACAACTTTTTCTTCTTTACCTGAAACAACCAGTTTATAACTGACTGGTGATTTGTGTTCAAGCATTGCGTAGTACATTGGTGTAAATCTTGATTTGTAAACTTTGATGTTTTCAGCACCGAATTTCTCTTTTGCTTCAGCTTCAGTTAAACCAATTGAACCAGCTTCTGGATGTGAGAAAACAACTGATGGCACATTTTCGTAATCTTGTTTCAAAGTGGAGAATTCTTCACCACCAAATAATCTAGCAGATAATTTTCTACCAGCAGCAATTGCAACTGGGGTCAGTTCCACTTTACCGACAACATCACCTAATGAGTAAATGTTCTCAGCAGAAGTGTTTTGATATTCATCAACAACAATGTTATCTTTGGAATCAAGTTTGACATTAACGTTTTCAAGACCTAATCCTAAGAAAGATCTTCTACCAACGGTCCAAATAACTTGATCAACTTCAAGAGTTTTACCAGTGTCCAAGTTGACTTTCAATGCACCGCTTTCCAACTTTTCAATGGATGTGACATTACTAGTCTTGTGAACATTGACACCAATATTAACGTAGTGATCGGTGATTGTAGTTTGAATTGAGTCGTCAAATTTACGTAAAACGGTTTCACCTCTAATGATCAAATGAGTTTCAGTGTTTAAACCGCGGAAGAAACCGGCAAATTCAACACCAATGTAACCAGCACCAACAATTGCAACTCTCTTAGGTTGGGTTTCTAATTTGAAGAATCCATCAGAGTCAATTGCATATTCATAACCTGGAACTTCAGGTTTAATTGGAGTACCACCGGTAGCGATCAAGATTTTGTCAGCAGTGTAAGTTTCAGTGGTACCGTCTCTCTTATTAACATCAACGGCACCGTCTTTGTTGATTTTGGCCCAACCATAGACTAAATCAACACCTTCTTTAGCCAAATTTCTCTCATATATACCATTTAGTCTCTTGATATAAGCATCTCTTTTTGGTTTGAAGTATTCCCAATTGAATGTTTTAGATAAAGCTGGATCGACATCGAAACCGTACTCTTTGGCTTCACTGATTGTCTTTGCAACATCAGAAGCGTACCACATGACTTTCTTTGGAACACATCCAACATTGACACAAGTACCACCAATGTCTTTACCTTCGATAACTAAGGCTTTAGCACCATATTTAGCAGCACGTCTGGAACTGGCGACACCACCGGAACCACCACCAATGACTAAGTAATCGTAATGTTTTGGAACAGGAGCCATTTTATGAAATTGTCTAACAAACTGTTTAAACATAAAGTAGAAGTGAAATGGAGAAATTAATTGCTTTTCTGTTTTTATATAAAGAGCCTCCAGCCTCAATTTTTTAATTACTAATTTTTCGTGAGTTCTAAAGCTTCCAGACGTAAGGGCTCATGACTAATTAGTTGGAACAGCTGAAAGAACCGTGGGAAGAAAAGAGAGTATCGGTAAAGCTTCTATTTGTTCTTTGGTCTTTGATTTAGACACCTTGATACATTTGTTAGCCTCATTCTATGAGAAATTGGTTCATTTTATTTTTTAGTTAATTTTTCAATGCCGGTGTTAACATCCCCTTAATCTTAGTTAAGTCTATAACTCAATTATCAACACAAATAGTTATGGCAACCGATCTTTTATTGGCAACATACACGTCTTTGATCGCATTTGGATCTATGTCCAAATCCGATCCCCATTCCCTATATTTGGGCTATGCCAACGAATTAGCATTCAGTGGTCCATCAGAGAACATACCTACAAATTTATCTTATAATAGAGAACTTAAACCCAAAGAAGCTGATGTGAGGTATATTCAAGCTATCAAGGAGACGACTGCTGGTATTACTGCTCTTTCCTCGTTTGTGGGAGCAGTTAGCAGAACGAGTTCATTGGTAAACAAAGGCCCTTGTATTGCAGCTGTTGCAGGTTTAGCTGTTGTTTCTGGTGTTTTATTGATACCTAGTGGCGACACTGGCAAGAAATATATACAGGGGAGGACCATACAGGGGCCCCACACCCAGGCATAAATGGAATGTTTCGTGTATATTAAAGACTTGAGGCAAGAGTGTCAAGTTTCACCATAGAAGAAGGCACAAGGGCACTAAAACTACAAAACAGGAAATTACCTAGAGGTCAGAGCCTCTCGAGTTTGTGATGAAGACCTGAGAATCGAGACTTTTATAGCTGCAGTATGAATATGGCTAACTGTTATCAGATATCCCTAAATTAATCCAAATTGTGTGACTTAGAGTTGTGCAACTACATGAATATGATCGGAATGCTGATAAAATCTATTAATGCGAGAGTTATGTTAATAAATGTAATTTATGATTTGAATATTAATGCTTTGGTTTATGATTATGCTGGTATTTGTAAGTTGTTAGATGTTTCAAACGATTTCTTCATCAATGGATTTTTCCTCTGTCTGATTCTGTAGAACAATAGGCGACAACATTATAATGAATGACCCAATAATGCAAATAGATGTACTAAGAACCAACGCAGTACCATATATAGCACCCATGTATTGGAAAGGCACCCAAGAAGTTAGCTTGTATGTTTGAGTTGCCGCTAATGACATGGTTCCCAGTGGGAAAGTCATTGCCCATACCCCATGATGATATTTGTCAAGTTTGTAAGACAGAATAGATGCAATTGCTATGAATGTGAAGAAGAATCCAAGTGATTGTAAAAACAAACCTGTTATTAGACCCATTGTTTTGATTATGATGGCTTCGATTTGTTTACCTTGTTCAATCAATAAGTTCGAATAGCCAGATGATAATAATTGTATACAATTAGCACCTTGGCCTAAAAACCCAATAGGAACAAATGATGTGAAGATGGATTCTTTCTTGGGAAGTTTATTGAATAACAATCTTCTGAAATAAATGGTTGTGATTATGAATGAAGATCCCATAGCGTTGGACCACAGTAGAAATGTAATGATCATAGTTGATATTTGCAAGTGATCTGGTAGACTTGGTGCAATAGCAGCACCTTGAGATGCAATGACTGTTAGTGCAACAACAGGAAGAAGGAGAGTACTAGTCATCTCTTGCTCTTTTAATGATGAAGTTTTCAGTATTTTGAATAGCAAAAACCAACCAGTAAATATAGACATTGTTACTCCGATCCACCAGAGAGTATATATGGCGATTGGATATTGTTCATTTGTTAAATAGTGTAGTCCTGTTACCCAACTAGTGAATCCCATAGCGTAACAACCCAAGAAGACATTGAAACTTATGTTGTTCAAGATATCTTCTCTGTTTTTATCCAGTATTATTTTAGTAGTGAACAGCAATGTGGATATAACCAAACAGAAAGAACAGAATGCAAACATGATCATTGCAATCACCTGGAGCCAGTGTGCACCAAATGGGAAGTTGTAAAGTACCGTCGCTGATATTCCTGTGCCCATCACACTGATGAACCATACAGGGTTGAAGTTTATCAGAGTTTGTTTATATGACATGATGAATTAATGATTAGAATTCAAGCCACAAAGGCCAAGTGGCGGAGACCTCACGATATATATACCATCTTAGTGGAAACTCACTCAAACCAAACAGCGAACCATCACTCGTGCAAACCAATTCCCTTGTCGAGTCATCAAAGTTCAAACACCTTCACTATGTGCAAAACTACAAAGTCCGGCTTTAGATTACCCATAGAAAAATGGCAGATACACATCGCGGGCTTTGAAAGAGACACATTTCTTTTTCTTATTTAACCGAAGAGAGAGTTTATTTAGCCGACGATCTGCCGATTTTGACGTTTTACAACAATAGAAAAGAAATGAATCTTCAAAAGTTGATCGGTGTTATTGCCTAAAACGTATTCGAGAGAGGAATGTCGTGGAAATCGGTGGCTAAGGCAAAAAGAGACTCCGTATTCAAACAGATCCCCAAAGAATGGATAATTGATGCTCCTTCAGTTGAACAACAACCCAACGCAATCAAGTTTCTTGATAGGTTACTCCCTGAAGTTGAAAGATCAATTACATCACAATCTTTAATCTCATTGCATAATAATATTGCAAAAGGGGAGATAACATCACTTGAAGTCATTAGAGCATTCGCACACCGTGCGTCATTGAGTCATCAACTATGTAATAACCTTTCTGAAATCTTTTTTGACAGGGCGTTCAAAAGAGCTAAAGAATTAGACGATTACTTTTTGAAGAATGGGAAAACTATTGGTCCACTTCATGGAATACCTATCTCATTGAAAGATCAGATAAACCTTGAAGGTTTAGACTCGGCTATAGGGTTTGTTGGACTCACAGGCAAACCTAAAACGAAAGATGAGGTTTCCATCATTGCTGATATTCTTTATAATGCCGGTGCTGTATTTTATGTGAAGACAACTGTACCAATGGGGATGTTAGCTGGTGATACGTTGTCTCACATATATGGAGCTACACTCAATCCATATAATAGAAATTTGTCTCCTGGTGGATCCTCAGGAGGTGAAGGGTCTTTAATTGCATCAAAGGGTTCTTTAATAGGATTGTCAACAGATATTGGTGGTTCAATAAGAATTCCTGCCGCATTCAATGGAATATTTGGACTTAAACCAAGTACTGGTAGATTACCATATGCTAAAATCATGAATTCTGAACCTAACCAACCTGTTGTTCCCTCAGTTGTGGGTCCTGCAGGCACTTTTATTGAAGATGTCAAATATCTTACAAAGGTGATACTTGACTCCAAACCATGGCTATATGATCCTAAAACTCCACCAATCCCTTGGAGAGATTATGATGTTCCTAAAAAGTTATCATTTGGACTCTATAAGACAAACGGATACATAAATCCACATCCACCTATACTCAGAGCATTGGAGGATATCAAATCAAAATTGGAAGCAGCGGGCCATGAAGTGATCGAATGGGATCCTCCTATTGCTGGCAAAGAAATCAAGACTAAAATTGACAATATTTATAGAGCAGGCGGACATCGTGAAGTTGCTGAATTTTGCGCATTGAGTGGTGAAGATTCTCAAGTCACTAATATTCATAATCTACCTCCTGAACTCACTGCCAATGAAAACTGGGAACAGTATGGATTGAAATATGAAGACCAACAGAAATATGATAAATATTGGCTAAGTACAGAGAAATTGACAACAACAGGAAGACCCATAGACGGTTGGATCTCTCCTGTTTGGGAATCAACTTCATATCCAGCAGGTGAAATGAAGCACTATCATTGCACATATACTGAAATTTGCAATTATATAGATTATCCTGCTGTTGTTGTTCCAATTACATTTGTTGACAAGACAATTGATAAACCATTTGAAAATTATACTCCTTTGAATGAAGTAGATGAGGAAACTTATAAACTATACGATCCTGAAGTGTTTAATGGAATGCCTGTCGCAGTACAGGTAATTACTCCAAGATATGAAGAGGAGAGAGCTATTTCATTGGCAGAGATTATATATAAAGCTACACATTAAACTCAAACAAAACTGGGTGCGCACACTACTATAAAGTTCACTCTATGAATCTATAATTGATGAAAATCACACATTTAAACACAATCGTTTTATTATCTAACTCTAGTATCAACTTCAAACGTACCTTTTCCTAAATGGGCCGTATCACCAATAACTTTAATCTCAAACTTATTAAAATCATGTCTATTAAAATCCACTACCGTCACAGATGTGTTATAAACAATGAAATCTTCAACAAAATTCAAAATCTTCAAGAATGTTCTTATTGTACCACCATGACTCACTAATAAAACGTTCTTGTTATGTTTATTTTCCGTTAATGTATCATTCACAAACTTTGCAATTCTTTCAACAAATAAATTTGAAGGCTCTCCAAAATCTCTATAACTTTTTCCATGTTTCTTTCCATACTCAATAGCTTCATTGACGTGTTTACCTTCGATAACACCCATATGACGTTCTCGAAGCTCTTTAGTGACTTTAATTTCAGATACAGGATACTCTGAACGTTCGTAAATTGCATCTGAAGTTTTCCTGCATCTAATTAAATCACTAGAATAGAATGAATCAAATTTGAAATTTTTCAATCTTTCACCTATCAGTTTAACTTGTTCTTCACCAGTTTCATTCAAAGATGTATCCAAATGTCCTTGCAAAATTTTGGCAACATTGTGTGCAGTTTGTCCATGTCTAACGATAAATACACGTATTATCTCATCATCGGTATTAATATTAACTTCAGACATTCTTAAAAACCTTCTATATTCAACAAGATCTGGCACAAAAAGTTAAACTCGAAATCTTTCAAAATATTGATTATTTCAAAATCGGTAGACGACACACCTGATGACATAAAACATTAGTCAGCGACAAAATAGTATAGAAAACCGCGAATTTAAGGCTTGAAATTATCGGGCGTGTAGCGCAGTTGGTAGCGCGTTTGCCTTGCAAGCAAAAGGTCATCGGTTCGACTCCGGTCTCGTCCATAGGATTAATTTTTTTGCCCTTTTCTTTTTGGATCTAGTGAGAGACAAATTATTAGTAGTGTCGCATGGTTGGTGTGTTTCGTGGTGTTCATGTATTATTGTAGCCCATCATCATGAAGAATCAACTTCCAATCTCCAATTGTGGAATAATAAGACGGCTATGGCTATATGATTAATCATTGAGTGTATATGACAAATATCGAAAACGTGAAAAAAATCACAGATCAAGTCCAACTTATCATTCAAAGAAAATTAGGAGTAATGTTTACAGGAATCGTTGAGCATATTGGAACAGTTCAAGAGTATATCGCAGTGGATACTTCTGCCACTGGCGGGAACGGAACTTCGATCGTCATTGAAGACGCTGCTAAAATCCTCACTGATGTTCATATTGGTGATTCAATCAGTGTAAATGGAGTTTGTCTAACAGTCACCGAATTTACTGAAAGTACATTCAAAGTTGGTTTGATCCCAGAGACTCTAAGACGTACAAACTTGGGGGATCTCAAAGCTGGTAGTAAAGTCAACCTAGAGAGGGCTGTTGCTGGTGATGTTCGTTTTGGAGGTCATTATGTTCAGGGTCATGTTGATACTGTGGCTACCATTGTCGGATATGTGAAAGATGGTAACGCATTGAACTACACTTTCAAGATAAGGGACTCAGAGTACATACAGTTTATTGTGGAGAAGGGATTCATTGCTATTGATGGTACATCTTTGACAATCACTGAAGTTGATCATGTAGAAGAAACTTTTGGTGTTAGTTTAATCTCACATACTCAAGAAAATGTTGTTTTACCAACTAAAAAAGATGGGGAACTTGTTAACATTGAAGTGGATCTTACCGGGAAAGTGATTGCTGCTCAAGTTGAAATCCAACTTGGTAATCAAATCAAAAATGAAAATTCTCAATTGGTTAAATTGATAGAGAGTATTGTTACAAAGAAACTTGAACAACTTAAATAGATTGTATACGATAATTAACCCCTTTAATATAATAATTCCCATATAATATAACCCAACTTATAGACTTTCAACAAACTTCTTGTAATCTTTATAGTCAACTTTGCTCTTGATACCTTCATATCGAGTCAATTTGATGTCATTAATATCTACACTCCCTGAACCACCACCTGCTTTCCGTATCAAGTTTTTCAAAGTTTCATCTTGATTCCAACCTTGCTCAGTAGCCACTTCTGGTAAGAAGGTTGCCCCATATGTACGATTGTTTATCTCAAAACTAATTCTGATACCATGTTTACCCAAAACCCAATCATAAGCGTCTTTACCTGGTTCAAAATTCTGCAACAGAGTGACACTTACAGACAATTGGGGCAATTCTGATAATTCAATTGGATGGAAACGTGTATCCTCCAAAGCTGCAATAATGGAATAATCTTTAATACCGGTCTCAACTGGCAGTGGACTGAATGTTCCTATACATCCCCTGAGATCACCATTTTTGTTCCAGGTGATGAATAAGGGAGAACGTGATATCTTTTGGGAGTAGTTTAGTGCAGATGTGAAGTCGGACAAGGACCGTGGCGTAGTTCTCTGGAGATTCGACTCCAAGACATTGAAGGCAAAAAGTGGGAAAGGAGAAAGTGATTTGGAAGACATTGGGCCGTTACTAATAATTTGATAGCTTTAGTTAGTATGAATTTTGACACAAAAAAACGGAAAATTGAAAATTATTGAGTTATTGAGTTATTGAGAATTGAGAATTGTGATTATCTAATCAAATTTGTGGCCGGTGAAGAGTGAAAACAGTGGATACAAGTAATTATGAGAAGCGTACTAGAGTCAAGTTTGAGGATTAGTGGGCCACACACACATTATCATGTGTGTGCCAAATGTGACACACTCCAAGTTTTTTTGGTGCAAACAATTCGAACAATAGACTTCGGCTCACTTCTCAGCCGATATTGCACAATCCCAAGCCACAGTCAAAAAAATTTCAGCTATTTATTTATTGTTTTCGGATCTTATCATCACTAAAGAGGCTACGAATAATCACAATGGTCACTACCGTCTCACCTTCGTTGAAGTACGATCCTTCCAAACACGAGATCATTTCATATGCTGGTGGTTGTTTCTGGGGAACTGAACGTCTATTCAAACAGTTTCTTGACAAAGGTGCTGTCGATTTGAAAGTCGGATACGCCAATGGTATCAAGAAAGACGACCGTGAGACATTGAGTTACGAAGAAGTGTGCAAAGGCGACACCAACTATGCTGAAGTTGTCCAGATAGCATATGACAAGAACAACTCAGAGATTCTAGGGCTCTTGACAGAATACTTCTTCAAAGTACATGATCCTACTACTGAAAATGCCCAAGGCCATGACACAGGTACCCAGTACAGATCTGCCATCTTTTACCACAACAAGGACCAGCTTCCAGTGATTGAACAAGTCATTGCTAAATACAATCCTAAATGGGACAATAAGATCGTCACCAAAGTGGAACAGATAGACTCTTACTACGATGCCGAAGATTACCACCAAAACTACTTTGAAGGTGAATTGCACAAAGAAAGAAACTGGCCAGCTTGTGAAACTCACTTTGTCAGAGACATCTGAGCACACTCCACTAGCCACTCACGAATTGTATATTATTTCACGAATTTTTTATAGAATGAATTAGATAGAATAATTTGTAGTTTTTTAAGCTCATCTCGTTAATCGAAACGGTTATATTTTTTTATTTTTTTCCGATTATACGTTATACATTCAACATTTAGCACCCCATAAAACGAAATTTTACAACATACATGCACTTATCGACGCTTCTGCTGCCTCTTGCGCTTCTCACAGCTAGTTCCTCAGCACAGGGGTCTTTCTACAAAAACACTCCAGTTATTGAGCTCGACACGTCCAATTTCGACGAAGTCATATTAAATACCAACCAGTCATCATTAGTTGAGTTCTACGCTCCATGGTGTGGCCATTGTCAGAGATTGAAACCAGAATACGAGAAAGTCGGTAAACACTTAGATGATATCGCCATAATCGGTGCAGTTAACTGTGATGTTGGTAAGAATAAGAAAATATGTGCCAAATACAGAGTTGAAGGATATCCTACGATTCTTGCCTTCAGGGCTCCAAAATTCGATTTGAATAAACCTGAAAAGGTGAAATATGCACATGCTACAGAGGTCTATAATGGACAAAGAAATACAAAACCATTAGTGGATTTCATCTCTTCAAGAATGAAAAATTACGTTAAGAGATTAATCACGCTAGATAAACTAAACGGATGGATTAAATCAAGTTCAGAAAGACCTAAAATGGTTGTGTTTACAAGAAAGGATAAATTATCAACTTTATTAAAATCTATTGCCGTTGATTTGCTCGATACTGTTGATTTTGCATATTTCCCATTAAAAGCTGAAAAAACCGATGTCTTTGAAACTTTCGAAATAGATCCTTTGGGGAAGACATCAGTGGTTTATTTCTTTGATGAAAGTGGAGAGAAACATCGTTATGAAGGAGAATTAAATAAAACCGCTATTTTGCAATACTTGAGTGAATTCGACACAATAAAGAAATCAATCAATAAAATCTTTAAAAGACTAAATTATGTTAAGAAAATTCAAAAGGGAGAAAAGGCTAAGAAACCATCAAAAGATCGTGATGAATTATGATCATGCTTGTTAATTTAATACAAATAAAAGCTAGAGACAATGTATTTACCAGTTGCAATTCATTTTTTTCATGTAGTACAGTTTAACGTTTTTCCGGAATATGGGGAGTTAAGATCAACATCTTTTTATCATCTATTCCATATATTCACACACATCATGTCACAATCTTACCTTGTTGTCGGGTGTGGAATATTCGGTCTCTCCACTGCACTTCATCTTCGCCAGCAGGGCCACACAGTGACCGCAATTGACAAATTCGAGCCACCGTCTCCAATATCTGCTGCTAATGATTACAACAAGATAATAAGGGTAGAGTATGCTGATTTCTTCTATGCAAAACTAGCATACGAGGCATTGTTAGAATGGCAGAATAACCCTTTATATAAAGATCTCTATGTTCAATCAGGAAGGGCCGTCTTGACACCTTTGGATCAAAACAACAAACATAGACGAGAATTTGAAAAGAAGAGTAATGAGAATTTGAAGAGATTGACCAATAGTGCTGATGAACAAATAAAGAGCCCCATTCAGACGATAACTTCAGGGAAACAACTGGCTGATACGATACCTGCATTTAAGGATAACAAACTTCCTTATAATATAGACATCTCTTTTAACAGTTTGGCAGGATTTGGTAAATCTAGAGAATCTTTGTTGAAGATTTATAAAGAATGTTTGAGCCATGGTGTAAAGTTCCTCTTTGGACCACAAGGAACTGCCACTGGTCATACTAATGACTTAATCACAACTGAATCTGGGGAAGTATTGACTGCTGACACTATTGTGATTGCAATGGGTGCAGCAACAGGTAAGATTATAGATTTACAAAATCAAGTGAGATCACTTGGGTTGTTTGTTACACATTTGCATTTGAATGAAGATGAGTTTCTCAAGTATAAAGATATGCCTATTTTCTTCAGTTCTGAGCTTGGTTATTTCTTCCCACCTGATGAGAAATCTAAAGATTTGAAATTTGCAATGACATTTGGTGATATAATGAACAAAGTAAACGATGTTGAAATTGATCAATACCTTCCTGAGTACAACACATCTTTCACTTTTCCTAAAGAAGGAGAGAAACAAGTTCGTGACCTTCTGGGTATAATGACGCCTGAATTGGCAAATCATGAATTATACAAGTCAAAAATTTGTTGGATTAGTGATACTTCAACAAGTGATTTCTTGATAGATAAGGTTCCATCTTGTGAAAATATTTACGTTGCAACTGGAGATTCAGGTCATGGTTATAAATTCTTACCAAATATTGGGAAATATATTTCAAAGAAATTACAAGGAACTTTAGATAAAGAAATTTCAGAAAGATGGAGATGGAGATCAAATCCAAAATTTCCTACACAGTTTAAAACAAGGGCAAAAAGAACACATTATGAAATTAAAGATGTGAAAGAATGGTGGATAGATTCAAAATTATAAAGTACCATCTATTTATCAGAGTTTAACTTTGAATATGAAAAAATCTGTTCAGGGACCTGAAATTTGTTATAGATTGAATTTAAATTGTTTAAAAATTTTGAAAATTGTTCTTTTGGTAAGATCTGTGATATAACCATAACTGTATCAAAATCAACTTCATCTTTATTAAATCTGTATTTAGACAAATCATCAATTTTTTGCTTAAAGATTAAACCTAAGAAACTGACTGTTTTAGTAAAACTCATAGATTTGATAGCTTTTCTAACAGGTTTTGAATCACTTAATTGACTATTAATAGATTTCAATTTCTTACTAGTATTTTTAACAACATTCTTAACTTGATTCAAAGATAAAACTGCAGAATTCTTGAACAAATTCTTTAATTCTGGTGAATAGTTATAATTTTCTGTAGCTGAAATTGAACTATACCATTGATCATTAATTTTTGTACCATCTAAACTCTCAACATTTGGTGTATAAAGTAATGGAATATGATAAATCTTTAATTTAGAATCTTTGTTAACTTCTAACCACTGATTATGGATCGAATCAGCAACTAATTTACCAATAGGTATGAAATTTTCATCAATGGCATCTTTTAATTTAACAACTGCTCCATTTTCAGATACATCATCTGCTAATTTAAACAAACCACCAACAAAATCACCTGGATTGAAAATAGAAATTGGTCTTAAAGCAAATGATTTTCTTCTTGCTAACTTAAAACAAGCACCAACGGAATTAGATCCTTCACATAAAGTATGATTCCATGGGATAACTTCATCGTATTTACCAGAAAAAGAAGATGTAGCACCATCAATTGCATTCTTTAATAGACCAACACTTTCATCTTTAACGAATTTACTAACGAGTAAACCTTTTTCACAGACAGATAAATGTAGTTCAATGGCAATCACTTTATCATTGTTAAGCACAACTTGTCTGTCAATTCTGGATCCGGTATAAGGTTCTGAATTTTGCAGCTTATAATTTGATGATGATGGGTTACAAATCCGTGACTCAGTGAGTTTCTTCTGGTATAGAGACACTGCCGATGTCAATGATAGACATGCTAGTAACAAAGATAGACGCATAACGATAGCAATGATTTGGAAACCGATGAATTCAGAAGAAGTGAAGATTGATATTCTTCCTTTTTTTTTGTGGTTTGAGTGGGAGGTATGATGAAGGAATCACATTTGTGGGTCCAGTCCTTCATACAATTCTCATTTTTATCGTTGACACATTTTTTGTGTGAAGTGTTTTGATTTGATAAAGATTGAAATTTTCAATCTGTTTTTATCTTTCATCAACAACAACAAATTCACAAAACATGCCAAAGATCCTCATTTCGCATGGCTTTGGGTCCAATCATGCGATTGCACAGAACCAGTCGCCAAATCTCAAAGCTGCTCTCTTGAAAGCCGGTTACGAAGTCGAATACATCAAGGCTCCAACCAAATTGGAACTCTCTGATTTCCCAGCAAATCTTCCCCCAGATCACGACTACACAACCTATGTTCTGTACACTTGGTGGGACATGAATGCTGAAAGAGAAAGAAGTCCATTGTTAGCTGAAGAAACAGTGAAGAAATACGCAGCTGATGATGTTGTTGGCTTCATTGGGTTCAGTCAAGGAGGTGCGTTATCGGGACTTGTGGCTGCTAATTATAAAAGATTGATCCCATCTTTGAAATTTGTGATCAACTTGAGTGGGTTTTACTATCCTAGTCCATATTTAGAGAAGGATTTAAGTGTTTATGATGGCAAGATTGACTTACCATTCTTGACAATAATTGGTGAGAATGATGATGTTGTTGTTCCGGAGCAAACTGAGATATTCTTCAATGAACAAGTTGAGAAGAATGATAAGTCAACTATTTACAAACACGATGGAGCACATCAGTTTGCTGAGAAAGAAAATGATGTTGCGTATATCCTGGACTGGATTGAAAAAGTGCTATGAATTGTAGAGATGAGGTTATTATTGAGTAGATTATTTAGATATCTTAGAAGTATAGATTTTTAGAACTGAGACATCCGTAAATGTGGGTAGAAGGCTTATCAACCTGTCAAGTTTTGTATTTCCAAGCAAGTCTAAAGAAGCTAAAAGACTTAAATGGTTTCTTATGATAGAGCCATTGCGTCAGGACAACTGGTTGTTTGTCATGGGTCCACTCTTCCACTGATGATCTTCAAACCTACTTGCTAAAGCAAGCTAAAAGTTTCCAGGGATCTCCACTTCCCACGGGTCAACTACTCAAAAATGACTGACAAAAGAAAAGAAAAATGTGTCAAGAAATCGAAAGTTCCTTAATTTTTTAGTACAACTTGCATCCTTCTATTATGCAAGAGAAGGAAAATAGTCTTGCGAACTAACAAGTTTTAAGTTTTAGATAAGTGAGCAAGAGGTAGATCATAAAGAGTGACAGCGTATTCACTTATTTACTAAACGTCATTTATTACGCTTCTAACACTTTAAAGCGTATCATTATCTCACACTCTCACAAATTTTTCAATTCAGCCAATAGCCTATTGTTAAAATTTTTTGACACATAAGTAAAAATAGCAAATGCCAAAAAATAAAAAAACTCATCACCATATAAAATATGAGGATTTCCCACCAAGTTACCGCAACTGAATATCTTCAAAGATATAGTTGTATTGCGATAGTCTGACGGAAGATCTTTTGTTTGCAAATACTACCCGTTACAGTTATAGAAACCTCTGGATCATTACCAGTCACCACTCTAATATCACCCCGGAAAATGCCCACCATCCTTATCTTCCATGGTTTCGGTTCTAACAGCACAATAGCTGAAGAGCAGACATTGAATCTGCATAGGAACCTTGAGACTTTGGGATTCACTGTCACTTATGTCCAAGCACCAATCAAACTGTCACCGGATGACTTTCCTTTCGAGGATGTTAATGACTCCACCAAGAATGATTTGTACGCTTGGTGGAGGTTGAAAGGTGATCCTGATCTTTCAGAAACCACTGAATTTTTGAGGTCAAAGTACTATGGAGATGAAAACATCATCGGGGTTATAGGAATCAGCCAAGGTGGATCTTTGAGTACGTTGTTAGCTGCAAATCATTTGAATGTGATGCCTGCTTTGAAGTTCGGGATAAGTTTTAGTGGATACTTCTATCCTAAACCAAACTCGATTTTAAACCAAAAGGAAGTGAAAAGTTCAATTGAAATACGAGGTCTTGAAGTCTCTGATGCATACAATCATGAAATTGATATTCAATTCTTGAATGTTTATGGGGTAGATGATGAATGGGTCACTCCAGAGATTAGTGAGAAAATTAATTCATTTGGACCAAACATTGATTCTGTGGTACATCATAGAGGTCACACTTTTGCAGATGATGATCCAGTAACAGTTCAAAGGGTTATAAATTGGATAAAACAGTTAACCTAATCCTGAGATCTGGTGAAAACCAGTAAAATCTACACTTTATATGAGAACACAAAAAAAAGTATGCATTATTATCCTTTTATATATCAATCGAAGAAATCATCATCATCATCATCTTCATCATCATCACGTCCTCTAACTGATTTTTTCATGAACCTTAATTTATGATTTTCTTCCAAATCTTCATCTTCAGAGTTAATAACCAATCTTTTATCAGTATGTTTAACGGCATTAATATCAACTAATACATTTTCCAAATCTTTGATTGTAGTTGCATTCCCACCTAATTGAGTTAGCGTTATGTATTGTTTTACGACATCACCATCACGATATATCAAAATGGTTGGACAATTACCTTCTGGATAGTTTTCAACTGCTCTATTAGCTGGAATATCAATAAATTTCAACTCTGGAAATTTACTAGCCAAGGTGCTCAATAGTGATCCCAGGAGTCTAGATTGCAATGCACTTTGCAAAGACATATGAACAATCACAAATGTGTCATTTGAAGCATCAGTGATTTCTTCTTTATATTCAGGTTTGGTGATTGGATAAACTCTTCCATATTTTGCAGATTTCTCCAAATATTTCAACTCTTGAAATCTTCTATTCTTATATTCCTCGAGAAATTCCTCATCCTCTTCGCCTTCCAACTCCTCTAGTTCATCCAAAGTCTTACCTTCTAATCTGTTGTCCCATTGTTTCACCACAGCCTCTTGTAAAGCTTCTTCCAGTTGTGCAGTAGGTGATGGTGCCCTTTCGGGTATGATCCCTTTGGATCTAAGAATATCATTCCATTCAGTGTCTTCGTCAGGATCAACCTGCGTGTTGATCATTCCATATGGATCAGCCATCTTTGAAACAGTCTATACTTTCTTTTTAATACTTTGTAAACTCATCACATCATCTCGAAGTTGTTGAGAAAATATGTGGTGTTAGGATGTTTTGAACTTACTAGAGTCACGTGACTGCATGTCTAAAAATCTCCGATAAGCGATTTAATTTTGATCCTAATCTAAACAATCCTGTACAATAAAAGTGATAGATGACACAAGGAATCAGTGAGCAGGAAGTTGACCTTCTTGGAAAGGAATGCATTAAAGCACTCGAGCTATCTTACTCGCCATATTCTAATTTCCGGTATGTTCTTTGTTTCTAATAGCTTGACATATTCTAACAATCAACACAGTGTGGGTTGTGCAGTGCTGACGGACAACGGTGATGTTTTCGTGGGTGCTAATGTTGAGAATGCCTCATATGGTGGAAGTATATGCGCAGAGCGTACAACCATCACACAAGCCGTGTTGAAAGGCCACAGATCATTAAAAGCAATTGCGATCTCTAGTGATTTGACAGATGAGTTTATAAGTCCGTGTGGAATATGTCGACAGTTCATCCGAGAGTTTAGTGAAGATGTTCCAATTTACATGTTCAAGAAAAGTGGTGATGTGCAAATAAGTTCGATCGCTGAACTTCTTCCTTACAGCTTTGGCCCTTCACAATTGGGTAAATAGATGCATATATCATAACTATTAGCTATTATACATGACTAAGCATGTCTGACAAATTTTTTTCAATTGTAGAATAGAAACCTTCATCAATCATACCACATCTCTCTCGGATTAAGGAATAATGTCTGCTGTCTGTGCTGCTCCAGATTGTGGCAAAACTACAACTTCAACTTTGAAATGTCCTATTTGTCTTAAACAGAACATCACCAACGTCTTTTGTGACCAAACATGTTTCAAACGTTCTTGGGGTCTTCATAAAAGTATTCATGCCAAAGCTGGTGTTGATTCATACAACCCTTTCCCTGACTATCCATACACTGGTTCTTTGAGACCATCATATCCTCTTTCTCCTAGAAGAGAAGTCCCAGAACATATCCCAAGACCTGATTATGCTGGAAACGGACAACCAATAAGTGAACAAAAACGTGATTACTCAACCAAGATTCCAATCTATACAGAAGAACAGCTTGCCATTATCAAACAAGCTGCAACTTTTGGAAGAGAAATTCTTGATGCTGCTGCCGCTATTGTTAAGCCAGGTGTCACCACTGATGAAATTGATGAACTTGTACATAATGAAACCATCAAAAGAAACGCATACCCATCCACTTTAAACTACTACAACTTCACAAAATCAGTATGTACTTCAATTAATGAAGTTATTTGTCATGGTGTTCCTGATAAAAGACCTTTGAAAGATGGTGATATCGTAAATTTGGATATCTCATTATACTACAAAGGATACCATGCTGATATGAATGAGACATATTACGTGGGAACTCCATCAAAAGATGCAACCAGAGTCGTTGAAACTGCAAGAGAATGTCTAGACAAGGCAATCGCTATTTGTAAACCTGGTGTTGCTTTCAGACAATTGGGTGACGTGATAGAGAAACACGCTAGAGCTAACCATTGTTCAGTTGTTAGAAGTTATTGTGGTCATGGTGTTGGTGATTTATTCCATTGTTCCCCAAGTATCCCACATTACTCAGGAAACAAAACCCCAGGTATCATGAAACCAGGTATGGTTTTCACCATTGAACCAATGATTAATTTAGGAACTTGGAAAGATATCCAATGGCCAGATCAATGGACCGTTACCACAACTGATGGTCAGTTAAGTGCACAGTTCGAACATGAATTACTCATTACTGAAACCGGTGTCGAAATTCTTTCAAAGAGATTAGCTAACAGTCCAGGCGGTCCAAGAAAGAGAATTTGATCTCTTTGGTCCATTTATATAGTGAATTGAACAGTTTAATAGAGCTCAATTATTCATATACTGTAGTGTCCGTACCACTGATTATTCACTTCAGGGTAACACTTTCAATAAAATCAAAAACGCGAAAATTCAACCGATGGCCAAAATGAAAAATAGAAATCAAAGAAAATCTACATTAGGATGGCGACTTATTGACGAAACTTATAGAATGTCTTCTTCATTGCAGTTGTTGAACCCAAAGGCCGAGTCATTGAGAAGGGCTGCTGCTCTACAGGTCAATACCGCTGCTGCTCAAGGTCTTCAGCAAGTCCTCGAGACCAATTTAGGTCCAAAAGGTACTTTGAAGATGTTGGTTGATGGTGCTGGTAATATTAAACTTACTAAAGATGGTAAAGTTTTGTTGAGTGAAATGCAAATACAAAACCCTACTGCTGTTATGATTGCCAGAGCTGCATCTGCTCAAGATGAGATCACTGGTGATGGTACCACTACCGTTGTGATGTTAGTTGGTGAATTCTTAAAACAAGCAGAAAGATTCATATCAGAAGGTGTTCATCCAAGAATAGTCACTGATGGTTTTGAAATCGCTAGTAAAGCAACATTAAAGTTTTTGGATGGTTTTAAAATAGATAAGAAAAATGAAGAAGCAATTGATCGTGAACTTTTATTACAAGTTGCCAGATCTTCATTATCCACTAAAGTTAACAATGAAGTTACTGAAGTTTTAGTTCCTATTGTGACGGATGCTGTGCTTAATGTTAAAGGTGAAGACTCATTAGATCTACATATGGTTGAAATCATGACAATGCAACATGAAAGTCCTAAAAATACAGTGTTTGTTAAAGGTTTAGTGTTGGATCATGGTGCTAGACATCCAGATATGCCTAAGATTGTTAATAACGCACAGGTTTTGATTTTAAATGTATCTTTAGAATATGAGAAGACTGAAGTTAATTCAAGTTTCTTTTACAGTACAGCTGAACAAAGGGATAAATTAGTTCAAAGTGAAAGAAAATTTGTTGATGAAAAATTGAAAAAGATTATTGATTTGAAGAATGAAGTTTGTGGATTAGATTCAGACAAAGGATTTGTCATTATAAATCAAAAAGGTATCGATCCAATGTCTTTAGATATTTTGGCTAAACATAACATTTTAGCATTAAGAAGAGCAAAAAGACGTAACATGGAAAGATTACAATTAGTCACTGGCGGTGAAGCACAAAACTCAGTTGATGACTTAAGCCCATCCATCTTAGGTTTCTCTGGTAAAGTTTACGAGGAAACTATTGGTGAAGAGAAATTCACATATGTCACTGAAAACAAAGATCCAAAATCAGTTACTATTTTAGTCAAAGGTGCTACCAATCATGCTTTAAATCAAACTAAAGATGCAGTTAGAGATGGTTTGAGAGCTGTCGCTAATGTCATCAAAGATGAAAGTGTTGTCCCAGGTGCTGGTGCTTTCTTCCTTGCAGCAAATGATTTCCTAAACAAAAATCTAACATTACTATCAAAAGGTAAAACCAAAACTGGTATCCAAGCATTCTCAGAAGCATTATTGATCGTCCCAAAGACTTTAGTGAAAAACTCAGGTTATGATGCACTTGATGTTGTTTCTGCTTGTCAAGATGAACTAGAAGATGGACATATTATTGGTATTGATTTGAATGCAGGTGACTCTTGTGATCCAACCATAGAAGGTATTTGGGATTCCTATAGAGTGTTGAGAAATGCAATTAGTTCCGCAGTTGGTATTGCTAGTAATCTGTTGTTATGTGATGAGCTTTTGAAAGCCGGTCGTTCATCTTTAAAAGGCGGAGATGCACCTCAAGGTCCACCTGGTCAATAATTCAAGAACTGTTAAATTGCATATGTCTTTAATAATACATCAGCTGATACCTCCAAATATGCCCAAACTGCAAGGGTGCACGTACTTTACTCTGTCCAATAACGATCAGTAGTTGAACTTTTCCGGTTATACGAATTTACTTTACTTGTTAGTGTAAAAAATATTTTAGACAAACAACGCTTTCTATTTTTAAGTTGAAGCCTTACAAGACCTATATCGTTAACTGTTTAACACTTAATTTGTCCATTTGACTTGGTACTTGCCATCAGTTGGTGTAATTTGCTCAAAAATAGAACACAATCAGAGACATTAACAGTTTTACAATGAAGTTTTTACTCTTGATTAGTCCTTGAACTTCAACTAAAAAGCTTATTCGTAAGTTTTTGTCTAACTGATCGTTGATATAAGTCTTTGGTTTACTGCACAATACATCAATACAACAGTATTTGTGTTGTATCCACTCGTATACACGTATCAAAAAATTATAGGACTCACTTCTACGGGCATTTAAATGGATTGCCGAATATTAATCAATATAGCTTGAGACGTTTTGATTCAAAAGATTTGGTATCATGAGACATGTATGAATTTTTACCAAGTGCCATATGCCAGTCTATCTTTTCCTATTTCTTACACGTTAATTTACGTTTGACGTTTGACGTTTTACCTAAATCAGCCGAAAAACACACGGAGTTGATAATTTGGATCGGATTCTCGGATCAGGGGGAACTCTGGTCGATATGAACATCAGAAATATAGTACAGAGTAAACCGTAATACTACTGAAAAAACTGTCATGAATGAAACACTTCTTTGGTTTAATCAATCTTAGAAGGTTAAAACTTTGTAAAACAAAAAGAATATTGATTTTTAACGACCAGGAGGGTAGATATCTGGAGCAAACAGTTAACTTACACAATTCAGATCAGCAAGTATTCAGTGTACACTTTTCCACTGTAAAATAATTTTAGTACATTTTGGTTCGCCCACGATTACGGAAAAATGAAAACTTCCATCATATTGTTGCAGAAGTTACGTCATTGAGGAATTAATATGATTGACAGCACCAGAAGCCGATGGAAGCCGTGGTTCCGGTCAACTCGCTCATCATCATTTGTTCTTTGTTCTTTGATTTGCGTTCTTTAGTTTAGTGTATACTGTCACATGTGGGCAACCTTTTAGAAGAGGGACAGAGATACGATAATAACTAGCTTACTTTTGACATGAATACACACCAGTTTATACAACGACAAAAGCCATCTTTTCTGACGTAGACTATGTTTTATAAGAAGTAGATGTTAAGAAATTATCTCACCGAGTTATTCCGGAGTTCCTCTGCCGTTCATGAAATTTCGATCGCACTAATTTATTTGAGATTAACCAGATTTTGTGTCAAAAAACTGGGATAACAGCCTCATGGTCCATGACTCCGTAGAGTATTCTCATCAAATTTCAATAAACTGTACTATAAAGTATCAACGTTTAGATAAGGTATTACTTGTCTGAAGTGTGAACTTTATATCAGTTATATCTTGTAGATCAAACATCCATATGAGCACGGGTAAATAAAAATATTATGAAGATATCGGTATGCCCACTGCTTGGTCTGAAGCGGAATACTGTTTCTTTAATGCCTTTTGTAGAAAAATACGCAGTAAAAACTGACTTGAGTCGACCCACATAGATGCGACGCTAGTTTTATGGGACGAATAGGAATTGACATATTGGTATTCCATTTACTGGAAAGCACTTTAAACCATAGACAAATTGATGATTTGTTAACGTATCGAAATGAAGATCAGAAACTATTAGTGATTTGTGCTTGCTATCGAGGTTCCACCTCGCCGAAATATTTTATTTAACCATGGTTCAAAAAGTGTTCTATAAAGGTATCAGTCCCAATCTCCTCCTGTCTCCACTCCTTCACTAAATGATAACCCCAACTCAAGTTTGTCCAAATTGACAGAAAAACAAAGCTTGGGACATTTTTCTTAATTTTTGTCCAATTTTCAAATTATTATGAGGCACAAAAGGCCGCATTTTTATGACACAAAAAACTAAAAGCTTTGAGCTTTTGAGACCATTAGTTTTAACTTTTGATCCAAACACTATCAACTATGCAGATGAGAATTGATGTGATATCCAAGAGACATTTCGTCAATGTGTCCTCATCAGAAACAAAATATCAAAATTGTATCAAACAAATCAATTCGAATGTCAGTGGAAATTCAAGAAGAATATTTGGTAGGTCGAACCCATATGTTGTAGATAACTCATCAACCTTTCCGACCCTTTTTAATTGAGGAAAAGTGAAATATCTATCAACTTTGAAATCTAGCAACAAAGCTATAAAACTCAAACTACATTGTTTAAATTCATGATTGCAGCTTGGACTTTAGCACAGATGCTTCTAAAAATATTTATTTACCCGAAATCCGGTTGAATGAATTTTATCTTTCATCATTTTAAGATTTGAGATTCGAGTTTTCGGATACCTCAAAGAATGACTGATCAGTGATCACACTTGATAAATTTCAAATACCCGGCCGGATCCTTGGTCTATCACCCTCATCATTTAGCAATACATATAACTATACACTCTCATATCGATGTCATCAGGTAGTAAGTAAGAATATTATATAGGTTAAAGTCACCCATCCCCCAGTGATCAATCATCAGAGTACACATTTTTAAAAACTGAACAGAAAATGTTACTGTTTGATGGAACTTTAATGGGCAAGTTCTTTCAGTCAAAACTACTGACAAAGGTTAAAACTTGTTAGTCCATCTTAGGTACGTTTCAGAAGTTAGGGCTTGATTCTTGAGATTGGACACTGGGAGTTTAAAGGGTTTGTTCGAAACAATTTAAAATTTCTTCTTCTGCATATTTATGCATGATCTTTTTTCTAGAAGCCTGACATAAAGGGAAGAAACAATATGGAAGGAACTTTGGTGCAGGATCCAAGTTGAACTCCTCAATGTAAAAACCAAGCGATAACACCGCTGTTCCAATAAAGTATGTATTGAAGTATCATGGAACAGCTGGATATGGCCCATGTCACTTGAGTCTGGACCCTTACTGAATTGGTTAACTGTAAAGGTCCCGATTATTGTTCTGAACTCGTTCCTGAAATCGAGCAGAACTTAGATTGAACGCAAGCAGGCAACGTAACTCGGGACCTAGAACATGTGGATATGTGGATATAGTTAAGGGGTATTCATACTCGTATCGAAACATGTCGCCAGTCGTATCCTTACTTCCATCTTGATCGTCTTCCAAGCTGTAGCATCTGATGCCAAACCTTTAACCATCAAACTTTACCACCTATTAGATATTGAAACAAACAAACGTACTTAATTGTGATACCTTTTGTGATCAAAGGCTCCTCTCTCGAAGAAATTAAGCCATGCTTAATCGGTTCAACCAAAGCCCATCCTGAAGATATTAATCCCGGCAAGTAAGCTGTTGCTTAAATCCTTTGAGCCACTTTTGTTTAGCCAGAAAGTTTGAAGCAATATAATTTATCGGATATACAAGCTATATGTTTCAAAAATCAAATTCCCTTCTACGTTAATAACAGGGAATTGAATGTGATTTGAAGTGTCTCTAAGCTTAGTTGTGAGACAAAAAGTAAGGAGTGAAGATCGTGGAGGTTCGAGGTAAGAGCAGGAACGGGCCTTAGCTATATAATCGCTGTTAAATGTATCTGAATAAACAATTGACTTACTAGAGCTTTTGATCAAATGGGTTTGATCTTTAAGCCATTGTACATTCCTTGATTGATAAATGTAACCAGTTACCAAGGTCTCAAATCTGGCATGAGTAGTTATATCAAACCAAATTTTTTGCATTTAGTGAAAGGCTTTGAATCAACAACCTCTAAAGTTATCTTTTTCCATCATCATTCCTCACGCAATCTCCTACTAATTAGAACTTTAAGAATTGCTCGGCTTACCTTGCTTAACTAGGAACTGTTAGACTGATAGTTAGATTTGTTTTCAACAATAACCAATATTTTATCCCAATAATATTTTGTTGTGATGAAATTAGAGTAATAGAGGCTCTGGTGGTTTGTTTATCCAGTAGGAACTTCCATAGACCTTCTTCCTCTTCTTCCATGCATATCAGCCAAGTCAAAAAAATATCTGTAGGATGATGCAGTAATTTGGTTTTTCCGATGAAAAACGAGACAAATCTTTCCCTCAAAAATTTGTCATAAAAACTCCTCTAGTCCCTTGATTTGAGGAATCTTGAAAAATAATAATCGTCATTTGCTAAATCATATGTGTTGTTCTTGGGAGGGACCGGCTAAATGGGCTGGATATCTTACTCCTCAAGAATCAATACTTGAGGTTGAGTTGTAAATCCAAAGAAGATTGTCTCCACTCCGCAAGTTCATGAGAGTGGTTCGCTTTGTTTAAAAAAGCGGTAATTTTACGCCGCTTCTGTTCTTCCATCGGATAGGGCATTATAAACTTCAACTACTCCTGGTCAATCGGCACTTAAAAATCATCGTGTTTATCTCTTAGCTACCGAAAGACACCAGAACTTCAGTATAATATTTTCGGTATAATTGATTGTTGAAAGTATTATACATATAGCACCTACTACAGAAATAGAAGTACACTACCACATGGAAATGGTACACAAAGTAGGCCCAAAAGGTAGATAATTAAAGTTGTGTACGCACATGATTTATATATAGGTCGATACAAAATCGTAGTAACCTTAAACTATAAACATTATTTTCTAATTCCAGCATTTTAGTGTTAAGTTTTGAATACTTGTAATCATACCGAATTGTCTTCTAGAAGGTCTGAACTCCAAACTAAAAGCTGGGAACTTCTTTACTTTTCCTTGAAAAAGAACCATAAAATTGGCATGAGCTCTGCTATTTTAGTTAGTTTAACAGAAATAAAATGTTCAAGTTCCCTTTGTATCACATTGAAAGTCAGAGTTCACTAAACTGTGAACATTGAACACAGAAGGCCGGCTGTATATGTCCAAAAAGAACCGATTTGGGGAACTGTAAATGACATTTTTCAAAAATTTCTTGTCGTATAAAAACTGTCAAAAAGGCATCATTCAATTGTGCATTACAACACAGGGACATGCATGTCCCGGCGTCTTGGTTAAATGAAATTCATCGCTACTAATTTTGAACGTATTCAACAGCTGTTACGTAGATTCTGCATGTAGAGTACTGTGGATACAATTATAACTAAAATAAGTTCAAACATCAAATATTTTTTATATAAACCCTAGGTTATCCCTTCTTGTTTGCGTATCTTGTTCATTTACAAATTTCGGTGAAATATAATTTACTACTTATTGAAGGTGAACACTTAGATCACAATATCTTTGTTGTGTTAACCTTAAGAAACATTAATTAACTACTATTATCAATTCCGTTTGAGAAAGTAGTTTGAACTGTTGATACTGGAACTGCTGGTTTTGATCCATTTTGATTTGTCTGGTAACTAGCTATTAGGTACTAGATATTGGTCCATTGCACATACTAAACGGGCTATACGTTGATTAAATTACATTCAAGATGAGACAAGAAGATTCTCAACAAGAACATCAATGGAATAACTTTCCAAGAACTGCTGCTCAATCTAACTCTCATGGATTCGTCCCATTGCCAAATGAGAGATATCTAGATTCTATTATTCCAACATATATCCCAGTGGATCCATCTTCCATGTTCAGTCAAAACACTGGATCTGGACCAGAACCACCTTATAGATTGGACTTTGGTAACTCTAATGTCATGAGTCCATCAAAGACTGCTACTACTGCTGAAAACTCTGATCAAGAGTACTTCACCAAAATTGACACTGCTGGTGATATTTCTTCAGCTTATACTTCTCCTTCAACTTCAAGCTCTTCACCAAACCATTACCAAGGATATACAACACAAAAGCTTTCCAATGGTGGAAAGAAGAGTTCTACAATTATAAAAAGATCGAGACTGGGATGTCTGACTTGTCGTTGCAGGAAGAAAAGATGTTGTGAATCTAAGCCAAAGTGTAAAGAGTGTGCAAGATTGGGATTGAATTGTACATGGCCAAAACCTGGTTCTGAGCATAGAAATAAACCAAGATCTGCTAGAGAAGCTGAAGGTTTACACTATGATTCCTTCTATGGACATATAAAGATATTGAGAGGCGTTGTCGAGAATAAAGTCAACGTTGCTTGAGTTTGGAAATTTGATCCATCCTTTTTCTTCTTTAGTTCTACCTTACAATATCTACTCGGGATCATAAGTCTTCATGTGTTGATAAGGCGAAAAGTACCAAGCTGAGCTGGTTAGCTTTGCTTCTTTTCATTCCCATCTTAATACCATTTTTATATAGTGCTTTAATTATATGACTTTATTCAAATCTTTGTAATGTTTACGCTCCATACCATTTCGACAAACTACAGGAATACAAAGAAGAAATTGAAGATTAGCTTACCACTTACGTGTCAATTGTTCCAGAATCCAGAATGAAGCTAAGCAACGCACAGTACGCACTGAAAGAAAGGATTAGATATTTGAATTCTTATCCCCAATGTATTTCCCTGTAAAGTATAAGTAAAAATCATATATTGATGGTCTAATGATCAGCAGTGTCAGTAATCCTATCTGTAGCAGAAAATCATATTGGAATGAAACTCTTATGGATGTCAGATAGCCTGGAAGCACCATTTTTTGAGTTGGATAACCCGGTTTGGAAAGTAATATTACCTTTGACACTTAAACTGGTACGGTACTATAATAGGATATCAGGATTGAGAATGCAGGGCCAGTAATACTCGACTTTGTCCTTATAGTGCACTATGAATAATGAAAGTGAGCGAGCTAATAGTAGTTATTTGCGAAGCACATCAGACAAAACATAGCCGAGCTTGAATGCAAAAAGAGTTAAAGAAATCAACCAACGACTTGATCCTTGATTATACACAAGGTGGAGGCTTTTATATGGTTTAATTAAGGTTGGTAACTGTAAACAATAATTGATATTCATACAAGTTTCGATTTAGCATGTGCATGGCATTGTCGATTCGAACTTTGAACACGGTTTCTAGAATCTTATTTATGCGTCGATAGCTGGACCCTAGAAAAACCAATATTTTGATAAACACACCCACAAAATCCCCAATATTAATAGCAACATTCAAAGCATATCCTGTCGAGTAGAGTATAGAAGACGAAGTATCATCAACAACAGTACATATAAATATTAGCTCTTATTTTGAAACCCCGATGATCCAATGGGATTTTAAATATACTTGAGGAGAACAAAATATCTCTCAAACAGGGGGTTAAAATGTATATCAAATAATTTGTCGTATGATAATTATTGAAAGCCGTTCTAAAAACGCTCCTTCAAAGCTTTAATCTGTGAACCATTTAATCTGATGCAATTAAAACAAAACAGGATTCAGATTAGAAGGACTCCTTCAAAACCAAAGACAAAACTGTATGTTAGTTGAGAATAGCATGGCTCACAAAAGGTGTGATGGCTTATTCCTTCTCAGATTAGTTTTTATGAAGTGTCCATGATCATAATTTCTAAATTAGACGAGAAGCATCAAACGTCGCGCATGTCCAGGAACAAACTGACATACTTAATTTCTGCCTCACTTCCGCCCGCCTGTGAAACGAGATAGCTCTTGAGTGCCATTTCAGCATATTTACTGCTATTGTTTACCCATGGAGTTCTCTCGAAACACTAGACATCACATAACAGAAAGTCTCAACGATATTCCAAGACATACACCACTTGAGGAAAGACTAAGCGGTCGCATCAACAAACGGAACAACTAGTTCTTCCAAAACAGTTCAGTATAGCGACCAAGACACCCAAACATAGTCTAGAATTTGGCAGGATGTCAAAGTGCATTACCAATAATAGCAGATACCCGCTTTTACACCATCACAAGGACAAAAACTAAACCAATAACAGTTCAGTCCTAAAAGCCATCCGATCACAACACCGGGTTTCGTAGCATCGTAAATATCTTCTTATAGGAACTCTGCAGACATGAGCATCAGATGGTGAGCACTGTGCCAATTGAACACGAATCACGACCTATATCTCTGGTATTCGATCTATTTTTTGCACGCTTTTTCGTCTTTGTATGAGAAAATAGAAAAACTTCGCCGAGTCAAGATCGGCATTTCCGAGTCACGTCACGTCACGTGATTAGCCCTACCCTCGGTGAGTCGGAATTGGATGTTCATTTTTTTTGGCGATTGTTGAACAGATTGAATAAAATTGACACGGAAGTTATAATTACTGAGCCTTTAAAAGATCAATTTTGGTTGGAAATGTCATTCAATGAATCTGTCTCACTTAGAGACAAGCAAATTGGTAAGTCGCTATTGTATTTGCTTATGAATTTTGTTGTTTTGCCTTACTAACTAGTTATAAATAGGTGCTCTTGAAAAGATGCTTCATTTGAACCTCAATGCTGAAAAGGCAGATCTCACTTCTAGTCAAAATGACGAAGAAATAATATGGAAGGTTCTTGTACTTGATTCTAAGTCAACCTCCATCATATCTTCGGTTTTGAGAATCAATGACTTGTTGAAATCAGGAATAACAATGCACACATTGATCGAACATGCCAGATCACCATTACCTGATGTTCCAGCTATATATTTCGTTCAACCTACTAAAGAGAACATCGCTAGAATTGCTCAAGATATATCAGAGGACAAGTACTTCAGTTTTTACATCAACTTCACTTCTACTCTCAGTAGAGATCTATTAGAAGAATTGGCTAAATCAGTTGCAGTTTCAGGCAAATCACAAAACGTTTTACAAGTTTACGATCAATACCTGAACTACGTTGTAACTGAACCAAACTTATTCTCTTTAGAAATCCCAAAAGTTTATTCCCAATTCAACAGCGCTCAAACTACAGAGGAACAAATCAACAATATTGCCGATCAGATTGCTGATGGATTGTACAATTCAATAATCACATTGGCGCAAATCCCTATAATTCGTTCACAAGCAGGAGGTCCTTCACAATTAGTCGCTGAGAAATTAGACCAAAAATTAAGGGACTATGTAATCAGCACCAAATCTACCGGAGCTTCCACAGATTATTCTCAAAGACTGGTTTTAATTCTACTAGATCGTAATGTTGATCTTGCAGCCATGTTTGCCCATTCATGGATTTACCAATGTTTGGTTGCTGATGTTTTCAAATTAGAAAGAAATACAATCACAATTGATACCGAAGAAGATGGTGAGAAGATTCAAAAGAAATATGATCTTGATCCTAAAGATTTTTTCTGGTTAGAAAACTCACAAGTTCCATTCCCAGATGCAGTTGATAATGCAGATATTGAATTGAAAAAATATAAAGAAAAAGCAGCTGAATTGACGAAAAATCAACATCATTTCACAGACTTGGATGGGAAAAAAGATGATAGTTTACAACAGACAGTCAATCAATTACCCGAATTAACTGCTCGTAAAGCTGTTATTGATATGCATATGAATGTTTTATTATTATTATTGAATGAGTTGAAAGCTAAAGGTTTAGACTCATTTTTCGAAATTGAACAAAGTTTATCAGATCCAAAATCTAAAAGCAGGTTTTTGGAAGTTTTAAGAAGTGATGGAAATACATTAAACTTGGAAGATAAATTAAGAACTTTCATTGTGTTATACTTGACAACAGATATTTCTCCAGAGTATGTTGCTGAAGTTGAAGAATTCTTTGGTAAATTGGAAGGCTTCGATATCTCACCATTATCACATATCAAAAAAGTGAAGGAAAGCTTAAGATTGAAAAACTCTTCAACAATTTTGAATTCATACACAAATCAAGCAACTAAATCAAATTCATCAACACAGGGAAATTCTTCTGCTTTATTCTCGAATTTGTCTTCAAAATTATACAACTTAGCAGATGGTAAGATCCAAGAAGGTGTTGGTTCTTTGATCTCAGGTATTAAGAGATTACTTCCTGAAAAAAACACAATGCCAATCACAAACATTGTTGAAACACTCATGGATCCAGCATCATCAACTGAAGAAAGATTGAAACTTACAGATGATTATTTATTTTTTGATCCAAAAGTTACAAGAGGATCTCATTCAAAACAACCAAACAGACAAGCATATTCAGAATCACTTGTATTTATTGTTGGTGGTGGTAATTACCTTGAGTATCAAAACTTACAAGAATGGACTAATCAGTCGGTTGCTTCTGGTAATATCAAAAATGTTACCTATGGTAGCACTCAGATCTATTCTCCAAAGGAGTTTTTACAGGAAATTTCCCAAATTTAATGGAACTTAAAGCGCTACAGATGGTATTTTGAACTTTATTTGTTTAAAATCATTCTATTATACATTACGTTAATTTTCTGAGTCATTCTCTTTTTTGTATCTCATCCAATCACAAGAAATCACTTGATTCTTCTAAAATTTTTGTACTTCTCTTAGCATCTAAGAATAGTTCTTTAGCTTCTTGGATATCAGAAATTTGAATTTCATTATGGTTGAAAGTCTTAGCCAGCACACCAGCTGGTGACAATAACTGTAGGGCATAACGTAAAGATGTTTTTGAACCTTCTTCAGCTAAAGCATTCAAAGCTTCATCAGTGATTGGTAAGTTTTCAATTTTAGCTCTCTTTTCAATGATGATTTTAATTTCTTCTGTTGCGTATGGTAAAGTTCTGACTATCAAAAGTCTATCAATTAAATCAGCTGGAATACCATGTGGAGCTTTGATATCCTCTGTTCCTCTAACTGTGGTTAAACCCCTGTTTGAAGCTAAGACGACAATTGGGGCAATTGATGCTTCTAAAGCTTTATTTAAGTATGTAAAAATTTCAATATCTAACATGTTGACTTCATCAATGAACAAGACACCAGGAACAAGTTCAGCAATACCTTGATCCATATATTTTTGAACAACTTTGTTAACTTCATGTCTTAATTTTTCTGTGATTTCGGTTTTTCTTGGTTTTAATAATTGACCCATGATTGATAAAACATCTTGACCACCTTGTGGTTTAGCATTGGCAACATCAAGATCATGTAATGTGATATCTTGAACAATTTCTTTCTTCTTATGAACATCACCTTTTGGTAATGGAACGTATTCTTCTGCTTCTAAATCGAATTCAGTGGCATAGGCATCAGATCTACCAACTCTTTTCACAGATCCAGTATTGGACTCGATATAAATCACATCACCAATGGTGATTTTTTCCTTTTGAATACTTTCATAAATACTTGGATCTAATCTTAAAGTCTTTGTACCTTTAGCAGATTTTAAACCAACAACAACATGTGAGATAGTTTTACCATACCCACCCAATGGGTTTTCACTCTCTTCAGGGGTAAGTTCAGTGACTTCACCTTCATACACCTCTTTAGTCTCTTTGATTCTTAAACCTATTGATCTTCTAAAATTTTCCATTAATGCCTCTGTTTTCTTAACTTCAACAGAGTACAATTCAGAACCAACAATTGGAACAAATGGGACTTTTGGACCAAGTTCTTGAGAGATAGCCAAAGCAATAGCAGTTTTACCAGTGGCTGGACCACCAGCTAGCAAAATGGCTTTACCACTCATCTTTTTAGCCTTGATCAAGTCCACGATAACACCAGCAGCCTC
Organism: Gotozyma montana; assembly: GCA_003706615.3. NCBI lineage: Eukaryota > Fungi > Ascomycota > Saccharomycetes > Phaffomycetales > Phaffomycetaceae > Gotozyma > Gotozyma montana. The sequence continues at coordinate 222,400 of PPLU03000010.1, forward strand.
TCTTGCCTCATTCTGACCAACGAACCCGTTATCAACAGTTTTAGCGATCCCGCGTTCATCTAACCCGAGCCCCTTGATGTGTGTGTGTGCAGCAGTTCTGGAATCCCTGACTGTCTGGTCCTTCACTTCACTTATCTGAACCATTCTATTTGTTCAATTGGATGTTGATGTATTTGACCTTTCGAAATTTCTTCTTCTCTGAAAAGAAGAAAAAAAAAACATAACAATTTGAAGATCCGAGGGCAGTGCTCTATTCCGAGGTCCAGGTCACGTGCAAATGTTCCTTAAACGCGTGATTCCAATTTACCGAATGTGGGAATATTTCCGAATTAGGCAAATTAAAAACATAAATTTTCCCTCGACTCGATTTTGTACCCATAAAGATTTCAATCTTCAACCTTTTTTTTTCTTTACAATTTGTTATTGAACAGTTGCACTCATTATGGAACTGATCACGCCTCCATCCTCACAGGAGTATGTGAGAGTAGAGAACAAAGCCAATGGATCTCTGGTGGAGCAATTAGCTGTGAAACTGGAGACGGTAGATCCTCAATCGAGTCCTAAGAAGCCTTTGAAGAGGAAACCAAAGATGAAATACAGACCTCCCAATGGGACTATTCTAGATATATCCAGCTACGATCCAGATGTACCCATTCTAGAGCAAGATGATGACATCGATAATGAAGACGTTAGTTTTTTACACTATGCCCTCAAATATTCAAAAAAAACCACGATAGTTACAGGAGCTGGTATTTCTGTTGCTTCTGGTATTCCTGACTTTAGATCGTCCAATGGTTTATTCCAAGGATTGAAATCAACTACCAATGCTGGATCAACTGGTAAAGCTTTATTCGATAGCAGTGTTTATTCAGATAAAGAATCAACTGCTAAATTCCATGCCATGATTAATCAGTTATACAAGATGACTCAAGAATCACAACCAACAGATTTTCATAAACTTTTGGATGAAATATCATCAGAAGGGAGACTTCTGCGTCACTATACACAAAATGTTGACTGTTTAGAATCCAAATTAGAACATTTGGGAACTAAAGTTCCAATGAAACAATCGGCACCATACCCACCAACTATTCAACTTCATGGAACTATAAGGTATATGTATTGTTCTAGATGCCGTTGGAATTCAGAAATACAACCAGATTTGTTTACTACAGATGAACCTCCAGAATGTCCAGAATGTGTTGAATTAGACGAAATTAGAAAATTAGCAAATAAGAGATCACAAGGAATTGGTAGATTGAGACCTAGAATTGTTCTTTATAATGAATTTCATCCAGATGGTGAACAAATTGGACATATTTCACAAACTGATTTGAAATCTAGACCTGATTGTTTGATAATAGCAGGTACATCACTAAAGATTCCAGGTGTTAGAAGATTAGTGAAAGAATTAGCAAAAGCTGTCCAAGCTGCAAAAGGTTGTGTTATTTGGGTAAATCAAGAACAACCATCATTGAGTATAGTGGACTATGTTGAAAATATTGATTTAATAGTTACTGGTGATTGTCAAGATTTAGGAAGCATCGTGAATAACTATGATAAACAACTAAAATCAAAACCAAAGAGAACGAGGAAAACCAAAAAGGAAGAGGATGACGAAATAACAATCTATTCCAAAGTTAAGAAACCAAGTAAAAGTATTAGAAAAAAGAATACAGATAGACTAATTCAATCGAGATTAGAAGAATTAGTTAAAAATGTGGGGACAACTAAAAAATCTAAAGAAGTAAAACAAGAACAATGAAAAGGAGGTAACCTTGTATTATTATACTCTATCAAAATGCATTAATCATCATCTTCTTCAAAATCTATCTCATCATTAGGTTCTTTTGGTTCTTGTGCTTCTGCCCATTGTGTTATATCATCAATATAACTTAAAATATTACTTATGCTATCTGTATTGTTTGCTTCTAAAGGTAAAAATTGAACCATACCAAAATCATCCACCAAATGAGCGATTGATTCGTTTAATTTTGCAAATTTTGGATTAGTTTCGTTATTTATATCGTTGATGAGTAACATAGGATCAGGATTTAAGAATCTTTTTAACCTTTTCTTTGAATATTCATCCTTGATTAAATCTATTTTGGATAAGATATTGATATGGGGAAGTTCTAATAAGATCATTGCAGACATTGCACTAAGAGCACCAGAGAAGAATTTTGATTGATCAATAATGAAAGGAGCTTCTAATAAATATGTTGCACAAAGGTTGAAATTCAACTGTTGTTGTAAATGTTTGACAATAGTTGGAAGAACAGGGATATGGGTATAAAGTTCGATTTGACCAGGACAATCAAAGATCAAATATTCATCATTAAATTCACCAACTTCATCATCTAGCCAATCTAAATTTTGTAATAAATATTCAAAACAGTAGACTAAACCTCCATTTGGTCCTAGTTCTAATTCTTCCATGACATCTTGTAAAGAGATCAAATCACGAATATCAATGGTGAATTCGTAATCACCTGGCTCAGCAGCAGGATCAAGGTTGACTATATGGGCACGACGGCCAATGCTCTGAAGATGTGAAACCATTGAATTGCAAAACGTACTCTAAAGATTAGTAAAAGTTAGTATATCATCCTAAAAAGATGGAAACTGAAGGGTTTCTGAACGCACTTTTCCGGCACCGGCTGGGCCCAGCACTAAACATCCGACTCTAGACATGACAAGTGAAATTAAAGACTAGAAACCAACTAAAAGTCCAATATCAGTACAAAACTTGACTTATTAAACTCTTCAAGTCTCGAGTTAAATTTTTCGAGATGACAAAGAATTCGCGAAATTATGTTTCCTGACACTTTTGAATATCAAAACATTGAAACTAATCCAATTCAAAACTGGACTTTCCACATTAGAAGAGAACTCTCCCACTGTTCTCAGTCAACACACTGCATTTCTCCCACTGGCTCCAACATGGCTCTCGAAACTCGCACGGGAAACGGTGCCCCAGTGCCCTTCTCAGACCACTCCTCACCCACTATAGAGACACACGAAATACCAATCATGCTGGAACAGAGGTCCAAAACCAGGCAGAGATCCAACTCCAAGGTTTATCACAACACAGGAAGTTTGGAATCCAAGGAAAACGCAGAGATTGAGCCCAACAGCCAGATCATAGGGTCACAGAATGGTGATATTGCCAAACCAAAGAAATTGTTCAAAAGGGACTCACATCTATACATACTGTCATTGATCTCACTCAATAGCACGTTTGATAGAAAGACGCTCAAGATACCGGAACACCCATCAGTGTTGAAATTGGGCAGACCTACCAATGCACAAAGAACTCCTAATGTTTACAATGGATATTTTGATTCCAGGGTGATATCAAGAGAACATGCTGAAGTTTATACAAGAAATGGGAAGTTATACATCAATGATTTAAAATCGGCAAATGGTACTTTTCTTAATGGTAAAGCTATCAAGTCTGAAAAAGAGTTGAAAGTAGGGGATACTTTTGATTTAGGAATTGATATTTCAAACGATACACGACATCAACATCAGCAACAACAGCATTTGAAAATTGCATGTCGTGTTGAAGGATTCTTATCATTCCCAATAGACGGTGTCACAGACACGAAGAAACTATTAGAGAATGTTAACAAAGATTTCAGTAAACAAGGTATTGATACGGCCACTGAAGAAGAGAATAATGAAAGAAACCCAAAGTTGAATTTATTTGATGCAGCCATGTTTGGAGATGTTAATAATGATTTAGAAGATGTCGAGCTAGGTTTGAATCATGATTATTTAACAGGGATTTTTGTCAATAACAATATTGGAACTAGTCCAAATTTAATACAGTCAATTAAACTATTGATTGATCAAGTTCATAGTGTCAAGATGAATAACTTGAAATTAGAGTCAATAGAGAGTTTTTTACAAGATTATAAGAGTTATCTGAACAAGGATAAACTTTTAATGAATTCACATGAGTCTAATCGTGATAAGAAAGAGCTTGAGAAGTTACAAACCCAATTAGATAAACTAACGCCGTTGTTAATTGTAAAGGACAATGAAATTAAAAATGCAAATTGGAATATGAAGGCATTGAATACTAAGATTGAAAATTTGGAAATTGATAATAAAGAATTGATTGATGTTAGAAACGATTTAAATAATCAAGTTAACTCTTTAAAATCTCAAATCATTGAAAAGGATTCATTGATTGAATCAAAAGAAAAATCATCAAATTTAAAAATTAATGAACTTAAAAAGAAAATCAAGTCGTTGGAACTTGAGTCAGATCAGAAGAGTGAACTGATAACAAAATTGCATCAAGATAACGAACAACTATCTCAAAGTTTGAATGTTTATACGGATTTGGCTAAACTTTTCCTGATATTAATCACAGTTCTACTGATTGGTTTCATTGTATTGAAACAGTTTTAAAATGCAAAAGATAAAAGGTCATTAGCCTTTAAATATACAGCAAAATGAATTAATGAATAAATAATATGTACTCGTTCTATATATAGAGTGATTGAATCATAACTCTGGTTCTTCTATTTCTAAATCTTCTAATTCTATGCTTTCAATTTGTTTGATTCCTAAGTTTTTAGCAAAATTTCTAGCAAATTCAGCTGCAACTTCTTTAACTTCAACTTGTTTCCCACTTTGATCAACAATATTCGTTTGCTTTGTATTGTCTAATCCACAGAATTTGAACCCTAATTCCTGGATCTGTGGAATTTTGTTATTTACATTTATTGATGCTCCATGTAAAGTAATAGATCTGGATACACTTAGACCAATACTTGAAATTTTCGTACTCTTATCGATCCAAACTCCCGTATTATCAGTCTTGATTCCCTTCACTCCATAAGTATCCAAAGTTGACACTATAGAGTCTTCTAATTTCGATACAAAACATTTGATGGTTAATTTATGGAAATCTTGAAGGTCTAAAATCGGATAGAAGACAATCTGACCAGGATTATGGAAAGTGATCTCACCACCTCTATTCGTCTGCTTGAACTTATAGTCTTCGTATGACTCGAGTCTTGTGATGTCTTCTGATGTCAGTCTTCCTTTCTCACGACGACCAGCAGTAAAGATCGGTTTGAACTCGAAAGAAAGCAGTGTAGGTGATGGCTTCATGTTCAAAATATTCTTAAGGAGTTCTGTCTCGTAGTCGTTTGTAGTCAAGTTCTGTGCGTACAGTTCCTGCTGTTTTCGCTTGATGTTGGAAGAGAGCTTCTTGAACTGGAGAAACGCAGCATGGAACGTCTCTTGGATCTGTTGACCTCGTTCGTACTCTAATGGCACTGTGAAATGGAGATGGCGCAGAGTTTCAGCAGATGGGACAACTGGCTCGAATTTGGTGCAATTGGTGCTCATAAAACGAGTCAATGAGGGAACAGCCACTGCTCTTTTGGGTAGAAACATGATATTGGTGATGTCTATTAGAGTGTTATACTGAAAAATTTCATATTTTTTTTGCTTATAGTGAAACAAAAGAGTACTAATTGTAACAGATTGTGAGATAAATGAGCTCTAGTTACACAGATTTGGAGAAATGGCTGTTCGCACAGAACTCTGGGTGTACTGTGAGTCCCGAAATTGGGATCAGAGACACGGAATACGGAGGAAGAGGTCTTTTTGCGAATGAAACTATTGGCTCTTCTTTCCCAATCATCAAGATCAGTCATTCACATTTGTTGAACTTCACTACTATAATTGCACATATAACTTCTTTTAACGATGATTTGGAGTCTCTGTCTGATTTCAAACATGTTCGTGTCCCCAAAATAGGAAAAATTGAAGATGATGAGACTGTGAAACAGTTCTATTCAAAGGTCACATTGGAAGAGCTACTTGAATTGACATCCTTTCAAATACTGACGATGTATATCGTTTTAGAAACTGCGAGAGGGGAGAAATCATGGTGGAGTCCATTCATTGATCAACTTCCCGGGATCGAAGATTTCAAAACATCACCATTTATTTGGAAAGTTCTACAACAAGATGTTGAACTTATAGAGCATTTACCCAATACTACATTATCACACGCTAATAAAATGCTGGAGAAATTTCAAACGGACTACTCTAAAGTTGAAGACTTTCTCAAGAAATACAATATCTCCCAATATCTCAACACTGACTCTTTCCTGTTGGCATGGATGTGTGTTAATTCCCGTTGTTTGTACATGGAGATCCCACAGTCTAAAAATGCTGAAGGAAATTTCACAATGGCACCATATGTTGATTTCATCAATCATTCATCAACTGATCAATGTGTATTAAAAATAGACAGGAGTGGATTCTATGTCAAGACCCCATCTGATTTTAAATACAAACCTGATGAAGAATTGTTTTTATCATATGGACCTCATTCTAATGAGTTTTTATTATGTGAGTATGGTTTCACACTTCATGAAAACCAATGGAATGATATAGACATAACAGAGAGGATACTGGAACTTCTAACACCACAACAAATTGAATTTTTGAAAGAAAGTGATTATTATGGTGATTATACCGTGGGATTGGAAAGTATCAGTTTCAGAACAGAGATTGCATTAGCTGTCACTCAAGAGTCTAGTGATTTATACTTCAACAACAAACTATCAGCATTTTTGAATGGTATAACTGATGGTGGTGTTTATAAATCTGTGTCTAATAGATTATTGAAAGGGATACTTTTGAAAGAACAAAAAGATTCTTTAAAGTATGAAGATTGGATCAATGAATCAGATCCGAACAAGAAAATCATTGGAAAACTTCATACTGATAGACTACAAATAATAAGTAAAAGATTAGAAGGATTGTGAATAAAATCCCATGATGAAATGCTGTTTATGTATATATCTAAAAAAAAAACTCATAATTCTAGTTCTATGTCATTATCAAACTCACCTGCATATGGGCTTGGTTTATTTAATAAAAATTTAGCATTGATAAGTTTGTTCATTAGTAGATTATTGGTTGCTGATACTTTAGCCTTTGATGCCATTCTTATAAAATATCCTGTTGTTGATTGTAATTCCAAATTTGAAAATAAATTGATTCTTTTTCTAAGTATTGATGATTCATTTCTAGTTTTTTCCAAAAGTTCCACAATCACTTGATATATTCTCTCTTTGCTTAATACAACTTGGGAATAATTTGCATCTTCCAATAATGGGTCACTTATCGTTAAAATTTTGATACACTCTTGAATATGGTTTGAAAGTAAAGATTTCAAGTTTTTAAGCTTGAGAAGGTCTCCATTAGAACAATCAAGCAGGGCACTTAGAGATCCAACACACGTCTTAATAATCAACTGTTCAGCTTGCTCATATGCAAACTGTTGATATGTGACAAAACTTGAATTTAAAATTTTTGTGTCATTAATAAGCTTTAAAAGATCGGCTTCTTCATCCAAATTCTTCTCAAGTTCGTAGTTATATGCGTCTAAATCTTTCAAAAATCTAGGTAGTTTTGCAATTTTCAAGTTACCACTCCCCAATACATTAACGGTAAACTCATCATCTTTCCAAACACGAAAATCATGAATGCATTGATAAATATTAGGTCTTTCCAAAGGATCTGTCCAAACTTTCTCTATCAAAGCCACTGCTGTACTTCTACTTGTATTCACCAGCAGGACGTTACTATCTGGATTAAGACATTTCTTATACTCTTTGATCTGTGTGATATCTTCTAAATGGTTCATCCCAAGAACAAGATCATGAATCTGTGCAAAAGATCCGTCACCGTACACAGGAGGCCGACATGCACTCATCAGCTGTACTTCAGATATGTTGTATAGTCTATTTTGAGCGTATTGCCTCAGTTTCAAAGTCGAATTATTGTTCAAGAAATGTCTCAACTGTTGTTCGGAACGTAATAGAGAGACAACTTGTGGAATTTCGGGCTGGTTTGGCAGCGTTGCCACCGAATGTGTGATGAGACTCGTGAGGGGCAAAGAACCCATTGAGTAGACTCTGGGAAGCGACACTTTGGAGGCCATTTTGGGTTTCTTTCAATTGGACGTATTTGTGGTTTTAAAGAGTCAAAAAATTGTTTTTTTTTCACAATTTTGACCTCATCTCATTGATCAATAGTAAAATCAATTGACATAATGTACATTGTGGGACTCACTGGGAACATTGCCACTGGGAAATCGACAGTGTCGAATCGTCTCAGAGAGAAATACCACTTGACTATAATTGACGCTGATCTGATTGCTCGCCAGGTGATGGAGCCAGGACAAGGAGCTTACAAGAAGACAGTTAAGTACTTTGGACCAAAGATCCCAGGTTTAGTCAAAGAAGACGGTCAGTTGGATCGTGGGCTGTTGCGTAAATACGTGTTTGAGAACAAGGATGAGTTGAAAGTGTTGAACCAGATCACTCATCCAGCAGTAAGATGGGTCATGTTCAAGAAAGTGGTATGGGCTTATATCACACTACGAAGCATGGTTGTTTTGGATGTGCCCTTGTTGTTCGAGGCTGGACTGGATGTTTATTGTACGAGTGTGATCACAGTGTTGAGTTCACCAGAAGTACAATTGAGAAGAATCAAAGAGAGAAATCCAGATTGGACAGAGAGTGAAGCAAAGAATGTAATTAATTCTCAGCTTAAACCTCATCTATCTTCAAGATACTCAGGTAAAGTGATTGACAATAGTTCTACTTTAGAGAACTTGTACGAGAACATTGATGTTGTTGTCAGAGAAGTGAGACCTCCAATGCATGAATACTTGCTTCATTTGCTTCCTCCTATTTTCCTCGCCTTTGTGGCTAGTTATTACTTGATTGCCCAGGTGGCTACTTTCTTCTACTCAGATCCTGGTGAAGAGTGATTCTACAATGCGTCTACAACTTTTTTTTTTCTTAATTTCATCTATTCAATTCATTCATGCAACTTATTTAAATCATTCAATTCAAGCAATTTTTTTGATTTATTCAATCAGTATCTCGTATGCAAATAATAACATTGATCACCTCTAACACATTTATGTCCACTTGAGAAAAATTTACAAGGCATATTGTAGTATTTAACCTTTTGATATGCTAAATCTCTAACATATGGTCTAACATCATTGAGTCTCATTTGAACAGTATTATTTGCGTTACTATTGTTGGAATGAAAACCCAGGTCATGGGACGACGTTGGATTTGGAAGTCCTTGATCATCATATGAGGACGATCTACTAGGAGTAGGCAGATAATCATTTGGTAACAGTTCTCCACTTTTACGTTTCTTGTTTTGTAAATCATTGTAAGAATCTTCGTCTCTTTCTCTCTTTTGTAATGGTGGTAAATCATCATCAAGTAAACTAATAACTTCTGGATCATTAGTTTTGTTGTTATTTGCAGCAGCTTGATTTGAATCATCTTGGTTCTTATAATCTGATGTGTCAAAAATAACATCATTGGTAATCAGACCAACATGCGGTTCAAATGGAGTTCCACTTTCTAAAGAATTAATACCTTTACCGGACTCACCAATTTTTTTCAGTTCATCCATTAAACCAGGTCTTTCACTGATCTTAATTAAACCACCTCTAGAAGTTGAAATCTCAAGTCTTTCACCAACTGTGAAAAGTTTGGAAAAATCAATACTTTCTGGTGCTTTCCATTGAATTTCACCTTCAGTTTCAATTGGGGTGAAACTTTTCGTAGTTTCTAATTTCATCGATTGACCTTCAATTTTGTTTAATTCAGCAATTGATTTATGACCAGGTTCAATTTCACTTTTTTCTCTTGCAGCAATGAGACGGACAGAAAACAGGTCAGGACCAGTTTTGAAAGAAACTGTTTTTCTCTTTGATTGAGTCTTGGTTGTATCTTTCAAAATACTCTTCAAATTGTTAGGATCAACTGGAGCGGCCAATGGTTTGGGTGATTCAGGTTTAGCCACCGGGGTTGAAACAGGACCAGTAGGGACAGGTTTGGCAGCAGCTTGTGGTTCTTGAGCTGATAATAATTTCTTCTTGGAAAGGTAACTAGAGAAAGATGTAATTTTCTTTGGTTGAGTGGGTATAGTTGATGGTGATGGGTTAGCACTTGCCGGTTTTGATGAAGTAGGTTTTGGAGTTGTGCGTAACAGTTGAGGTGGTGAAGAAGGTTTAGAATTGGAAACTGGTTTGGCCAGAGAGGTAGAAGGTAGCGGTGGTGATTGTGGTGTAGATGTAGACTTTTTCAGTGATTGAGCAATGAATGGTGGAACGACTGGACTGTTTTCAGATGATGTTTTGTTTAACATTGGCATTGCCATTGGTGCAGGCTTTACCGTATTCAATTGTGTTGGTGTAGCATTTGCATCAATTGATCTTCTTGAGAATGCAGATATAGATTTTGGAAATGCAGGTGGTTGATTAGTTGGTTTTGGTTTCTCTTGTACATTTTCATTATTTATGGCAGATGGTACAATTGGTTTTGAGTTAACTGTTTCTATCTTGTTCTCAGCTTTGTTTTCAGTTTGTTTCAACTCAGATAAAGGAATATCATCAATGTTATCTGTTTCATTGAAAACTTGAGCTCCCTTCCCATTTGGTTTCTTTAAAAGATGTCTTGCTTTTGTTGCTATTCTTATGTCGTTTGATTCCGCCAATTGATTTAAAATACCATCAAGACCAAACTTGTTTGAAGATGGAGGTAAATATAGTAAAAAGTCAAGAATGATAATGAGTTTGTTCACATCACGCTCATGTATAAGCATCTGGTTAATCTGGGTCATAAACTTGTAATTCAGAAAGACTGGTGGTAATGTTGGTTTGAATCTGAAAACAACGCTTCTAAACAGATTTAAAATGTCAAATCTGAAATCAGCAGGGGTATTATATGTTATTGGGCCAAATGTATTGAATAACATATCCACATGTCTGGACCAAGATTTTGAAGAGCTTACTTGAAAACGAAGAACTCCTTGTATAAAGACATTTTTCAAATTCCTTATAGGTATCGTTTGCAACTCTTCAAATGTTGAATTTTTCAAAACACGGAACACACTCTCAAATTCTTCAGCAGGGGTTATCTGTCTTATTGATAGATTGTGACCTTTAAACATGAATGGTTCAACAATGGGATGTGGAATTTCATAGTCAGTCTTAGAAACTGGCAAATTGATATTATTAATGGAATCAATGTGAGTTTTAGGAGTGCCAATGGGGATGGGTGAAACGCCCTTAGGAACATCATCTATTGAAGGTTGAGGGAAAGGATTCACACTTAGCCCTATAATCTCAACTGGATCTTCATCCAGGAGTTTGGTTTCAAAAGGTGGTTTGGACACATTGTAGTAACGGTCATCAACAGGTTTTTCAACAGTTATTCCCTTCAGGAGTTCATGATCCAGTTGATCCAACGTGGACCAAATGTGATATCTGTGTGTCTTGTAAAACTCCTTGTTCTGTATCAACTCACGTGTTAGAGATTCATCGTGTCCATGTTGCCTAAGTTGATAATCAATGTTCTTCACTTTTGAATTGACGCTGATGAACGTCAACAACAAATTCCTCTTGTTGACCTCTAATGTAGTGCTCATCGTGCACAAAGACGCGGGATACTTTCGTAGTAGGAAAGATACCTTAGCGCTGTGGTAATTCTAGTCTCTAGGACCCAATTGTTCTCTCAAAGACAGTCGCTTGTCAAGTCAAGAGTACAGGAGGGAAAGTAGGGAACTACGGGGTGTTGCTTATATATAGAGAAGTAAGAAATTCACGGATAGTGCTCGTTTGGGAGTTCGTTCGTTCTTTCGTTCTGCAGTTGGCGCTCTTGTAGAAGTTGTTTTCAGGGTTAAGAGAAATAGAAAGGAGGAAAAAAACAAAAAATTCGTTTCAGTTTTTTTTTTATATTGCCACAAAGATGAGTTCCGAGGGAGAAAGAATGTCCCGGAACTGATAAAGGCGGTAGGGCCAGCACAGGGCCATTGATAAAAAATTTTCAATACTATTACATTCTAATAGTGAATAAAATTAAAGAAGATTTTTAATATGAGACAGTTTTCAAGTCTTGCCAGGGTTGCAAACAACTTCTCATTGCAAAGAATCGTCTTTGCCCAACGTTCATTCACAACGACTTCTCTTTTGAGGAATCAGGTTGAACAATCTGAAACTAATACAAAGAAAGAAGAAGGTGATGCACCTAAATTATCAAGTGACATCAAATCTATTCAACATCTACAAGAAAACAATACCATTCATTCTTCAATTGTCAATGGTTTGAAAAAACTTGGTTTCAAGAACTTAACTTTGGTCCAATCCAAAACTATCGGTCCAATTTTAGAATCATCTGATGATATTGTCACAAAAGCTAAGACAGGTACTGGTAAAACTTTAGCATTTGGTATTCCAATGATTGAAAATATAATAAAAACCCCAAACTATTCACCAAAAGTGAGAAATTTAGTCATTGCACCAACCAGAGATTTAGCTTATCAAATTAGAGATGAGATCAATAAATTAGCTGATTTAAGAGAAATTAAGAGTGCCAGTAAGACTAGAATTAATGTTACTGCAGTTGTTGGTGGTGAATCCAGATGGGCTCAAATTAGAGAAATCACAAACAGAAGAGGCTCACCAGCTATTGTTGTTGCCACACCAGGTAGATTTTTAGATATTATTAGAGAAACACAAGTTGCTGAAGCATTTGAAGATATTCAAACTTTTGTCTTGGATGAGGCTGATAGATTATTAGGTGATGGTTTCAGAGAAAACTTGGTTGAAATTTCAGAAATTTTGAAAACTAACAGAGAGAATTCAACTTTAGCAGATATTCAACCTATGAAGACTATGTTATTTTCTGCTACTTTAGATAAACCAATTGTTGAATTTTCTAAAACTATCTTGAGAAAAAGCTTCCAATTTATTGATACTGTTGATCCAAATGAAGCAGAAACTCATGAAAAAATTAACCAATCTTTAATTTTAACTCAAAATGTTTTTGAAAGTCATGCTGCTGCCATTAGTTTCATTCAAAACGAATCAAAACGTGACAAGAACTTTAAAGCTATTGTTTTTCTTTCAACTGTTAAAGGTGTTTCTTACTTCTATGATATTTTGCACAATTATTTACGTCAAGCCAATCATGGAATTCGCACATATCAATTACATGGTCAATTAAGACAACCTGTTAGAGACAGAGCTGTTAAAAATTTCAGAAATGGATTTAATGGTATTCTTGTTGCTTCAGATGTCGGTGCAAGAGGTATGGATTTCCCAAATGTCACTAATGTTATTCAAATCGGTCTACCTATGGATGCCACCAATTACGTTCACAGAGTCGGTAGAACCGCTAGAGGTGGTAGTTCAGGTAAAGCTGTTATGATTTTAACCAAGGCTGAATCTAGATTCGTTAGAGTCTTGAAAGATAGAAAATTAAACATTACCGAACAATTCGAATACAGTGCTGATGAACAAGTTGAAAATGATATTCAAGAAATAACTGCAAAAGTTCCACATAAGTTCAGTTTAGAAATGGTTATTGAAGCCTTGGCTGGTTTTTCAAAATCCGTTTCAAACACATACAGATTGAACATGTATGAAGTGCTCGATGATATGAGAGACACTTATGCTAGATTCAAAGGTGATCCAGATGCTAAACCTCCAGTTTCACCATCATATGCCACCAGAGTTCTTGCCTTGAATCTAAGAACTGCCCGTGAGTTCTTCGAAATAAAGACTAGGGATTACGTTCAAGAAGATGGTAATGACAATGACCCTAACGGAGATTACGTTGTGAAAAGAAACAACAGAGATGACCGTGGAGGCTACGCAAGAAGAAACAACAGAGATGATCGTGGTGGATACCAAAGAGATGATAGAAAATTCAGATCTAATGGGTTCAATAATGATGGATCTTCCAACAACGAAAACAGACGCTCAAATGGGAACTACCGTCAAGGAGGAAACAATAGATATAACCAAAGAGGGTCTACCAGAGGCAGAAACAACTACTAATGGTCTTGTATAATAACACCCAACTTCATGTACATAAATAATCGATTGAAATGAACTGTAGAGTGTTTTGAAAATTTTGTGTCATTTCCTAAAACGGTAAATTGCCTAATTTTTCTTCATTTTTTTTTTTTTTCGATTTTTCTTCCCTTTTATAATTTTGAATCTCAACAACAGACCAGAAAACTGAAGCAAGAACAGAAAATTGATCCACCGATGGAGCCCGTGGAGCAAGTCGGTTCTGTATCGGACGATATGGGCCGCTTTCTCAGCGCCCTCTCCTCGGCTGTTCCGTCCAACACACCGGTGCTCTCGCCGTCGCAGGAGCCACCCGCCAACTCTTTCCTCTTCAACTCAGAGCGCTCTTTCGAGTCATCCATGAAGAACCTCAACTACACCCACAACCAACAGAACGACACCACCGCCATCACGACATTCGACATCCTAGACGTTCCTTTTGCAGGCAAAAGCAGCACCAGTGCCGATGCTTTGGTGGATTTCAAGAACGAGAACCAGTACAGCGACGAGACAATCCCATTGGCATTCTCAAGCTCACCGCTTCCTCGGCTCGACCTCAAGTTCCATGGGTACAGACCTGTGAACGACGACGCTGTGCAGTTTGACAGGTTCGGTGTCATTGACAATCCAGACTATGACCTATTCAGCGTTGGTCCTGGCGCTTACCAAGACAAGGAGAATATTTACAGCGATAGAAATGTACAATCAGATGAACCAGAAGATGAAGCGCCAACAAGAACAGAAAGACGCATTCAGAAGTCTAGAAAGCGGGGGAAGTCCAGAAAGAAAGGGTCTGTTTATATAGGATTTGGAATGGATGATACTAACTCCGTTTCTATTCCTCATGTTTCCCCTAGACACAGCAGCATAAGATTTAGTGAAAGATCAAGAAGTCATTTTAGCGATGAATTTGCATTCCAGAATTTATCAATAACAGCAAGAAATCAAAGGCATGCATTAAGAGAGTTGAAGAGAAGAAATCAATTGGAAGTAAATGCTTCTAAATTGAAGCCGCCAAAGATAAAAAGATCAGGTATAGGTATACCTGTTATACCCGAACCTGTACCGGTACCACCAGTAAAACAGGTTGTTGCTGCTAAAAAAGGACCAACAGTTTCAAGATCAAGAAATGGATGTTGGACATGTCGTATAAGAAAAAAGAAATGTCCTGAAGAAAGACCAGAGTGTCAGCAATGCATCAAATTAGGATTGACATGTGATGGATATTCTGAAGAGAAACCTGATTTTATCTTAGATCCATTGACACAAGTTGCTAAACTCAAAGAGATCAAAGCTATAACTACACAGAGAAAAAAAGATATGCAGCGTAAAAAAAGAGAAGAAACTGCCGCTGCTAAAGCTGCTAAGAGAGCCAATACAAAAGTTTAAAGATTAATGATGATTTGCGCGGTTGCGCTGTTTTAATTTCCAACTTGCTATACAATAATGAACCATATACATGCTAAAGATTTCAATGTTCTAATACATGTCATTGTCAAACAAACATTGTAGGTCCTTACTTCGTATTTTGTTGTCCATTTGTCGGTGTTTCTGGAACTTGTATAAAGTTCCCAGGACTATTGTTTGAATAGTATGGATAACTAGAAGGAATCTGTTGATGCTGTTGTTGATAATGGTTCAAGTATTGAAGGTACATGTTTTGATTTTGTTCATGTGTTTGGACATTTTGAAATTGAGGGACTGGACTGAACTGAGGATAATTTGAGTAAATGGAGTTTAATGAATTTATTTGTAATGTTGCAGGTGATGGATTTGAAATTGTCGATTGTTGCTCAAATGCATTTTGATTATACTGTGGATATTGGTTTGGATCACCCCAAATGTTACGTTGTGGAGTACCATTGTTATTCCAAATGTTTTCATTAGATTGAGTGAATGAATTGACATTGGTATTAGTCATTGAAGCACCAGTTAATTTGGCTTCCAAGTCTTCAGCATTGAAAATAATTGCTGGTTGATCATCTGCAATAGTGAGTTTTTCAATATCCTTTTCAGCGTTAGATCTGTCAAAAACAATGGAAGATTCGGTTGATGAAGAGTTTATGAATATTTCAGTTTTAGGATATACTTGTTCTTCAGCTTCTGGTTTGGGGTAAACCTGTATAGAAGATTCATTAATGGTCTGGTGAGCTTGATTTGGGGAAGAAGATATAATTTTTGGGAAAACCTGTTGTGATGATGAGTCCGGCTTTGTATTTCTCTCCTTATTTGATTTCTTTGATCTGTTTGATTTTCGAGTACTGCCCTTTTCTTTAGCCTTCTTCTCTTTAGCGAGTTGCTTCTGTTGATTGACTTCTTTATTGGATGGCATTGATCTTATCGGCTCCTTCTTAACATCTTTCTTCTTTTTAGGAACAACGACATTATCTAAATTAAATCTTTTGGTGGTTTCATCAAAAGTGATACCAATAGAATTTGTTTCCAACAATCTTCTTACTATATTACCAACTGAGATGGCTCTTAGTCTTGACTCCTCATCGAAATCATGTGGCTGGAAAGTTCCAATCAACTTTGAAGGAGAGTCTTCACCATGGAAGAGCTGATCATCATTGAAATCATACAAGAGTCTATCCAAGGGCGTGAACTCTCTAACAAACACATCTTCTGAAAAATATTGAGTTCTGGTCGGACGATGCTCAAAAGATTCTTCTCCTTGATATTTATCATAAATCATATTTGAAACCAATGCACTGAGTTTCAAAAATTCGAAACTTCTATTTGAGAATTGTAATGCTAACTTATCAACTTTGACCCATGAGTAAAATATCCTAAAAAGTGGCAGAAGCTTATAAGCCTTCTTTTCATCTTCGTACCAAAGTTCAATGAACAAAGCTTGGAAGTAGGTAATGAATTTGAAAGTAAATTTCAAAATATTGCTCAATTCAGGAGAAACAGATCTGGAAATGTTATTCAATTTAACAGAACCTATTAATGTGATCAACATTTTCTCAAAGAATAGAGCTCCATCACCTTCATGTGCTAATTCGTTAAAAATATCAAAAAGATCTTTCTCCAACAATGAAGCTTTAGTTCCGTTAATAACTTCACCATCTGATCTCTTCCATCTCACAGGAAGATTGTAATAACCGAACAAAGTGAAAAAGAATATAACTGCTCTATCTTTACGATTCTTTACTGTTGATTTTTCCAGTCTCAACCTGTTTAGTTTATCAATAATGAAAGTGGTTGAGCTTATGATTTTTTTGTAATTGTCAAGACTCAAATGTGATGGTACTCTTGCCAAAGAAGCTCTCATGAATTCATATAACGCTTCAAATCTCAGTCCCTGATCATTAAAAACCATACCCAAATGATTTCTGGTATCACCCAATGCTGGTAATAAAAGTTCTGCATTTCTGTACATTTCTGTAGCAGCATTGAAATTTTCATGACTCTGTTTAGGTAAATAAGTAGATACCACACTTCTGTATCTGGAAGTTGCACCAATATATAGCATGCATTTATGTGAGAGATAGATGAGTTTCACAATGGTTGAATTATCATTTTTACCAACTTTGATTGCATTCTCATTCACTTTAAATTCCAGAAAATTGTAGAAATATTGAGGGATGATGAAGTCAATCTTGTACTGTTCCAAAGTGTTCTTCAATAATTCATGGAAAAAGTCTCTGGACTGTTTCGTAAGTTTCTTGAATCTGTCATTAAGTTTCTTTATCTCAACAACTTTCTTTGATTTCTTATCATTAACATCATAAAGATGTTGATGCTGAGCTTGATAATATTTGAACACTGGATGAAAAAAGTCACTCCATACCCTATCAATTAAATTCTCGGCTGTTTGCTCCTTAGGAGCTTCATGTTGTGCTAACTCAAGATTGTTTTCAGATGCTGATTTGTTCAATGAATGGTTAATGTCATTGAGAATCAAAGGTATGAATTTACCACAGGAAAAATTCAAGGTACCAGCAATCAATGAATCGTCAGGTGTGACTTGACTCAAAAGTTTGTTTAGGTGTTCCTTCGAATCTTCGATTGATTTAAGAATTTCCACCTGGGAGGTCATATTTGTATTAAGAGATGTAACTGATGCAGAAAATCTGTTCTGTGTTTGCGAAAATTAGGATGAGAGTAGTTGTTTTTTTGTTAATGAATAGTGATTTTTGAAGTGTATTGTTGCTCTCTCAGTGAATCTTCATCCTTTTCAAGAACTTTTTGAACGAGTGTCGTTTGTTCAACTCTTTTTTTTCTGTTTCTCGAGATTTTTGAGCTTGGAATTTTTGGGTTTATGTAATAATTACGTCATCCAGATGGTTATGCTGCGATGGCCAAAAATAGGCGTACATTTTCGCGTTTTCGCGTTTTCGCGTCTGTTTAATCACTTGAAGAGTTGAAGACAAGTGATAAGTAGCTGATCTAATCGAAGCATCCGATGCTAGTGCTCTGTGTGGCAGAGAAGAACTCGATAGCAAAGGAAGTGTCCCGGATCTTGTCTGGAGGACGAGTCCAGGTGGGCGACTCAGGCTACAAATTCGTCAAGAACTATCGATTCAAGTTCCAGTTTCCCAATCTAGGAAACTGCGATGTGGTGATGACTAGTGTTGCTGGGCATTTGACTGGTATTGATTTCCCACAGAATTATTCCTGGAACCAATGTGTTCCTGGGAAACTGTTTGATGCTCCTGTTGTTGAAGTTCATTCGAATGATCAAAAGAAGATTGCAAAAAACATAGAGAGTCTTGCCAGAACTTGTGGCCAATTGATGATATGGACAGATTGTGATAGGGAAGGTGAATATATAGGATGGGAAGTATTGCAAGCTGCTCGGGGTGGAAATCCTAGTCTAAATTTAGAAAATACTCAAAGAGCTCATTTCTCACATTTGGAGAATGGGCATATCATTAGGGCAGCTAAGAATCCTAATAAACTTCAAAAACATATGATTGATGCGGTTAGAACAAGAATAGAGTTGGACCTAAGGACAGGCGCTGCATTTACGAGGTTCCTGACTGATACGCTCAAATCCAAGGATGGTAATCTTGGTGTTGTGTCTTATGGACCTTGTCAGTTCCCAACGCTTGGGTTCGTTGTTGATAGATATAAACGTTACAAGAATTTCAAGCCTGAGGACTTTTGGTTTATTGAAATCACTGTTCAGAAAGGAGAAGTTGAGAAATTAAAGTTGAGTTGGAAAAAGACGAGGCTGTTCGATAGATTATCGACATTAGTTATATTCAAGAAGTGCTTGGAATCGGATTATGGGGAGATTAAAAATATTCAGTCAAAGCCAACATCAAAGTATAAGCCGTTACCATTGACTACTGTTCAACTTCAAAAATGTTGTTCATTATTTTTCAAAATGAGTGCAAAAGAATCACTAGAGTCTGCAGAAAGGTTATATCAACAAGGTTTTGTTTCTTACCCAAGAACAGAAACAGATAGTTTCCCTGCAACAATGGATCTCAAAGAACTAGTTGACAAACAAACAGATAATAACAAATGGGGTGAATACGCTAAGTCCCTTTTGAATGATAATAAATTTGATCAACCGAGAAAAGGTAAGAATGATGATGAAGCACATCCTCCAATCCATCCTATCATATATACTGATGATTTCACCAAACCTGCAGATAAGAAAGTTTATGAGTTTATTGTTCATCATTTCCTAGCGTGTTGTTCAAAAGATGCTAAAGGTCAGACGAATTCCATTGAACTTGAATGGGGATCTGAAACTTTCCTTGCGAGTGGTTTAGTTGTGTTTGAAAGAAATTTCTTGGATATTTATCCTTATCAAAAATGGGAAACATCAACTCCATTGCCTGAATTTACAATCAATGAACAAGTTAAAATTCAAACTGCAGACATGAAAGCAGGTAAGACCAGTGCGCCTACTTTGATGACAGAAACAGAGTTGATTGCGTTAATGGATGCTAATGGAATTGGTACAGATGCAACCATTGCTGAACATATTGAAAAAATCTTGAAAAGAGAATATATTACCAAAACAATGAAAAGCAGAAAACAAGTTTTCGTTCCTACAATTTTGGGAATGGCTTTAGTTGATGGTTTTGAAGAGATCAATTTAAAGAATTCTTTAACTAAACCATTTTTGAGAAAGCACACGGAGTTGGAATTAAAACAAATTGCAGATGGTGCAAAATCAAAAAACGATGTAGTGGAAGAGATGTTATTCGCATATAGAGATTCATTTGCCATGTCGGTAAGACATAGTAATCTGATCACAACTGCATATGAGAACTTGAAAAGAGAAGTAGGCTAGAAGAGAATAATGCATATAATGCCTTTCAAAAATATGAAGGTTAAACTTAATGAATGATGATTAATTTTAAATTTTAGTACATAGATTCGTATGATAATGGTGGTCATAAGTTGATCAAAGATCAATAGACATGCAAAACTGTATTCTTTCAACACAATGACAATGGTGGAGCTATTTCAGGGACTTTCCCTATTTGGAATTTATCCGCTTTGAACTGCTCGAGAATTATCTCACCCAAATCTTTTTCTAAAACGCGTGCAGGTTCTTTAGCACTCTGTATTAATCCCGGTTGGAAATTTCCTGATGGTGCTGCACCAAATCCATTTGAATTCCCAAACGAGTTTGATGCTCCAAAAGGTTGTGAATTCGATTGGCCAAAAGGAGAAGAATTCTCATTTGTTTTGTTTCCAAAAACGCTCGTACTCTGTGAGTTAGAGCCAAATGCTGAAGTTGCTGATGTAGTTCCAGCACCAAAGGCTGATGTGCTTCCAAATGGTGCTGGATCTTGAGCTGTAGTTGTAGCAGGTGCTCCAAAAGGCGATGTACTAGTAGCAGCATTCGCTCCAAATGGTGATGTAGTGTTTGTCGCACTTGCTCCAAAAGGAGATGTAGCATTTGTTGGATTTGCCCCAAACGGTGATGTGGTATTTGTAGTTTTGGCTCCGAATGGTGATGTGGCATTTGTAGCATTTGCACCGAATGGTGAGGTAGTGTTGGTGCTGTTGGTTCCAAATGGTGCAGTTGTATTGTTGTTATTAGTATTGGATCCAAAAGGAGCAGCACCACTGCCAAAACCTGTTGTTCCAAAAGCAGATGGAGTAGAAGCAGTATTTGTACTCGTAGAACCAAAGCCAGATTTGCCAAACGAAGAAGCTCCGAACCCTGAGGAACCAAATGGTGAGGTTGAAGTTGTTCCAGTAGAACCCAGTGATGCACTACCAAATGCTGGTGTAGTTGTTGTAGATCCTAAACTCGAGGCTCCAAATGCTCCAGAAGTCTTATTTGATCCAAAACTTGAACTTCCAAAACCAGAAGTACCAAATGCACTATTGGCATTACTTCCAGATCCAAAACCAGATGATCCAAATGCAGAATTTGCTTGTGGAGCTGTGGTATTGGATGTTGAACTTCCAAATACATTTGAGCCTAATCCTGCTTTCTGTGTTCCAAAAGCTCCACTAGTAGTTGAAGATCCAGGGCTTCCAAATGAAGCAGCACCAAAGGCATTTCCTGTTTGATTTCCAAATGCGCCTGATCCTCCAGTACTTCCAAATGGACTCGAATTTTGTGATCCAAAAGGATTAGAAACAGCACCTGAGCTACCAAATGCAGAGCCTGTGTTAGCCGTCCCATCTAAGTTGAGGGGAGTCGGTACGAATGGTTTGATTTCTCTATTTGGATCTTCATACTTGGATTTTGTCATGAGCTGTGAGTATCTAGCAGCTTTTTGCGAGTTATTCAGCACATAGTTTACAGCCTGATCCATATCACTCTTTCTTATCTGTAGCTTTCTCTCATAATCTGGAATGGTGTTATTTGCTCTGGCCTCGTAGAAATCGGCTCTTGACTCATCTGAAGAGTAGTCTCTGTTATCAATGACGTTAACCAAACCTGGATGTCCCAAGCCAAATGAGGACGTCACTGGGGCTAATTGCAAGTCCCTGTAGCTCGAAAGTGACTCTTTCAGCTCGCTCTCTTTACTGTTCAGTGTGTCATTGCTCCAGAATCTTTTGATATCTAAAGAGTTGTTGTTATTGTTGTTGCTGTTACTATTGTTGCTGACATGGGCGAAATTGCACCTGTTTCCGTTCTTGCAGTTCCCTGTTTCGGTGTGTCAGTAAAAGTCAGCACTGTCACTCAATAGCTTCACTCACCTTGCTGGAAGAACTTGCACGGAGCACGTCCTCTTCCTGACATCTGATGTTTCTTCTATTATATGGTGAAGAAAAAAAATCGTGAAAGAAAAGTAAATAAAACATACTGATTTCACACTGTTGCCATGATCTGTGTCGAATGCGATGAGCTGGTCCCTTCATTGCACACGCAGTACCAGAACGGTCACATAAAGCTCACAGACTGCCAAAACTGCGAGAAAACTGCTGATGAATACGTCGAGTACGACAATGTGCTGGTCTTTATCAACATTTTACTACTGAAACCTCAGGCATATAAACATTTGGTTTACAATTTGATGGATGATTCCGAGATATCGTTCAAACAGATCGTCAAAAAAGTCTATAGAATCAGGTTCTTATCCATTCTGTTCGAAATCTATCTCAATTGGGCCTACAAAGAGAAAGAGTTCAACGTCACTTCTTTCAAGAACCCATACCTGATATACCATGTGATTCTCGAGAAAAACATACTCATGCAGTATTGTTTCTTTGCGATCAAGTGCATAACTGACGACTTAACAACCCACTTCATAATACACACGCTCTATTTGAAAATATTGAAATGGATCCCCAAAAGTTATCAATTGAAGAAACAGATCAACGAACAAGACTCTAAAAGATTGAAAACTATACTATCAATGACTATTTTGATATCAGGAGGAACAAAACTGTTTCCTATTCTGATGCTGATCTGGCCCTATGACGACGTCACTATTACAACCACAATTGCTTCCATTTCGAGTATAAACCTTATCGAGTCTTTAAGAATTGTTACAGGTTTACCATGGACAACTTCATTGGTAGTGTTTACAATCACCACTCTTTTAAAGACTTTAGTCACCAAAACCGTTTTGATTCTTTTACTATCCGGGTTTAATTTGAATATTGCTGGATTGTTCGCTAATCAAGAGTACATACGGTTCATTACGCATATCAGTGCCGTAAAATCTTACTTGACATAACATTGACTAATATTTAACGAATAACGAATGCCCATTTACTACACAGAAGTTTTTGCATAGATAAAACACATTAATGTAAAAATTAAACCTAAACTCCTTTACTCCCATTCCAACAAATTGACTTTCTTTCTCACAGTTCCTTCACTGTTAGCCACAACAACCTCATCCCCTTCGATTGAAATCCATGGACCATCCAATGGTTCAATCAAATAAGGATATTGATACGTTTGATCTTTTTCTCTCGTTTCATCCAAAGTTTTCGATTTTCCTCTATCTTGAGCACTATGTTGTTCATCATCTTCATTATTATGAATCGTCAAGGCACCATCCCCGACTAAATCTTCCAGATCTAATTCGCTGGCACTATGCTCATCGTCCTTAATTGCCCTCAATGCTATGAAGTTGGATAGAGGAATGTAATGTTTTTGAAAATTCCATAACACAGCTAAAGTAATCAATGGTAATGGAATCAACATCATTGCTAGAATATAACCATCTTGATATGCTGCTAAACTTCCAGTCATTGTTAACTGAAACAAAAGTAAACCAACAATGACTCTTCTGAAAACAATTGGCCAGACTTTCCCCGTTGAATGGGGCGGATGAACAACAGAGTACATCAATTGGTATTTATAAACGTAATAACCAATAATGAAGTAGGCTAAGGATGATAGCAAAATTTTAGATGAAAATGCACTGTAAATAATTGAAATGATCAAAATTAAGATAGGTTGAGGTAAATGTAACCCAAAATTCAAAACTGGAGGTTTGTATAACTCTCTGTAATCTCTTGGTGTTTTACAGCCAGCTTTGAAGATAGGAAATCTAAGAACACTTCCAAATAACAATAATTTGAATGGGAACATACCAATGCCTTGTAAAATAATCAAATCAACGTAAAACAAAGATAATTCATTTAAAGATTGTGCCAATTGATATGCTAATTTCGTCGTATCACTTAAGAATCCCCAATAGTTAGATGCTGTACCGGCAGTAGTGAAAACTAAAAACAAATTGACGAATATATAAAAGAAGTTCTTTGAAACAGCAGACAACTCTTCATCACCGTGTGAAATGAAACCTTGTTTTGAAGATAACCAAACATAAAGAAATGGAATTGCAAAATTCAAAATGGTGAATAAATATGTTGGTAACAAACCTGAGACTGCATTTCTCGCCCATTCATTTTCATTCAGAAAATCTCCTAAGCTGGGCCAAAATCTTCTAATTGTCTTTGGATTCAATAGTGTGGCTAAATAACCAACAGGTGCAATCAATGTCACTGATAGTATTCCAATAATGATAGTAACCGTATAAACTTTGAATAGTCTTTCTTTTCTGGATAAAACGATATTATCCCAGATAATATCATGAGGAGCAGGGGCCAAACGTGTAATTAAGTGATGAACTTTAGGATCCAAGACAGCTTGAGCAGCCATTTGAGCACTTGCCACTGATTCCATTGTAATGAAAGCAGTTGGTGTGGCTGGATAATGTTTTTCTCTAGCTCTTATTATTTCTTGATCAACAACATCCAGTTGATTGGTATAATAATCAATTGCATCAACTTCTTTCCCAATCCAACCAAATAAACCGGTTTTTATCTTTGGTCTTACATGTTCATATGGTTGACCACTTAACGATACTCCTCCATGTCTTCTAGAGTATTCATGAACACTTCTATAATCATCTTGAATGTCATCAATGCTATTGTCAAGTAGTTGTTCTTGAATGTTTTCTTCGTAAATATCTTCATTGTCTTCGATATCAGTGGTATCTGGATCATCATCGAAATAAGGACGTTGAATAGGACTTCTTTCAAGTCTATAAGATTCTCTGATTCGTGGATTCACGGGCAGGTGTTGCTGTTGTTGATTGCTGAAGGAAAGTGGTCCTAAATATTCAGCCCATTGATCTTCAAGCTGATTTAATACAGATTTTCTTCTCTTGTACAGCTTGTTCAACTGTCTCCATTCCCTACATATCGTAATCGAGGAAACTTTACCAATATTAAGACCTTCGATGTGATTCTTCAAAGTTTTCTCGTCTCTAAGTTCAGGAGGAATACCTGATAATCTGATAGTTCTATCCGTAATTGAATTTTGGTGTCCCAAATGTCTTTGCCTTATCTTCACCACATGTTTTGTTTGTTTCAAAAGCATGTTCAATGTCAAAATTGTGAATATATATGTGAAAATGACATACATCCACAAATATGACTTGTATATCGATGGTGATTCTGGATCTTGTACATCACCATCAAGATTCAGTGTGTAAGACCTTATCAGTCTTTTGACTATCGTCGTACCGTTGTTATCATCATTATCATCATCTCCATTATCACCGTCTCCTTGGTCAATGCGCCCAGTAAAGTAGAATCGTACTGGTGATATTATCACAATAGACATGAGGGCCATTGATGTCAATAGTTTAATACCCATCTTGAAAAAAGCAAGGAACACCACAGCATCTAGCCCAGCATGATTAACCAGATCATTCTCGTCTATCCGCCATAAAACAGGTATCCAGCCAAACAACGACTTCGTTGGCAAAGCGGGAAGCCCTTTTCTTCTATAGTATCTAGAGGCGTATAGCCTAAACCACGTATTTCTCAAGACACAGAATGAAAGAAATGCGGCAAGACCAAGCGTCGTGGCAATTAGCAATTGTGCCTGTGCAACTCTCGTTGTTGGTTTCCTGAGATTGATCCCGTCATTATTCCCCAGGTCGTCCATATTCGTATTTGGTTATCGGTCTTTAATCCTGATATTATCATGTAGAGTTTTTTGTTTTCGTTTTTTTGGTGCCAAAATCTTTCGATACGGCCACTCCGCCCTTCTATGAATTTTTCTAGAAGGACACTCCCAGTAAATCTTAGGCAGAGCCAGAAGGAAAAGAATTGTATACACCAGTTTTATGTCTAATTATTGATGTCTCTATATTTTATTGATCTATATAACTATGTTTTGATGACGAATGATCACTTAACGTCATTGTAAGAATACTCTAGAATCTCATGATCCTCAGAATAGTCCAAAGGAGCCATGTGGTATTTAAGTCTTTCCTTTTCTGAGAAGGCGTTGAAGTAATCCACCTCATCAGAGACCACAGTGATTGTAATTGGCCAAATGTATGTGAGTGCCCAATAGGTGAAAAAACTAATCAAAAATGCAAAGAAAGAATCACCATAGTAAAAGTGAATGATCCCAACATTGGTGAAATAATTCGGATTCACTTGCCATGCCATACCCGGTAAACCTGGAGCGATCCCGACAACAAATGCAAACATTGCTCTCCAGTTTATACCATAAGTGTAATAAAAGTCACCGTGCAATTCAAAGAATTGAGAGATGGCATACTTCTGTTTTCTAACGATGAAATAATCACAGACTATAATTGAGATGATAGGAGTTGTGATGACACCGAAAGAACTCAAAACAGTTAAAAAGGTACTTGAAGAATTATAGAAATTCCAAGGTTGGACTGCAACTGATAATAGGGCAGTTATAACTGATCCTCTTCTGATATTGATATATTTAGGCAAGATACCCGATAGGTCCATACCACCTGCAAATCCACAAGTAACCACATTCAAGCAGACTTGACTGAACATGAAGGCAAGAGAGATGAAAGTTCCAGCAGCTCTTGATTTAGCATTATAATTTTCCAGCAACCAATACTGAACTATATCAGTAGGCATCCAAATTTCAGAAGAATATATCTTCTTAGTACAACTAGCTCCAATAATACCAAATATTGGAATGACAGTGGTGGGTATCAACAATGCAACTATTGTTCCTGTCCATAATTTCAATTTAGATGAGGCAAATCTTGAAAAATCTGATTGTGATGTTGTTCCTGGACTCACTGCACTAAACCAAATAGTAATTATGTAGACAATCTTCCAACTTTTATCTGAACCATGAACTTGAGACTGTTGTTTGAATAGATCACCATATCCATCAGCTTCATGGACAAGGTAGATAACCATTCCCATCATTGCAAAGAAAGCACAGAAACAAGATGCAATTAGGGGTTTATTCATTCTGAACGGTCTGATCAGGTAACATAAACCACAGATAACTTGAAAGATAACAAACCCTATAAAATCTCTAGTTGTCATATTAACATGACTGCTCAAAGTGTTTGGCATGTCTCTGAATGATTTTGACCAGCAACTAAGCAACAAACTAACACTTAATCCACCTAACCATGCATTTGACCCATAATTGACGATACTCAACAAAACTCTGATAAGAATACCTAATCCGGATCCATAAATTCCAAATGAAACCCTTTGACAAAGAGTGTAACCAACATGCCAGTCAATACCTGGAGCAGAATTGGCGAGTGTAAGTAAAATGGTTAAAATATCACCCACTATATAACCAGCCAATATTTCTCTGACGCTTAATCCAAGGGATAAGGAACTACTTGCTGAAATCCAAGTACCCATACTAAAAGAAATGATACCCCAGTAGGCAAAATTGGACCAAAACCCCCATGTTCGCTGATTGGGAGGGATTGGTTGAAGATCTGGGTTCTTTAGCACAGAAAGTGTTTCCCTTTCACCGTATGGGACCTGGAGATAAATGAGTATCTCATTCAACGATTTACCCATTGTTCGGTAGACAGGTGATAGACACTATTTCAAAGGGTCTAATATGCTCTATTGACTTCATTCAAAGGTGAATTGACCTTGTTTTATATCATTTTTCCAGTTATTCGTTTATCCTGCTTATGCGTTATGGAATTTTTCCAGCCTTGAGAAATTATTCAATTACAAGCCTCGGAACCATGGTTTTTTGAAAAAGGGTGAAAAGAATATTATCTCTCTTAAAATTTAAGTCTCTAGTGAAGTGTGCGAATTATTAGATGATCTGTAAGCCCGTTTCTGCCGTCATTTCTTAATTTCAGGAATCTCTATCAGAAAAAATCTCAAAAGGGTCTGAGATCAACTTTATATTACAACAGAAGGGCTGTATTGAAGTATTAACTACCACTAAATATTTGTTTTGAGATTAATTCAATGTTATACACACAACAGAAACACTCATCAACTATATGAGATATCAATATATAATTGAAGATCATTATTAATAATTATATCAATTTTTTATTAAATAATTTTCCGTATTTTCTTGCATGTTTTGAATGATTTCAATTTTTATTTCGTGAATTCTTACTCCACAATTTGATACATTTTTTGCAGAAATTATTATTATAATTTAGTAATTTTATAAAACAAAATATAACAACCAGCTCTATCTGCAAGTATAAATAGATATTTATATAATTAAAGTTGCCTTGAGTCTCTGTAGAACTTCATTTTGTTAGTACTTTCTTGAAATTTTTTTACAATTCAAAAGCCAATTACATGGAGCTGTAAAAGTACCTGCTCATGGCTATCTTTCAGTCTAATTTTATCGAGCCGTTTTTCCTGCTGAAATGCCTGAGAATTTTGACATAAAATCTGACTATAATAAGATAAGAATTCACCACAAACCCCTATTGTGGTTGTTTGACGATTAACATGAAAACTAATCACTATTTCTTATAATTCCTTGGAAACATACTGGTTATAATTTGTACAATTCAAAGATAGCAGATATATGTAATTGTAAAGGTTTACAGTCTACACAAATCAGTTATCAAATATTGAAGAGCTTTATTGACACAGTAATGGCAAATCTCATGATCTAACATAAGAACTTGTAGTAAAAACTGCCTGCAATTCTTTAAACCCTTGGAACAAATAGCAATAATATGACTTTTCTTTGGTTAGGGCCATTCATTAACCTTCATTAATAGAGTCTAGCGGCGTATTGACATGTTAGGCACGGGATCCTCGAGAAATTTTTGAAGAAACTTTATGTTTTTCAAAAAAACTTATGGATAATTATTCAGGGGATTTTTTACTATTTTTATACTCAAGTCTTGGCTCGGCGGCTAATAAACTGTAACATCAAAAGATGATTGATACCTCTCCCATTTGGCGGTAAAAGTGTGGATTGTTCTACAAGAGAGTACAGACATTTGAAAGGAAACCACAAATATCTTGATACTGACTACTCTTAACTCCGAGCTGAACTCACTTTCCTTATGCTTGTAACTAATTATGAGATTTCTTCAATAGTGCAAACAGGAAGAAGCAATTCTAGATAGACAGACTAGACAAATGATTTTAGCGATTTTCAAATATTTAGAATGAATACTGTAGTGAACGTCAGGCCAATTAAAACAAACTAATCTATTAGATTAACTGAATGCTACGAAGAGAGCCTAGTTTCATATTCGAAACAAAAGATAGTTTCAACTAAGAAGTAAATACTCTCAAGCTAGTGTCTACAGAACAGTATCAAATATTAAGAACATAAATCAAAGACAGATATTACAAACCTCATAATTAAAATAATAATTTGAAGCAAAGGCTGTTTGAAATATGAAGATTAATTGTTTAGACCAAGAAACAGATAAGCTACCATGTAATGGAATCTGTGAAATGGGATAAAATCGTAGTTAAACTAACAACTTACTAACATCAACACCCATTTGACTTAAAAGTTGAATGAACCGTAGCCCACAATCAATTTGAAGAGTTGAGAAGGTAGTTCGTCAATAGATTCAAAAGGAATAATTCAAGTATTTATAGATTGTTTTTCAGCGGCTAATGATTTGACATATGAGTTGATAAGAGTGGGCGGTAGGACCATAACTTCATAAATCCACCAATATTTCATGATAAGTACTTTGCGCTGGTGTTGGTCTTTGTTGTGATATCAAACATGAAGGAACCGCCAACCATTTGGATACAGTAAAGTTACTTTTATGTGAGATTTCAATGCACGGGATAAAAAACTCAAAAGCTCATAATAAGTTAGAGAAATTGACGGTCAAGTACTCAATCAGACAGCTAACTAAGTAGGAGGATAAGGCAATTTAACTCTGAGATCAACACATGTATGAACATGAACACATTGGTTAATACTAGTGTTTTTTTATAATTAAAGCGGAAATAGGCGGAAATAGATTTTAATCACAGTCGCGTCTAGAAGGAATATTAAGCTTCCGGTTACGGCCATATCTAGCAGAAAACACCATTTCCCGTCCGATCAATTGTAGTTAAACTGCTAAGAGCTCGAGTGAGTAGTACAGTGGGAGACCATGTGCGAAATTCGAGTGCTGTAATCCTTTTTTTTTTTGGTTATTATTTTGATGATATTACTATTCACATTTTTTGTTAGGGCTAATGAGTGAGAATTTCCTGAATTGGTAAACACTGGGCTCAATTTGATTGCAGAAAATACATACATTTCAAGAAAAGGAGGTATGATTTCAAGAGTTTACTACTTACAGATTAAACCATATAGTGAAAAGACTAAGATAGTGATTGTAAATCTCATGACCCAAATTGATGTAATTTGTATTTTTTTATACTAGACCGTAAATATTTGACAATAGTTTATAGTGCACAGTACACAAGTATATATCTTTATTTAACACTGGTACTAGGTACTAGTTGGTATAATGCTGAGTAGGTGTCTACTGTTTGGGCCATCTACAATATTTCATTTGTTTTCTGTTAACTTTACATATAACCTGCCAGCATTGAAACTTAGAGCCTCAATGAAAAACTCCATGATCTTAGTTTAGAAACTCCAAAAGTGCGGTAATTACCAATTCCAGAAAGTAAACAACCGTTGTCCGTTGTTTTGTAATTTATGTGGGGAAAATTAGGTGCCCGAGAAAGATGGAGATAAAAAAAATGTGTCACTTTTTTTCGATTTTTCCTGTCAAAAAAAGCAATCAAAAGAAGATCTACTTCCGAGTTAAACAAGGTTAACAACGTTAGGTGGATTCCGATTGGATAAATTCAAGCTATATTTGAGGGTTTAAACAGTAATCATGAGTTTCGAATGATTTTACCGTCTGCCCCACCATTTGTGATGTTTCAAAAAATGGATCATTAGAGTCTACATGGTAATCAATCATAAGTATCGTTAATAAAGAGAATAAATAGTAAATAAAGTGGTTGGAAACAGCTTGAATAATTCATTTGAGACCTTCTTCAATGGCAATGATTTGTAAAGCCAATCTTTTGGAGTAGTATCTACACATGGCCAAATTACCACCCATGAACCAAAAATTTTCATGACCAGAAGGTCTCCAAATAGCTTTAAATTCGCCTTCTTCATCAAGATTCCAAACAGGTTTCAATTTAGAAGCAACTTTATCACCAAAGACTTGTTTAGCAGTATCCTTCATGTTAGAATAACCAGTAGCTTTAACGATAATATCCAAATTATCAATAGTTGTACCATCATTAAATTCAACTGATCTTTCATTGATCTTCTTAACAGTTGAATTCTTAACACCAATTTTACCATCAATAATCAATTTGGAACAACCAACATCAATGTAGTAACCAGATCCACGACGGTAATACAAACCAAAAAGACCAGTACCACCCATACCTGCATTAGTCTTGAAACCTTTCGATGCCAAACCTTTCAACAAATGTCCATCCAAAACAGATGATTCTCTGTATTGTTGTTGCATGATTAAATTTGTCAAATAAATTGGAGGTGAATGTAATAACAAATCAGCAGTGTCAATGTTTGGACCATCTTCATCGAAAACACCTTTAACATTAAGGGCAACACCTTTATCTGAAGAAATGACACATGTTGAAGATCTTTGAAGCATTGTAACAGAACCAATACCTTGTTCATAAAAATCTTGACAAATATCATGTGCTGAATTACATGCACCAATAACCAATGCATTCTTTCCTGCATAATTTGCACCTGATGTATGTTTAGAAGAATGAACGATTTCACCTTTGAATTCATCTTCACCTGGGAACTTTGGAACGTTTGGTTCACCAGAATGACCAGTTGCGAAAACTAAATGTTTTGGTTTCAAAGATTTGATTTCTTTAGTTCCATTGTTTGAGATATCAACATTCCAAGTCTTTGTCTTTTCATCAAATGATGCACCAACAACTGTTGAATCTAACCAAATGTTTAATTCTAAAATTTTAGCATAACATTCTAAAAAGTTTGCAAATTGATCTTTTGAAGAAAAAATTGGTGAAGTATCAGAATGAATGTATGGTAATTGATGATAATAGAATGGATCATGTAAAGATAAGAATTTATAACGTTTTCTCCAATTATCACCAATGTTTCTGTTGGATTCAACAATTAAAACGTTATAACCAAATGATTTCATTCTTGCAGCCAATGTCAAACCGGCTTGACCACCACCAACGACAAGAACAACTGGTTGATGATTTGCATTATAATCTTGATCCTCTTGTCTTTGTTCTAACCATGTTTTTCTAGAAACATTCTCACCATGATTGGTACCTGCTGGTCTCTTCTTACCAACTCTTTCTGGGATTGATTTAAACTCTTGCAAGACAGTTGAAATTGTCAATGCTTTCAATCCAATAGGAGCAGAATCATCTTGAACAGATACCAGTCTGATCAAGGCTGTACCTTCTCCATAGTTTGAAGAGTACTTCAAGTAAAGAGTCAACCATTCAATTGGAATACCACCGTTTGAATCAGCATCATGAACAGTAGTCAAGGCAACACCAGTTGGATATCTGTAATCAGCTTCTTTGTCAATCTCAAATTGACCAATCTTCTCAATACCTTCAGACACAGCCTTTTTAATCTTATCAGGACCTAAAAAGTCTCTAAGATCCAATTGTAGTGCTAAATGATCTTTCCAGACCGAATGGTTCATCAAGAACTTGTCCAATTCATCAGGCTTAGATTTTGCCTCGGACAAAGCATTGTTGAATTCAGCCAACCATCCAGTTGCCAAAGAATTGATATCGTGATGTTTGATATTGTCTGGGTCTGGTTTTAATTGACCATAGATTCTCTCGTTTGGGATGTTCTTGTTGTATGCTTCTTCCAAATAGGCAGGAGCTATTTCGTCAACACCTTCGAATAAACTCATGCTTGTTTTTCTTTAGTATATCTACAAGTAAAGACCAAAGTGGGACTCAATGTCTCTATTTATACACAAAATGCTCATAGTGCACGCACCTTTTCCCCAGTTTCCCCCTTTTTCCCCAGTTTTCCATCTTTTGATCAACAAAGTGGGAAATGTGTGAGTAAACCCGCGAAAGAATTTATGTGTCACAGCAACGAATGGCCTTAGTCAGATTCCATTGTTAGAGTAGGCCATTGGTTTGATTGGTGGATGGGCAGAGGCCTCGAACTGCTCGTAGGTGATGTTGAACCCGGTGGAAGAGTGCTCCACGTTGATGACCGCACCTTTGTTCCCCGTTGAGTCGCAGTAGTTTGGGGCACTGAAGATGGTGATGAGCTGGCCGTTGTGCTCTTCGCTGTAACCCTCCATACGAACCTCGTGGGATCTGATCACCTTCTTGAGCCCATTGCGTTTCAGGAAACGATCAGTCACGTCTGGACCGAACTGGACCCCGATGCCTCGCTTGCTTGGACCGTAGCCCGGGTGTGTTTGTGGGTCAGTCCACAGCAACTCCATCTCCATACCATCGCGTGGGTTGTCGTACTTCTTTAGCCTCTTTTTCATCTCCACGAGACTCACTTCTTCGTCAGATAATAAACCTCCATGCATAATCACATATTCGTCGTTGAGCACCGTGACTAATGGAAGCTCCCCGAATGACTTTTGGAACATCTTATAAAGCTTCTCCCCATACTTGTACTTGCACTCATCCTCAAATCCGTACATCTTATTCATGTTTTGAGTTTCATGATTACCTCTGTTGAGGAACATTTTATCTGGATGTAAGATTTTCAACAAATACAGTAATATAATCACCTCACAAGACCAACTTCCCCTGTCAACAAAATCACCGTTGAACAGATAAGAATGGTTGCTTGATACTAACCCATTGAATTCGAATAAGTGTATCACATCATAGAACTGACCATGTACATCACCAACAATAGTGAATTTTTCATCTTTAGCTTGATTAATCTCTTTAAACACAGGTTCTTTCTCCAAAATACTAAACACACTCAACAAGAGTACATGCATCGTTTTAGCATTCAGTTTCTCACCTTTCTTAAACCATTCAACAAATTTCCAAATCAAATCTTCATCAAGATTGGTAATCTTCAACTCTTGGGACCCCTCCTCTTGGCCTTGTATTATTTCAAATTCTAATTCTGGACCTTTGTAATCATCTGAAAATTCAGGACTCAAATAACTGCTCAAATATCTATCCACTTTGAAAATATCATCATCTTCATGATCAACTCTAATGGCTTTCTCAAATGCAATTTTACGTTCCAATCTAATAATTGCCTTTAAAAGGTTTCTAGATAGGGCATCTTCTTTTATACCGAGTACAAACTTCAAATCAGTCTTTGCTTCTGAAAATTTGAACAGTTGCATGTATGCCATTGCTCTTCTGTAGTAACTCTTGATGTACTGTGGGTCCACCTCGATGGCCCTTGTGCAATCTATAATGGCAGCACCATACTGTTCAATCTTCAACTCAGCTTGGGCTTTATTGGAGTGATAGATGGCGTTGTTTGGGTCTTCTTGGATGGCTTTCTCGTACGACTCAATCGCCAGTTCAAACTCTTTGTTCTTCAGATGTGCGTTCCCATCGAGTTTGTGCTGCTCAGCCACTGAAACCTCGCTCATCTCACACCGGATCACAATCACTTCTCTTCTCTTCCACTGATTAGAAAAATTTTGTCCATCAATCTGGTGTCTGGGTGTATCTCTTCATTTGTTTACAGATATCATTTTAAAGAGAAAGAATGTAGAGAAGTGATTTAGCAACACCAAGATGAACCAGGACCAGCTCCAACTCGACAAACAGCGTGTGTCACTGCTGCTGAACATTAACACACTGCTTATCCAGAAGTCTGTGCTCATCCAGCAACAACTGAAAGAGCAACAACAGCAACAACAACAGTCACCAACGATACCCAAACTGACAGAACTTCTACAGCATCTCTTGAAACGACTACATGCGAATCTCACGTGCATTGGAGAGCTCAGTGAACGTCAGAATAACCCAGCCTTGGCACAACAACAACAGCAGAAGAAACTCATATTCCCAAGTATACTTAATCCACCACCAGAATTCTTTGAATTAAACGAGTATTATATGGCTTTACAGAAACTGTTTCCTGAAGGTGTTGCTGTGCTTACGCAAAGAATCAAACAACAGATGAATGGACAAGTCCCTGGTGGACAACCACAGCAGCGTCAACCTCAGCCTCAGCCTCAAGCCCAACAACAACAACAGCAGCAACAATTTTGGTGAAATAGATGTGTCTACTACTTTTAATGGAATTAATTTGAATGATGCATTTTTGTATTTTACTATGAAACCAATTAGTTTATCAAAATTGATGTGTCAATTTATCCCAATAATAACTGAGATAACCATCTTGAATAATTTTTATGCATTTCTTATTTTGCAATAGATAAATCATTTTGTTTTCCTCTCTTTCTAAATATTCAATCTGTAACAAATAATCATAAAACTTATTGAATGATGCTGTCAAAACCTTTTCAAGCTCACGACGTTCACCATCAGTATTATAACAATCATGATATCTGTCATAATCTTCAATCAAAACCTGATGATAATAATCAAACAATTTGATTGTAAGTTCATACTTGATGATTTGAATTTCACTGATTTGTAACTTCATATAAACGTATTCTCCATTCAATTTATTCAGTTTTATTGATGGATTTTTCTTAGCTTCTAATTCTAAAGCTTCTTGAGTACGTGCAAGACTCCAATATTTGTTATAAGTTTTAACTGAACTTTTCAACAATTTAATGATTTTTTCCTTATTGTTAAAACTCTGCTTCTCCAATCTCTTCATAACACACTCATCACCAGTTAATTTGTAATCTTCCAACGTCTTAAATTCTTTTCTTTTATTACGTGGTGAAGTCATTGTCAATACCTCAGGTCTCCAATACATGGGCGTCTTCAAAACAGGATTAGACAAATCAGAAAATTTGACGGACTGATCAGTTGGTGATGCACTGGTGAAAGTAGTACCTGTTGAAGGAAGAGTGAATGCATCATTAGCAGTTAAAATATTTTCCCTATACTTTCCATTCTCAAGTTTCTCAAAAATGGATGGTGTCCTAGCATGATTGACACCACTAACGAGTGGTACTTGTGAAGATAAAGGAGAAGAAGGAAGGGATAAATAAGTTGGTGGGAGTTCGGCAGTTCTAATTGACATTCGTTCGTTCATTGTGTCAAAATTGTGTTGAAAACCCAATAAAATGTTTAGTGTCAAATAACGCAGCAGTTGAAAAGTAAAAAGCAAAAAGCAAGAAGTTGGAGTTCAGGTTAGTGGGAATTACTTCTTAAATAGTTCCTGAGTGGTTCACATTTATATTTTTTTAACACTTATTTAGTTTGTGGGAACAGAAAAAAAAATTAACCAGAGATATGAACCACAAATATTTTCTGTTGAGTTTTCATATTGAT
The DNA here is from genome assembly GCA_003706615.3 of Gotozyma montana. Taxonomy (NCBI): domain Eukaryota; kingdom Fungi; phylum Ascomycota; class Saccharomycetes; order Phaffomycetales; family Phaffomycetaceae; genus Gotozyma; species Gotozyma montana. Next base: position 258,938 of record PPLU03000010.1, read on the forward strand.
ACGCGAGTCCATTGTACACCATCATAAAGAATAGCATTATATTGTAATCTATCATTAACCTATTCTAAATTTTGAAATGCATGTTCCAAAGCCTGCACACCTTTATAAACGTCTTCGAAAGTGTTATATAATGGTGCTGGTGCAATTCTAATAACATCAGGTCTTCTCTCATCACAAATAACACCACGTTGATTCAAAATGGCATTCAATCTGTCCATTATACCTTCGTTATCCTTTGTTGTTCTAGGGAAGAAAAGAAGTGAGAGTTGTGCACCTCTTTCTTCAGGATTGGAAGGTGTTAGGATAGTAAACTTATTACCTTTGACATTAGTAGTATCTGGAGTGTAGTATTCTGATTGAACTAACAAATCCCATAAATATTGCGTCAACTTAATTGATTTCTCACGTAGTTTTTCAATTCCCCCTTTTGATTTAATCAGATCCAATGATGATTTCAAAGAAACAACATCAATAACACTAGGATTAGATTGTCTGAAACCAAGAGCACCCTGGATAGGTTCGAATTTCTCAATCATTTTAAATCTATCAGCAGCATTGTTCCCCCACCATCCTGCTAATCTAGGAGTAAAATCATCAGATGATGCAGATTTATGATGATTTTCATGAATGAATATACCAGAAATCCCACCAGGACCAGAGTTTAAATATTTATAAGAACACCAAACGGCAAAATCGACATTCCAATCGTGTAACTTCAAAGGAACATTTCCTGCTGCATGTGCTAAATCCCAACCACATAGGATTCCTTTATCATGTGCATATTGAGTGATTGTCTTGATATCAAACCATTGACCAGTGTAGTATTGAATCCCAGAGAAAAGAACCACACTTAGCTCATCTTTATTTTCATCAATTGCCTTGAGAATATCCTCGGTTCTAAGGTATGTCTCACCTTGTCTTGGTTCTAGTTGAATCAAATGATCTTCAATGTTATCAATATTGTCGTTGTAATCCTTTTTAAGTTTGACATGGTTGTAAAAAGAATAGTAATCTGATGGGAACGCATTCTTCTCAAACAAGATCTTGGTTTTTCTCCCTGATGGTCTGTAGAACGTAGAGAGTAATGCATTGAGGTTTGCAGTCAAGGATCCCATAACTGCCACTTCAGATTCCAAACCACCAACAATTGGTGCCAAAAGAGGAACAACTGGCAAGTCAATGTCGACCCAGGACGTGTTCACTGGGGCTCCCGGGTGTCTGAAATGGGATTCAACAGCACGATCAGCCCATGCATCCAACTCATCGTTGACATATTTTCTCGTCTGTTTAGGCATCAGACCCAAACTGTTCCCACAGAAATACACGACAGGAGAGTCACTGAATGGTTCAAGACCCATCGACTTGAAAGTTGGGACATTGAACTCGTCCTTGTAACCCGGAAATTGGGCATCAAGCTCTTCATAGCTCGCCGGTTGTGCCATTGTTGGTGTTTTTAGTAGTTTTTGATGTTGGAAATGTAATTTTATTTCATACTCATCCTATTATCAATATCAACATTGAGAACAGAATTACATCAACACCACACAATGGCATCTGTGGGATCTCGCAGCGTCACGTTCTACGTCTCTGCAGATCTGCACGTGCCCTTGAAGGTCAACGTCGTGTCTTTGGAAGGAGCTGCCAGACTGCAGAAGGAATCCACCAGAATCACATCTCCAGCTTCCACAAGACGTCTCTCGAGTTATAGTGCAAGTTCGGACTTGTTTGTGTCAGTGTGCGTTGTACAAGGAAACATCCACCTAACAGTGCCCGTGACCACCGCTTACACAGCTTTCAGAGGGACCAGACGGTGGAACGAGTGGCTAACTCTGCCCATCACAGTTGCACAATTACCCTTGAACGCAATGCTTAAAATTGTTGTATGGGAGTACAATGGCAGTCAAGAAGCCGTTTTTGGTGAGACTGAACTCCCGTTGTTTACCATGGAGGATTGTACTTTGAAAAGAGGAAGACAAAAGCTGGAATTAAGACTTCCTGGTGACAATGGCAGTATAGACGGTCATACGACCGCAGAGATGAGTAAGATAGAGAAACTTATAAAGAAACACGAGAATGGTGATATCCCATCTGTGGATTGGTTAGACGCTCTCACATTCAAGAAGATTGAACAAGATTCCAAGAAAAAAGGACCAGGTCAAAATTTCGTACTGTTTCTAGACCTTCAACAGTACGATATACCAGTTGTGTTTAACGACTTTAAGTACCAACCACCCTTAATTCCAACTTATTCTTCAATTTCCTCAGATAGTGCTAATCTTCAAACAAACGATGTCCAAAATCAACCAAAGATCCATACTGGTAACTTCTCCACATTGAGAGTTTACGATCCTGAACAGTACTTGTCTGATCCTATTGAGCATAAATATAGAAAATTAGAAAGAAGTCATAAAGGTGGACCCTTTGATAGGGACATCAAACCAACTTCTAAGATACGGGACGAACTTAATAAGATCTTGGGATACTCTTCTGTGCAAGAGTTGTCACAGTATGAAAAGAATCTTGTTTGGAAATTTCGTTATTTTTTAATTAATAATAAGAAAGGGTTGAATAAACTGTTGAAAAGTGTTAATTTCAATGATGAAAGTGAGAGTAAAGAATGTTTGAAACTTTTGAAGAAATGGGTAGAGATAGATATAGAGGATGCTTTAGAATTATTAGGTCCATCTTTTAAGAATTTGACAGTGAGAACGTTTGCAGTTGAAAGACTTAAAAAAGCTCATGATGGTGAAATTGAACTATATCTGTTACAATTAGTACAGGCCCTGGATTATGAAGCTGCAGCATTGCCAAAAAATAGTACTGGTGTTGATTTTTCAATTGTTGAATTGAATGAACAATCGGTATCATCTGCTGATTTTAGCAATAGCTTGACACCATTGGCTCAATTTTTGGTTGAAAGAGCGTTGTTAAATGATAGATTAGGAAGTTTCTTATATTGGTACCTCAATGTGGCTGCTAAGGATAAAGCTGGCTCTATCCATGAAAAGATATTGAAGTATTATATGAACAATTTACAAGATGGTACATTACATAAAGAGATTGAATTTGTTGATAATTTGGTTCAACTTTGTATTAAAATCAAAAATTTGAGAGATTCCACACCAAAGAAGATTGAATTTTTGAGAAATATCTTGGAAACAAAAATGAAATCATTCACACCTATAAAACTTCCCTTGGATCCATCTGTTGAAATTTGTGGATCCGTTCCATCAGAGAGTTCAGTTTTCAAAAGTTCTTTATCCCCATTGAAAATCATGTTCAAAACAACAGACGGTGGCACATACCCACTCATGTTCAAAGTAGGTGATGATTTAAGACAGGATCAACTAGTCATTCAAATCATTTTATTGATGAACCAACTATTAATGAACGAAAATGTGGATTTGAAATTATCACCATACAAAATTCTGGCAACAGGACCAACTGAGGGTGCAATTCAATTTGTGCCTAATAATACACTTGACAGTGTCCTTGCTGAATATCATGGTATCCTTCCATACCTAAGACATCATCATCCAGACCCTACAGAGGAATTAGGAGTCAGTTCATGGGTGATGGATAATTTTGTTCGCTCCTGTGCTGGATACTGTGTCATAACATACATATTGGGTGTTGGTGATCGTCATTTAGACAATCTGCTTATTAAGACAGATGGTCATTTCCTTCATGCTGATTTTGGATACATATTAGGCCAGGATCCTAAACCTTTCCCACCATTAATGAAGCTCCCACCTCAAATAATTGAAGGGTTTGGTGGTGCAAACTCGGTCAACTACAGCAAATTCCGCAATTACTGTTTTGTCTCATACTCTATCCTGAGAAAGAACTCCAATTTGATTCTCAATCTGTTTGAACTAATGAGAAACTCGAGCATCCCAGACATTGCCCTGGATCCAGACAACGCAGTGCTAAAAGTGAAGGAAAAATTTTGCCTGGACATGAGCGAAGAAGAGGCGATTCTCCACTTCCAGAACCTCATCAACGACAGTGTGAGAGCTCTTTTGCCCATGGTCATCGACAGACTTCACTCATTGGCCCAATATTGGAGGGCTTAAACTATCTCGGGATTACTCGGATTTAATATATCGATTTAAAACATCAACAAACCAAAAAAAACCAACGTAGTACTAAATCAAGTAACTTCTCATCGATCTTCAAAGCCACTAAAAGACGGCATTCCCATGGAGTTTCTCGACATTCAGCGAGTACCACTTCTGCTGGCGTACCCCACTTCACTACTGGCATCCAATTTCATCTTTGACAAGCAGGAAACTGGTGATGTTGCCCTATATCATGTTCTCTTGCTCACCGTGATGGTTATTCCCATTTTCTTGGGGAGCGTGTCAACAATCGTGTATTCGCTGCTGGCAGCTAATAGAGTCAACACGAATACTGAAAACAGTTCATTGAAGCAAAACCGAGTACTATTCTCATTGATTGGTCTCTTCTCAGCAGCTTGGATTTTGGGATCAGTGAGGACAGTCATGCTTTCGTTGGTTTTAACCATGAACGTCAATATTCCATTCATTTTGATCACATTAGGATTCGATGTCCTATCGTTATACACCAAAGGGAAACTTCATCTACTCACATGGGAATTGTCAAGGTCTAATTTTTATTTTATATTGTCTGCATATATCATTCTTTTTTTGATAAAGGATACGTTAAGGAACATTGATCAGACAAAAGTTGGAAATAATATCACAATTCCATCTATATTAGCACTTCTAAGTGGGTCTATTCTTGCATTTCAATATCAGCAACTGCACATAAGTATGATATTTGTTACAATTGGATGCGTTTTTGTCTTTAACGTTGGTAAATTAGACTTACAATCAGTTGAATATAAGCGAGGTTCATCAACGGTTGTATGTGTCATATCCATTCTTTTAGAGATTTTATCATTAAACTCAAACTATACACAGCATTATTGGTTAACAGCAGGTGAGTTTACTTTAATTGCATCTACATTGTTGATTGAACCAGACGAAGATTTGTTCGATTCTCAAGAACCAACTCAACCTCAAGATGAAACCAATATAATCCAACAATTATATCTTCATCAGGATACCAGAGCAATATTCTCGTTCTTGCTCCTTAATACATCTTTCATGTTTGTTCAATTCGTCTACTCATTCAGATCCAAATCACTTGGTTTACTATCAGACTCTTTACATATGGCTCTTGATTGTACATCGTTGGCATTGGGACTAGTTGCTGGAGTCTTAGCTAAAAAACCTCCAAATGAACTGTTTCCCTTTGGATTGGCTAAAATCGAAACTTTAGCAGGGTTTGCTAACGGTGTTCTGTTGATCGGGATCGTTGCAGGAATTGTCATTGAAGCTATTGAAAGATTGATCAATCCAATAAACCTTGAAAGAACAGGAGAACTGCTTGTTGTTTCCTTTTTAGGATTCTTAGTTAATATTGTCGGTATATTCGCTTTCAATCACGGTGGCGATCATTCACATGGACACTCTCATTCACATACCCATACTCATGGACACTCCCATTCTCATGCTCATGGTGGTTCTGAAGGATCGAATGAAAACATGCAAGGTATTTTTTTACACATTTTAGCAGACACCCTTGGTTCAGCAGGTGTTGTTGTATCAACCATCTTGACTTCATTCTTCCACTCTAATATATTTGATCCAATAGCATCTTTATTCATCGCAGTGATGATTTTTATAAGTGCAATTCCTTTAATAAAATCATCTGCTTCGAATTTGTTGTTGAGTCTAGATGATACAAAAGATGAAAAAATACGAGACATATTATCTCAAATAGCAACAACACCTGGTGTCGTAAGTTATACAACTCCAAGATTTTGGAATTCTCCAGGAATTGCAAACTCTTCATCTACAAACCATGGTCATTCTCATTCAATTGAGGTTAAACATACCCACGACCACAACCATACCCATGGAGCAGCTGTAACGGAGAAGTCAGATACTGATAGCCATGATAAATCAACTTCTGATCATGATCATGATCATGATAAAGAATGTGAGCAGAACTTTGGCTTGGTCGGCTTCATTCATATTCAATACATTGATGGTGAGAACTCCACCATTATCAAAAAAAGAGTTCAGAAAATTTTCGAAAATAACAATATCAAAGCAATCATCCAGGTCGAGAATGAAAGCTCTAATTGTTGGTGTAGAGCATCATCTACATAGTTTCAAATTAAAATCTATAAAGGATATAAAAAAGGACGACACAATCATTAATAATAAACACATTTCATTCAATCAGTATTTCAGGTTTAAGTAGCAACACGACGAATAACTCTTCTTGCACCATCACCATTAACAACAATACGATTTTCGTTAACCAAGATATTCAAAACATCAGCCATTTCTGCATTTTCAACTTGAATTTGAGAAGTTGCATTGAAACCCCTAATTAGATTAGCATAGCTAATACTCTGATCTGTATTTTGTTCAATATATTCTAGAACGTTCTTTACCAAATCTTCCCTCAGTCTTCTATCAGCTGATGATTGACCAGTTTGAACCAAATCCAAATCGATCTTACCTGTGATTGGATCAGTTGCATAATCTTTAATGGCAGATTTGATAAGTCTAACTGCTTCTTGAACATCACTTAATTCAACTTCTTCAGCTAATCTCATTTTAGCGTGTGCTTCTGATAATCTGATCATACTTTCCAATTGTCTTGTAGTTGCAGTGATTCTACGTTCTGAACCTCTAGCGTCATCACCAAGTTTTCTCATCTCCACATAACATTTAACTAATTCATCTTTGGCTTCTCCCGTTAATGTTGGGTGACAGTTCTGTTTAGCATAACTGATATATAACGTTAAGAAATCAACAGGAAGGATTTCAGTGTTTGATCCATTATCAGGTGTATCTTCAAGATACATACTTGTCAAATGTTTAGCCAAATATCTATCCGTCTTATCATCAATTTTATCCAAAATTAAATAAACAAGATCAAATCTTGAAAGTAAAGGTGGTGGAAGATCAATATTTTTAGTAACTGGCAAATTTGGATCATATCTTGAGTTTATAGGATTTGCAGAAGCCAAGATTGACGTTCTTGCGTTCAAAGTGGTAATAATACCTGCTTTAGCAATAGAGATAGTTTGTTGTTCCATAGCTTCATGTAAAACAGATCTAGTAGCATCTGACATCTTATCAAATTCATCAATACAACAAATACCACCATCTGATAAGACCAAAGCACCCGATTCCAAGACCAGTTGCTTAGTGTCAATGTCTCTTGTAACATATGCTGTCAAACCAACCGCGGAAGAACCCTTACCAGAAGTGTAAATCCCCCTTGGTGCAATTTTATGAACATATTGTAAAAGTTGTGATTTGGAAGTTGATGGATCACCACATAATAAAATGTTTATATCACCTCTATATTTACCACCTTTGGTGAATGTTTTGGAAGTACCACCAAACAATTGAAGAAGAATACCCTTTTTAACATCATCTAATTCATAAATACTTGGTGCTAATGATCTTGATAATAATTCATAAACATCAGGTCTTGTTGAGGTTTGTTTTATTTTTAAAATATCTTCTTCTGTAATTTTTCTAACTTCTTCAACATCTTGTTTTCTAGATACTTCATTTTCAACATTTATTGAAACGTCAATATTCATTCTTTTCTTATCTGTTTTTTTAATATGAACAACATCCAAATATGTCTTATAAAGTTTCTTTAATGATCTTTGTCTTGAATTTACACGAACCGGCGTAGATCTGAAAATACCAGTAGCTTCAATTCTATCACCCGGTCTAACACTATCGACTAATTCATCATAAGCTGATAATGATACAGAATGAGGAGTTTGACCATCTGGAACATTATCTGGAGTCTCTTGAACCTTGACGATTTGTTTATCAGCAAATGAACATCTATTATGTATGATGACCATTGAATTTGGTTGATTACAAGCTGGTCTTGGACAAACTGTTGGTTCTTGAATGATACCTCTGTCGATTTCAACTGTTGTTGTATGATCACAAACGTTACATTTGAAAAATGCGATTTTCATATCTGGAATAATTGAAGATAATCTCAAAACAATACCTTTGATACTAACAAGTCTATCTATATCTTCAGGGTTCAATTCTCTCATATCCTTTTGAGTAGCAACATTGTATGGTCTTACTTTATAGATTCTACCTTCAATCTCACTGATTTCAAAATCAATATTTCCTTCAATAACCAAAGTAACCATTACATCTTTAATAGTTTGATCCATAATTGGAATCACTTCTTGTGGATAATCTTGTAATTGATAAAAAAGTTTCTTCGTTGCAGGAAATGCTAGAAGATTCTTGGTATCCAAGTTCAAATTCGTTGTACCTAAGTTTCTCATTTCTTCTAATTCATCAACGTAATAAAAATCTTCATCAACGAAAGGATCTGGTAATTCATTATCTAATTCTTTTCTATATCTCATTTTGAAAGTCATTAAAAATGATCTGAAATTCTGTGAAACTTCTTGAATACTAACATTAGTACCCCAAATAACTTTAACACCATCTTCATTATCTTCTTCACCAATAGTTGATGAAATACCTAAATTTGAACTAGGAACATTAGATCCTGGTTCCCTTTCCAAAAACAATCTTCTTTGTCTATTAGGAGAGTTTGTATCTGAATGTATATCACCTCTCACATGTCTAAGATTGGCATTTCTTCTATTTGCTGATATATCTGATCTTAAATCAGACCCAAGGTCAGATCTCTGATTAGCATTTTGACGACGTCTATTATTGGCTTCAGACGATAAAGAAGATGAATAAAACAATGGAGATGACATATCGGCACCATTACCGTATCGTCTCTCTGCTGGGGCACCAGCATCTGATGCTGGGTTGGAATTGTGTTGAGAAGAAGGGAAAAAGATTGGTGATGACATTTCAGCTGGGTTATTCGTCTGGTTTGAATCCTGTACTGGAGAAGATGCTTGGTTGTCTGGTTCTGAGGAGGGGAAAACCAAAGGCGAAGAAGGAACACCCTGTTGGGAGTTATTTCCCCCGTTATTGGCTGGAGAAGACATAGTTTACCACTGGAATTGAATCTGTTTGTACGTTTGAATTGTTAGTGTACGAAATCGAAGAGTTTTTTTTCGAGTTTTCATTTTTCGAGACGCGTTTAATTACATTTCCCAATCGGGTAATCGCGATGGCTTACGTTAAATTTTAAAGTGTTTAGTAGTTCAATTATTCATAATCACGAAGTTTCACCGAGTTGCAGCAAAGTTTCCTTGTTGATTTCCCATTTTCTTTCAGTGGCTTTTGGTCCGACTCTTTTGGCAACAGTTTTCAGCGTGTTTTCTATCGTTGCTTTGGTGTATGTAGGTAAATGTTTCTTTAAGAGTTCAACCATTGTAGGTATGGTATAATCAGTTTGGTTAACGTATTCTGCGAATTTCTCAAGGTCTTTCTTATCTTGGATGAGTGTTTTCGGTCTCTTGTTTCTGTTCGGCGTTGTACCGTCTGATCTGATTGGACTAGAGTTTGGACCTGTGAGTTCGTTAAGTCTTCCAGGAGTGGAACTGACAACTGTGATATCTAACGTGTCCCAATAGTTTCTTTTTGGATTGATTGGGAATTGCACATTCTGTTTAAGAATTTCTATCTTGTAATTCTGTTCATTATCTGATTTCCAATTGATTTTAGGTATTAAAGGGCCAGATATTTTTGAATTTCCTGAATTTGGTGTTAGATCTTGTTCCAAGAAATCGTTAATATCATCATCTTCATCCTCTTCTTCTTCATCTTCATCGTCAAGATCATCAATATCTTCACCTTCACCTTCTTCATTCTCATCTCCTTCATCGTCAAAGTCTATAAATGGCTGACTTTCTTCTAAGAATGGATTTTTTAACAATTCTTTATTCAAGGGTTTGGTGTAAGTTCCTTTATATGATTGGAAATTTTCATAAAATTTAATGAATCGTATGTTTAATGATATAGTTTCAGATTTTGATTCATAGACTTTAGCAGCTGATGGTTCATCGATAATTGATTTTGAACCAGGTTGTTGTTTAATCCAGTTCAATGAATTTTGTGGGTTGTAATCAGATTGTTTGGATATTCCTAGTGTTTTATCAAGATCAGATATTGATATTAAGTTTTTCGAAGAAACTGTTGATTTTGGATCATAAAGTAGCATTCCATTCTTGATATAGAAATCTTGGAAAGTTTTGTTGAAGATTGATTGTTGGGTTTTTTCAGATTGTGATGATTTAGCAGAGTTGATGGAAATTGAACAGTCTATACTATTAGAGTTCTTAGGTATGCTTGTGGTTGTAGTTTTCGGTTTGAAGAAATTGGATATTTGTAATTTTTGCTTCTGTTTGGATTTCGCTTCTTCTTCTTGTCTTTTCAATTCCTCTTGCTTCAGAAGTTCTTGTTCTTTCTTCTCTTTCTCTTCTTTCCTCTTCTTCTCCTTCTCTAATCTTTCCTTCTCTTTTTCTTCTTTTCTTTTCTTTTCCTTTTCTAATCTTTCCTTTTCTCTCTCTGCTTTCTCTTCTAATCTCTTTCTCTCTTTCTCTGCTTTCTCTTCGAGTCTTTTTCTTTCTTTCTCTGCTTTTTCCTCCAATCTTTTTCTTTCTTTCTCTTCCTTCTCTTTTTGTTTCTTCAATTCCAACTCTTTCTTCAGTTGAATTCTTTCTTCCTCTTTTCTTTTCTTTTCAGCTTCTTTCTCGAGTCTCTTCTGTTCTTTCTCCACTTGAGAATCCTTCTTAGAAGGGCTTTCATTCTTTTCAATTATAGCTTTTGTAGGAGATTGGCTTCTACTCTTGATATCTGCCGTAGTGACCTCAATAATGTCTAAAGATTGTCCCTTGTCATCTGCAATGTCTTTAGGTTTAGATAATCTATCAATCTCAGCAGGATCGAGGATCTCAATCTCATCGTCAACATTCTTCTCCGTTTGACCAATCGGTCTGTTCTGGTTGATCAGTGCAAGAACGTCAGAGCCGGCCATTTGCTATGAGAAACTTCAACTGTGAGTCGATTTGAATGTCAAAAGTTTTTGTCTGACGCGTTCAAGTACAAAAATCAGACGCGTTTGATAAATCGCGAAATATCATCACTATTGAAATATTTCACTTTATAGTGAGAGATTCACTACATTCAACTGAAAGATTCAGTCTGTTGCTTGATGGTCTGATGTCTGATGATGAGCCTCAGGGAATTTTGATCTCCACGCAGATCCAGTCACGGGTCGAGGATCTGGAGGAAGAGCACCAAAGGAGATCGTCCAGTGTACCAGGTGGAATATTCGCCCAGTTTGCCAATAAGGACGAATCACAATCAGCAGAGAGTCTCTTGAAGAGAATAAGGCGAAACCCACACTCAGGTAGTTCAAACAAGAAAAAGAATCAAGAGAAGCCTAAATCTGTTGGGAATAATGGAAGTAAGAAACTTTCGGTTACTGATTTAATGATAAGGAAGTTGAGTGGGAAGCCAAATAAATTTCGAAAGAGACCCACCGTTTCAAGAAAACATGACGAGAATGATGATGAATATAATGATGATAACGACGAATATAATGACAGTGTACTATATGATGTTATAAGTGAGGAAGAATGGGGGAAAGTTGACTATAAATTTCTGACATTTAAGAAAGAGTTTGAAGAAGATGATAATGATGAAGTAGAGCCAAAATCTCCTACTTTATGGGCATTGGCTAATACGATTGAAGATCCATGTCTAGACCAGAAGAAAGAAAGCCGAAAGATAAGGCAGATCCATGACTTTGAACCACCAATCACACTTTCTCAGTTGATGAGGGACTCAAATTTCCAGGAGGTTCTACAAGAGAGTGAACCTGATGTTCAGATAATTGAGTGCTCTTCAGAAACGGGGACTCCAATCGTGATATTGTCCGATTCAGAAGACGAGAGAGAACTAGCCAGGTCAAACGTCTCCACTGTGCCTGTGTTGGGCAGAGAACTGAGCCTCTGTGACACTTGTCTGCACAATTTGCGGCTGGTGAAAGTGCAGCGTGGAAATTCTGTTGTTTCTGACTCTGAAGATGAAGAGATGGAACAGTATCTGCTCCAGATCAGGAGATAGAAAGACGGTTCGCATCATAAGTCCGACGAGCACATGCTGTCTATTTCAAACATGAGCTGTGGCTGGAGAAGCGACGACTGCTGGTTTCCTAGAGTCCACTCAGAATATTTTGTATTGGACAGAATACATGTTGTCAAACTAGAACTGTGACAAAGTGGGTTTGCTTTATGTTTGATAGGAAGCACTGTTCTACAAGTTGAGTATTTGGAGCCAGTTTTTAGACAAGTTCACTGTCTCTTGCCTAGAAACTGAGATACACGCTGAAAATCACTCTGTTTGTGATTTTAGTGCTGAAACTTCTGTAATATCGAGTTGTTTACATCTAATCCATATCTCTGAACCTCCTAATGATTTATAGATAATGCAAAACTCGAGGAATAAACGCCACTTGTAGTAACTAATTCTTCCAATTCAACAGTAAGTATCAGGATTCAACACTTATTAGCCTGAGTACACATCCCTTCTTGAAAACACGAGTACGTTGTTATTATTGTTTGTTGTTGTTATCTGGTATTTGTTTATATGTTTGGATGTAAACAAAAAAAGTAAACACGAACCTTCAAACATCAACAAACAGTTAGACCAAAACTAGCCATGGAAGCTTCCAGCTCTACGCTCAGAGGATGTGCCGGATCCCTTGAAAGAACCACAGATCACCTTGAAAACTCATTAAGTCAACTCGATGCCCTCATGCCTGATTTCAAAAGACTCCCTCATATATTAAAACAAAACAAGATATTTACAATCGTGCCAGAAATAGAAATAACGCAAGCAAATGGGAACATTCAGAGTGAGATTGCACCTAAGCTTGAGAAACTAGTGAAAGTGATACAAGGAAGGGTTGGGAAACAAGAGAGAAAGATTGATGGATTGAAAGCTAAGATTCAGTTGAACGATGTACGAATTAAAAATCTTGAAAAAGATGAACTTGAGAAACAGAGAAGATCAGAAGCTGATAATGAAGAAATTGAAGGAACAGATGATCAAATAGAGACGCTCCAAAGACTACGGTTGAAAAAAGAAAGACTCAAAAATAAAATATCGATAGCAGAGCTACAAAACAGAAAGAAACAATTAGCAATGAGTTTCAAGTAAAGTGCTAAATTTGACTGATATTATTGTTTTTAGGTCATTGTTGTATCCAAATTTCCATAAATCTTTGAAACTTGATGTTCTAAATACTTGATCTTTGTAGATAGACTTAACAGTTTAGGGTCTTGACAATGTACCAACGTTTTCTCCATTTCAATAACAACAATATCATGAAACGTGATACCCCGTGTTAAGTAATCATGCACACTGAACTTATTGATCCCTAATGCATGCTTGAATGAAAGAGCTGTGCTTTTGTTTTTCTCTATTAGTTCATTGATTGTTGTCTTTTTATGTTTCAAATCATCACGAATGTTATCAATTGTACTTTTACCATCTTTAACGATGTTCCATGGTTCATGAGTAACTTTATGTAAGGATTTGCATTCAACTGATAATTCACCATTGAGCAGAAAGAAATCGATTGTTAACTTTTCTTTATAATGTTCAAGATTTACCGATGGTGAATTAAACAGTTGGGATAAATCTATCTTATGTCTTGGGAAAAGTAAATCTTCACTTGGCTTATTCAATATCTGATTGCATTTAATTAACAGGAGCAGTATCACATGTGTCTTTTCATAGAATGTGGCAACATCAACATCTTTCCCGTCTAATTGGTGCTGTAATGACACAAGTTCCTGTGTTAAAATCTCTATTAAATCTAGTAAACTCTGTAATTGTTCTAAGAGCACACCGTGGCGTAATTGCAGATTCAGTTTCTTGTTCAACGATGGCAAGTCAAGAACTATCTGGAAATCACTGACTTCCAATCCCACTCGTGTCAAAACACCTTTCACATGTTCGGTTCTTGCTGATGTGATGGGCAGTTTGATTGGCTCTCTGGACGTGAGAAGCTCTGAGCACAAAAGCAGCGTTTCCAGCAGTTGTGGCAGTTGTGGTTTTATCACCGTCTCAATGAGCCATTTCTGCTCTTTCTGCCTTGTCTGGGATTCTTGATCTTTGGTCATAGCTTCAACGCGAATGGGCTTTAAAGATAGAGAGAGATGGTTTTTTTTTCAATCATCTACATAATAGACACAAAATGCTTCAAATCACGAGAACTTTCATTGTGAAGCCACTTGCAGCTTCAGGAAGACGTCATTTTGTCTTCGCCACACTAGCTGCTCTCACAAACTCGAATTATGTCAAAGAAATCCAAATGGCTGATGAAATGGAAGGACCCCCAAAGCCTCAAGTATCACCATCTGTAAAGCCAGTGATAATCCAAAAGCAAAACCCAGCACATGCTCCTGGAACCATAGAATTGAGCACTACAGAACAAACACTCCTCTTTCTAACGTCGGGGATCCAGGCTTTCTTTCATCCAGAATTGGGACGTAACATCAACAATTTTGGTGAAGCATCATCATTCGATTTTATTCTACGTCGTTTAAGAGATGAAATGCTTTCCAATCCAGATGGTCGTTATTTGCTGAAACATCAACCTCTAATGAACCCAGAGACTCTTCCTGCTGACAAACTAAAACAATATCCAGAGAACACACTTGGGTATCAATATTATAAATTCACACAAGGTGGTGATGCTAGAGCTCCGGTTAAATTCATCACTGATAAAGAACTAAACTATGTTTTCACAAGATATAGACAAATCCATGACATAGTTCATATTCTTACAGAGTCCAAAATTGATCTAGCTGGTGAATTACCAGTCAAGGCATTCGAGTTTGGTAACACTGGACTTCCAATGACTGGATTAGCATGTTTCGCATATTTCAAATTAAGTCCAAAAAGAAAGAAAAGAGTCAATATGGTGGAGAGTTACATCAATGGATTGAGTGCTTCCTCTTTGGTGAGTGTCAGATGGGAAGAATTGATGGATAGAGATGTGGATGAGTTGAGATCAGAATTTGGAATTAATCATTGATTTTTGTTGACCCTATATAGCTAATCTGTACATAGACTCATATAACTAATGTGTACATAGACTGATCATATTACCACGTCTTTATTGCAGCAGAAACGTTTCCAATTTTGTGACTACTTAGTTCAGTAAAACGAATTATTATAAACATGGTATAAATATATTTAGCAATGAGTTAGCCTTTTTTCTCATGTACAGCTTTATAGATTAGTACTAACTTTTTAAAGCAGAAGATAGTCCAAGATAGTGGTGATTAATTAAAAAACAAAGGAAATAAAAGTAGAATATTGAAAATTGCAAGAAAGTTTGATCATGTTTCAGTCCATAGCACCGAAAACACCTTCATTTTTATCATCACTGTTGATGATGCTACTGTTTTCATCTTCACCATCGTTCTCATCTCTGCTTTCATCATATCTCTGAATCATTCCATTGATAGAATTCACTCTTGATCCATTACTAGTCTTCAATGGACTATCAGAGAATGAAGTTCCCGTTATTGAAGTTCTTCCATCATTAGCCTCTGGAGATGAAAGGTGTGAAAATCTTGAATTTATGCCATTTTGTACGTTATTTGTATAACTCCCACTTGGCGGATATTGACTAATAGATCCAGTTCTTACTTTTATGTTAAATTTTTCTTCATTATCTTCATCATCTTCTTCATCTTCATCTTCAACATCCTCTTCTAAAATTGGTTGAGGAGATATTTTATCTTGATAACTTCTGTTAAATTGAATTGAATCTTCAGATTGTTCACCATTCTTGAAAACTAACCCATTTTCTTGTATTTCTTGTTGATTTTGTTGAAGTTCTTCTTCGGTATTCATGGAAACCAAGATACTAGCAGCTTCTAACAACTGCACCTGTTGATGTTTTGAAATCAATAGCTTTTTGGTGACGTTCCATTCCGGGGTATGTTCCCAGAGATGTTTGGCAAGTGATGATATATGTTTATAACCTTTACCACAAGCCTCACATTTCAATTCTTCTTTCAATCTTCCGGTTTCACCTTCACTAATTCTTCTAACAACAAATTCCCTACTTAGTAAAGGAACAGAAGAGCTCAACTCTTGTTGTTGTTGGAACTGATGTGAATTCAATGATTTTTGTGGAGGTGGTGTGCCACTGTTGATCGTGTGAGTATTTTCGGAACGAGGTTGTTGATGTTGAGGAATATGAACATTTGATGGCGGGGAAAATGGTGAGTTATGTAGTGAGCTGGAATGGTCTTTGACTTTGCTAGGTATGGTGTATGGTGCTGTGGCTGATATGGATGCTCTTCTATTCAGATGATTATTCGGGTTATGGGTGTATGTCGTCATTATATGGGTAGACGGTTTCAATTAAATCAACTGAATTGGGTATGTATATGTGTGAGTTTGCGCACTTTGGATTATAGTATCAAGTACTTTTGAAACTATTTGTATCGAAAATAAAAACAAAGGTTTGTGTTTGATGTGCGTCTTTTCTATTGTTCTCTTAACAAAGAGATGAATGGTTTTTGATGGGTCTGCAAAGTGTACAATACTTGAGAAAAAAGGGGGCAAAGAGTGTCGCTGGATATCAAAATGACCGTATTTTATTCGAATTTGGCAGGAAACGAAGTGAAACTGATTGGATAATATGACTTTATTTGTGAGAAGGTTTTCATCAATTTTTTTTGAATAATTTTTTTTTTGTTTTTTTTTTAAATTTTTTTTTTGTTTTTCTGGAAAAATTTGGCGACTGTTCACGTGACTTACACGGTAAGGGCAGTATTTCTGCCACTATTTATAAATACTTATCGTTATTAAACTGTCATTCTATATTCTATACAACTTATTAAAAGTCCTCAAGATAACCATCACTAGAGTAGTCACTTTCTGAAGAGCTGTCCGGGTATGTCTCGAAATTTTCATTGTAAGCTTTAGCATGTGTCTCTGGCTTTGTGATTTCAAATATCACCTTTAATGTTTCCATATCTTTTTGAAAATCATTAGCTGTTGGAGTAGTGTTACATTCTTCTAGATTGATAATGTAAACTTTACCTTTGATATTTTTCAAAACTTCTTTGGTTAATTTTGAAGTTGGATAAAATGAAACACCAGCCTCATGAAGTTTTGATAAACTTTCTTTAGCCAATTCATAATCTGTCAGACCAACTGGGAAAATTTCATTAGTATCGGCAATTGGTTCAAAGAGTATGAAGTATCCATCTGCTTTGAAATGTGTGTATTCTGTATTATGTGCTTTATCTTCAACAAACCCCCAATCCAACACATTGGCTAATATCTCCCCTTGAACTGATTTGGCTTTAATATAGGCCTCAACATTACTCAACCATGATTTATAAGTATATTTTGCAACTCTTAACTTTTGAGCATTTGAAACTACTAGATTTCTCGTATGTCTAGTTATCATTGATCCTCCATCGTCTTGGTAGTATTCATCATATATGGCAATGAGAACAGGCTTTTTGGATGCTTTATTAATATTAAGATTATTCTCTTTGATGATCTTGGACGTATGAGACTCATCAACGTATAGTTTTTTGAAATCAACTTCTAAAGTTTGACAGGACCATGTGTTATTGATAGCAACGTATGATATTAGTGATTTGTTGAGATCGATATGATGTTTGAAAAATTCCAAGTCGCTTTCTGTTCTATAGACAAATGGCGATCTTTTAAGTTTTTTCTTCAAGGGTCTTTTGATCATTAATGAATTCTCATCGTTCTTGAAAGATTCCCATTCCTTGACAACTTTATTATTCAAATTCTCAATGTTCTTTGAATATTTCAAATAACGTTCTTCTTCAAACCAACAGAAAGAAGCAATAACATTTCTGATAGTTAGATTTCTATCATCTTCATAGTTAGAAAAACCAAAATGTTTTACTTTCACCTTGGATACCAATCTTTGAATATCTTCAATTTCCCCATCAAAAACGTCTTTGATTTCAAAAACCCCACACCAATAATAATCACTTATTATGAATCTATTTGTTTTTGAATTTAAACATATTGCAACACACTTGGTAAAGATCTTTAAAAAATTGTCTATCTTTGTTGAATCTGACATTGTAACTTTCAGTTCTTTTTTAACAAAATTCTTCTTCTTAGTATTAAAGTATAATTCATATCCTTCACCAACTCCAAGAGATATGTTCACAACTTCAACATGAATTAATAACTTTTGAATCAAATCAGTATCACGATCCATGATTGCAAATGAAAACGGAGATTCTGCAACTGAACCAATTGGCTTAAGTGAGACATTACGCCCAGGATTTATGAAAGGATCCTCCAAGTATTTAGTAGCTTTTTCTTTCTCTTCAAAATATAAATGTAGCTCATCATTTGGTTTAAGTAGATCATAAATCTCCATGATTATTAAACACCATACTTTGTCATAAAATGCGCTCAATGTATGAAGTTGTAATGATGAATGATATTTAGAGCCTACAGGCTCCTGCAGGATTCCACCAGTAGAATAACCAGGTGTTCCAGAGTCAAATCTGAGCTCCTTATCGAATTTTTTGAAAAATCGTTTGTAATAACTTTCTTTGAACTCCTTGTTGGATAGTTCATGGCTATGCTCTTTGCTAGGCCTGAAAAGTGGGTATTCTTCATATAAAAGCTTCGGTAGACCTGGTATATAACGATGTTCCATTGAATTGAAAACCGATTTGTTTTTGTGATTCTTCATACCTATGAAATTGCTAATGGTACTCTCTCGTTCAGGTATGGCATCACAGTAGTTGTAAAATTTGACTTCGAATGTAGATACATCTTCTTCAATCATATCGAAGGGATTCACTTCTTGATACTTGATGTAGGGGAGATGTGTATGTAGAGCCTCATGATAGTCATTCTGTAGGAGCTTTGCTTGGTCTTTCTTTGCTAATTTCTCTGGAGATATCCTAGTAAGTTTCCCTTTTAAGTCATAAGTGAATAGATATGGATCTTCAAGATCATTGCGTGGATCAAGCCGAAAGGACACAACTCTTCCCCCTACCATGTCTTGTTAAAATGCAAATAAAACGATTGTTTGATTGTTCTACTCATCTGAAATATTTTCTTTTTCATCTGAATATTTAAATCCGAAGTCCGAGATTTGTCACGTGATGTGATCTATATTTTACTACTGTTTTTATCAATTGATCGTAGTATAAACGTGTATCATTGTTGTTGCTTGAATGGTTGTCTATGATATCTATTTCCATTCAATTGACTATGCTTTTTTGTAAGAATAATGGTAACATTTGTCGAAAAATTGGAATTCTAACTCACAAAATTCAGAAAATACAGATTCCACGGTATCATCTCCAAGTCTGTCAACTTCTTCTTTTAAGAAGTGAGTCCAGTTACTGAAATCTTCTCCACTATGTAAATCAATCCACTCTTTGTATTTCCATGGTAGATCGTGTGGAATAATTCCTTGTTCAATTGCATCATCTGCCCATTTCAAATAAACTGCTTCCATTAGGTATTCAGCAGTGATGATCTGTTTATAAGTAACATCTGGTGAGTAAAGCAAGTGTTTCAATGCATCAATGTACTTGTCAACTTCTTCGAACTTCAATGAATTGAAATATGCTAATTGAGCTTCGTCAAAGTTTTTAGATAATTGATCAATGCATATTTGGAAATAATCATTCTCATTATTTGCAAAGAATCCAATTTGTTTAGCCAGTTTGATCTGCGATTCATCATCATCACATAATGCAGCAGCTTTACAAGTGAGCCTAATCCCAGATTGGAAGAATTTGAGATCTTGAATCAGATAAACCAAAAGCTTATCGTCTGAAAGAGTACCTTTGCATAACTCCGTTGTTAAAGGATGTGTAGTTGCCTTGGTGAATAAATCACTATATTTCTCTTTCAATTGATCTGAAAATGTCATACTTGGTCTTTGGAGGTGTTAATCATGTCAAAGTTGAGGAAATCAAGGCCTTATGTATAAAAAAATATTGGCAGAGGTTATATGCATTTATGGTGTTCTCAACGAACGTCAACCCACGAAAACAATTTCAAGGCAAAATAGAGTAAACATCAGCCTTTCATGAATGCAATCAAGTCTAAACTCTAACCAATTCCCAGGCTAACATCAAACCACTGGTAATAGATCATATTTTCTATTTAATTGATGTTCATAAGTCACGTGAAAACAGACTCAAATTCACGTGACTCAGCACGTGACATTTTTGGCAGCTTGAGCTTTTTGCTTATATTTTTTTTTGATCTCGTGAGGATTGTACAAAGAATCAAACGTAAAAGGTGCAAAGAAGAAAGAGATGGTTGTGGATACGGCATACTACGATATACTGGAGGTTTCAAGTGATGCCACTTCCTTAGAAATTAAGAAAGCATATAGAAAAAAATCTATCAAGGCTCATCCAGATAAGAACAGAGATGATCCTTTAGCCACTGAAAAGTTCCAACAGATTTCAGAAGCATATCAAGTGTTGAGTGATGATGCGCTGAGGGCCAAGTATGACAAGTTCGGTAAAGAGTCAGCAGTTCCTAATGAAGGGTTTGAAGATGCTGGTGAATACTTTGCAGTTATTTTTGGTGGTGAAGCGTTTGTGAGTTATATAGGTGAACTGAGTTTGTTGAGAGATTTGAGTAAGAGTGCTGAATTGAGTGCTGAACAGGATGAGGAAGACAAAAAGAAAGCTGCCGATGAAGAAGAGAAGAAAAAAGTTGAGGAAGTGAAGAAAACTGATGAGGAAAAGAAGAAAAATGTTGAGGATAAATCAAAATCCAAGCTCTATGATGAAATGTCAGCCTATGTGGAGGATAACAGTGCCAATTTAGCTGATGTTGCCCAAAGTAAAGAAAAACTGAAATTGTTGCATTTGGACGGAGCGACACCTGAAACAAAAGAGTCATCAGAAAAATCAGAAGAAAGTACCCAAGAAAAAGCAGAAAAGACGAAATTGGAAGAGCATGAAGAGGAAGTACAGAAGAAGAAAAACGAAACAATAGAGATACTTTCTAAAAAATTGACCGAAAGATTATCAGTCCTTACAGAATCGCCTTACGATGAACCATGCAAAGAATCATTTGTAAAGAAATTTGAAATTGAAGCTAATGCATTGAAGATGGAATCTTTTGGTCTTGATATTGTTCACACTATTGGTAAAGTTTATGCTTCAAAAGCTAAGATTTATCTAGATTCCCAATCTCTTTTTGGTATTCCAGGATTTTTCACATCTGTGTCAGCCAAAGGTGGAATTGTGATGGACACTTTTAGAACACTATCATCTGCCCTAGATGCCCAATCAACAATGCAAGAATTGGAAAAACTAAAGGAATTGAGTCAAGTTGATGGAAATCTAATAGATAGCAAGACAGGTGAAATTATACCAAAGCCTACAGAAGAAGAAATTGCTGAATTGGAGAAATTATTAATGGGTAAAGTGTTAAATGCAGCATGGCATGGATCAAAATATGAAATACAATCTACACTAAGACAAGTATGTGATAAGGTACTGAATGATAAATCAGAGAGCAAGAAAACCAGAATCAGAAGGGCTGAAACACTATTATTACTAGGAAATGTCTTCATCAATACGATAAGAACCAAATCTGAACAGGAAGAAGCCCAACTATTTGAAGAACTGGTATCTGAAGCAACCAGAAGTAAAAACAAGAAATAATGGAATGACATCTTGTTATTAGAACCTACTTAACTATAATATTAATCATCAACGTTTAAACTATTTATAAATTTGCTCTGCGTAGCTTTTGAGATTCTCCAGCTGGTTTTCCTTCTTTTATATCTTGTGCCACAAGTTGATCAGCAGCCACCCGCTTAGGAATATATTCTATGAGTTTCTCTATATCTGCATCATGAGGAATTCTAACTATTCCATTCTCATCACCAACAATCAAATCTTGAGGTTCAATGGTTTCATACAAGTCATCACCAACTTGGATTTCAACAGGGACATTAACACCCACTACTTTGACAACAGGACCAGGAGCTGCGACACCTAAAGAATAAGCAAACACAGGGTATTCTAAAGCTTTATGTTCTTCAATGTCTCTAATTCTCCCAAAGACAACAGTACCATTAGCACCGAGATAATTGGCCCTCGTACTCATCAAGCCACCATATAACGCATTGTTAACCTTAACATATGGAGCACTTGATTTTTGTAGTTCTTTAGTCAATGCCACCACTACAACCGACCCTTGTGGAACAGAGTCAATATAACCACCTTTGACAGATGGTCTTGGATCGTCAATTGGAGCATATAAGACGGTGTATGCTGGTCCCACCACTGTTGGTTTCTTTCCTGGGGAAAACCTTTGTAAATTTGGCAAGAATCCTCCATTTTTCAAGCCAAACTTCACCAATGCATCAGCTACATCACATGGTGTATACTGCTGAAGAATCTGAACGAATTTAGACATTTCACTTGTAGACTTTACCAATTAAGGGTGTTTCTAAGTTTGAAACTTTTCAATTTAATGGTTAAAAGGAATATTTGTGGCAGACCCGATTCGGTAATTTGTCCGCACGTGATAGAAGAGATATATTTTCGCGAAACCATATTCAAACTGTGATGAGCTCTTAATCATTCATGTAAAGTCTGTTATTGGTGAAGGATGTCTTATAAGAACACGAATAGGCTGAATGAACGAGAGTTGGAGGCTGGTATATCAATCGAGGCGTCATGGCATGCAGAATTTAAAGATAGTGCCTATATATGTGAGTAATATGTCCTTTACTATTTGATTAATCGATACTAACTAAATGTAAATAGACTTTGGATCTCTCCCATTTCAACTCACTGAAGGCGATATTTTGATAATATTCTCGCAGTATGGTATTCCAGTGCACTTGAAGCTTGTCAGAGATAAGGAAACTGGGAAAAGTAAAGGATTCGGATGGCTCAAATATGAGGATCAGAGGTCTACTATACTGGCAGTGGATAATCTGAATGGGACTAAGATATTGGATAGAGTCATTAGAGTTGATCATGCATTTTATGAAGAAAGAGAACGAGATGAAGAGTATGAGGCAATGTTAGCTGAAGAGTTGCAAAATGATTTCGCTGAAACTGAAAAGGAAAGTAACGAACCAGAGGATAACCAAGGTTCAAATAAGGATGATGAGTTTGCTGATCCTTTGATGTTAATGAAATCGCTAGGGAATGCCACTGATATTAAAAGTGAGAAAAAAGAGCACAGACACAGGCATAGACATGGACATAGATCTCATCGTCATGATGCTGGAAAAGGAAAGAGATCAGATCATCACAGTAGTGAGAGCAGGAGTAAAACAAAAGATAGCAGAAGTAGGAGCAGGAGTAGAAGCAGGAGTAGAGTTAAAGCCAGCCAAAGTGAAAAGGAAATACACAAAGAGGGTAATTAGAGACTAATAATATAGCATTGATTAAATAAATATTATGTACAGGAAACAATGGAAGTTACTCATCGTCAACACCTTCTAGTGGGACATCAATCTTCAAGGCTTCTTTTAGTTCTCTCCTTAGAACGTCTCCTAACGATTCTTGATTTCTCAAAGAAACCCATTTCCCACCAATAGGATCAAATCTAGTTATTGTTAGTAATTGATTGAAAATATAAAACATAGTAAACGTACCTATCAGGTCCTGAAATAGGACTACTTAGCCATATCTGTTTATTTGGTGGTTGTTTGTTGATCACATATGACCCATTTGGAGGCAATTCCAAACTCAAGACCCCATGCTGTGAATTGATGTTAGTATATCGTTATGGATCCCATTGGAAAGTCAACCTACTGAATATTCTGCATCAACTTGAGGATGATCCTGCCCTAGATCTAGTAAATGATCAGTCAAAGCCTCAAGGTACTCTTCAGTGACACGGTGGTATTCATTAGCAGAAAGCTCATCAATCTCTGTCTCTTCTAAATGTTTACCATCCGTAGTAGTGGAGTAGAGTTTTGTGGCTCTCATTTGCATTTGGGAACCAGCAACGTTGAGTCTCTGTGCCAAAAGCGAGGACCCACTAAGAGTTGGTCTCACCACTGCACGTGACATCATAATAGAGCTTCTCGTGAGAAAAATCATTGTTATCGATCTTTTTGCTGTTGCCTAAAAAAGATACAATGCCATTCATCGATTTTTTATCGGCAAAATCGAGAAACCAAAAAAAATTAATTTTCCATCTCTACAAGATCATCGAAATAATACCAACACTTTTCAACATGGAACTCCTCACTTTTGTGATCCTCTTCTTCTTTATTATCGCATTCCTAGTGCTTCTGCCCTTTGTTTCCGGTATTGGCTCTTACAAAGTCGTGGCTCCAAGAAGAAACACTTCATATGATTCAAAAGAGAAGAAAGAGAGCCAATATCAAGGTTATGTCCCATTAGAAGAACAAATAAGAATTGAACAGGCTGAAAAAAAGAAAGACTCTACATTATCCAAACTAAAGAAAGTCAGACTCACAAAGGATAATATGCCACTGAAATTCACTACAGGAACTAGCAACCAATCTTTAAGAAACAGAAAGACTCGTACATTAGAGTCACTAGACAATGATCCAAATGTATACGATTATGATTTAGATGATTTAATCAACCAGGTGGAAGAGGAAGATTTGGCAGACGAGCAAAATGAATTCGAGCAAATAAGGGCCAAATCACAAGCTGAAGTGGAAGATATGATATAACAGCTACAACCTTAATGTCAATAATATACAGTTTTTTTTATTAATCTCATTGACAAATTTACCTTTGTCATTTTTAATACAATTTCAGTACAACCCAACAAATATATCATCTGTAACCAGCATAATTACTATTGTAGCCAGCATTGGAACCATAACCACCTCCGTTGTTAGGAGCGTATCCGGAATTGTAACCAGTACCATAACCAGAGTTGTTATTATTGTATCCACTTCTTCCATATTGTGATTGTTGAGATTGTGGAGGTGCACCATATGACTGTTGTTGTTTTGGTCTGTTCATACCATTTTGCATGATTGTTTTGAAACCATTACATAGAAGTAACATATCTGGATAAACATGGTTTTGTAATTCAAATCCAGTAGGAAGAACCCTGATATTCCAACTGAAAATTTCTGATGCTGCATTTGTCTTGAACAATAAGAAGAACCAACCTGGTTTCTTGTGATTGATAGCAAAAATGTACCCACCTTTCTTTGGATTGGCCTTAATGTAATTTTCTAACCATTCTCTAACAGAATCTTTAGTACCAGCATGGAATTTATCATGAGATGTAATTGCATTAACATTCTTAACAACTTCAATGATGTAAAGTTGAATGATTTCATCATAATCAGAGTAGAATTGAGAACCTAGTTTTAATCTTTTGATACCTGTAGATGGGTCATAACTTTCTAGAATATCCAAATGTTGGTAAAGATTGTTATCAACTTTCCAAGTGATAGCAGTGTGATCATCACCTTTGGAAGATGGTCTAATTACTAGATCACCACGTTCTTTAGGTGCTAGGTAATTTTGAGCTTGAGCTGCATTCAAAGACTGGAATAATGGATGATTTATGACTTTGGTCTTTTGCTTCAATTCTGCTTCTTTTCTAACTTCTGAATTTATATCTTCAGCTTCTTTAGCAAAGTCCCATTTACCTTCAACTTTATAATTTTCATTAGTCTCAGAACTTGCTGCAATGTCTTGCTTACTCAAACTAACATCAACTTGGAATGTGTTATAATCAATACTGAGAATTTTAGCTTGAACAGTTTGACCTGGTTGAACTTCTTCTCCAGGTGTATCTGGTTTTCTGGCAGAACAGGATATTAGTGAAGGAGTGACAACAAAAACGTTAAATCTATCAACACGTTTAACTTGAACTGGAATAACTTGATCAGTTTTGAATGTCTCCTCGGATTCACCAGTTAAACTTTCAAATATTTCACTTCCTTTCAATGGACTAAATCTTCTTCTGATTTCACCAAATGGTTCTTGTAACTCTTCCAAAATCATCTGTAATGTTGCTCTCTTTTTACTGTTGAAATTCTCTTGTAATTGTCTTGCATAATCTTCCAACACTAAAGTATTCAACAAACTAGCACCTTCTGCAATAAGCTTATCAATAATTGTTTCACCAATTGGTGCATCTTTCAAATCTGCAATTTGTTCCTCATCTAAATCTAAGGCATCAGCAGCCATTTTTTCAGCTAAATTATAATCTTCTGGATGAATTCTGGTATCATCCAATAATGTGAATGCCTCAACGTCATCATTTGAATTGATAGCAATGTTTCTATTTTGTGGAATTCTTAAGAAACTTGCACAATTCAAAAAAATGTTGGAACCAATAGTTATATTTTGGTTGGTAATTAATGCTTGACGACTGAACAATGGATATTGTTGAACAGCTCTCAATAAACCAAATGCCTTACGTTCACCTAACCCAGAAACATATGGTAATAATGCAGCAAGATATGAACTGGTCACACATTTGTTGATGTCCACACCCACCATATTCACTATATCAACAAGAACAGTTTCAATTGAACTTTTCAGTTTATCTTCAGGTAGAAGACCTTGATGTTTATGGATTGATAAACTAGCGATATCATCACCTAGTGAAACGTATTCCAAAAGAGGAGATTGAACATAACGTGCTAAGGCAATGGTGTATCTAACTAAAGTAGATTTATCAGGGAACTCCTCAACAGCTTTTCTTGAGTATTGATATCTTGAAGCAATTTCATCGTTGACAAAAATAACCTCCAATGGCTGACCACCGACTGTTAAACGGTTCGTTTCGATGATTTCAGTCAATTTTGTATATAGTCTATGAGTTCTTGCATTGAATCCATTGATTGCAATCACATCAGGATCACATTGTTTGATCTGTTGTACGAAGATGGTTTCAAAAGGAATTTCACCTTCACCTAAACGATCAACTGGAATCACTGGATTTTGATCAAATTTGTAAGTTTCAACAAGTTCTCCATTTTCATCAATAAATGCACTAATAACTGAATCATTACCATATTGACCATTACCTGGAGAGATGGCAAAAACTCTTGGAATATCAGACACTTTTTGATCATCATCTCTTCTTGGTTGATAAGGAGCTTGATCAACTTTCTTCAAGAATGCAGCTCTAACTTGATAGAACAACAAACGTTCACAATCACGACGTAGATCTTCTTTCATGTTAATGTTAAGCAATGCTAATGTCTTTCCCCATGCAATATCAATGATAGAACGACGAATTTGATTCCATTCAGCAGCTAAATCAGATTGACCATCAGATTCAATGAAAGAATATAGATTGATCAAAAACTTGTCCATTTCCATGATTTTAAACTTAACTTCAACTAAATTCAATGATTCAGCTTCAAGCATTCTTAAGAAAAGATCAGGTTGACTATAGAATTCATCAATGACTCTATGTTTGGCATACTTGAAATCAGCATAATTACTATTCTTATCAATTTTCAAACGACCAGAAGTTGTTAACTCAATATCAATGTAGGCGTAAGGAGCAAACAAATCTCTCATATACTTTCTGAGTTTGACATTGGTGAATAAAGTTTCAGCATAATAATGTTTCACAGCTTCAATGGACTGAGCAGGTCTAGCATACAATGATGTTTCATCTTCACAAATCTCTTGAGCTAATTCGTATGGTTCTAATTCTGGATCTCTGGTTGTGTAAAGTTTATTACCTGCTGAGATATTCTCAACAACTTCTTCAGGTGAAATACCAACGGCAAGAACCAATTCATTCAATCTATTATTTTTTACTTTGTCATAATGACCATTTTTGTGTGATTTCTTTAAACCTAGATCTTTCATTTCCAAACTATATTTGAAGTTGATGTATTCAAACACATCTTGGAAATCGGTGATTGTTCTTGAATCTTCAAAACGTTCAGTTAAGACTGCATCATCTGCTTGAAGTTCAGTCAACAGACCTGTGATTTGTTGTCTTTTTTGTAACAAAGAATGAAATTCAACATCAAGCTGTACAATTCTCCACAAATCGTCTTCAACCAAAAGGTTAACAACATCAGTGGTAGCTTCATCACCTTCACCCACAATTGATGTCTTCAATAAGTAGTCACGACGATGTGAGTAGATGAATGGGACTTCTAAGTTTTGTTTAGCAACGAAGACCAAAACGTCAGAAACAGCACCTTGGAATGCAACTTGATCGAAAGATGGATCGGAAGACAAGTTCTTTTCATTAGACAAAGTGAAAGCAATCCATTGTTTTTCAAATTCAAAATCACTTTCAG
Source organism: Gotozyma montana (assembly GCA_003706615.3). Lineage (NCBI taxonomy): Eukaryota > Fungi > Ascomycota > Saccharomycetes > Phaffomycetales > Phaffomycetaceae > Gotozyma > Gotozyma montana. The sequence goes on from PPLU03000010.1 coordinate 287,240, forward strand.
ATAAATCATAATCTTTCATAGTTCTCCGTAGTTCTTGGAAACGTTCTGGAATATCAGTGTCTCTTATCACCTTATCAGAATCTAAAAGCATTTTAGCCTTCAATTCTTCTGGTTCATAAATGTCTTGTAATTGAGGTCTAGATTCCTCTTCTCTGTATTCAATATCATCTTCTTCTCCTTCCAAAGCCCAAGCATAATCTTCACCATCACCAAAGATATCATAAAGTTCATCAACTTTTTCAGAATCAATACCTGATAACTCTGTAGGTTTTAGTCTTTCTTCTTTACGTCTTTGTCTTGCTTGAGCTCTTTCATCTTCATCAAGTTCTGAGTCTTCATCATCTTCAATGAAATCATCCAATTCATCAATGACATTACGTGACTGTGGTCTAACACTTTCAGAGACAGCATCTGCTTCAGCATCTTCATCATCAGAGAAGAAGTCATTCAAACCATTCGATTCAGTTTTCTCCTCCTCGACTGTTGCTCGTTTCAAACGTTTGAATTTCGATTTATCAGAAGTTTTAGCACCTGAATTCTCCAATAAAAGGTCTAAATCATCTTCATCCAATAAACCTTCATCTTCTTTAGGTTCACGTTCAGCATGACGACGTTTATGTTTCTTTTTGTGTCTTTTACGGCTTTCTTCGTCCTCATCATCAACAATGAAGCCCTCTCTAATCTTCTGGGCTTCTTCCTCATCGTCATCCTCTTCTTCTTCGGAGGAGTCAAAAGGTTCAGATTGGTTAACCAAATCTTGTCCTTCCCCTTCTTCGTTGTCGGAGACACGCTTCTGCTCGTCGTCAGAAACCGCAGACATATCAGGCGTTTTGTCTAGTCTTGAACTCAGTGATTACTTCGATCGAGGACTTGAACAGCTGGATTGCGCTGAAACCTGTGGCAATTGTTCCTACCTGAATTCAAACAGCTCTTTTTGTTTATTTTTCGTTGAACAAAAAAAAACAGTTCAAGAATTCGTGGTGTCCGGGTGTCTTTACTACTTTACAAGTTAGACGGTCGTTTTGTTCATTAACTATTCGTTGCTTTTCCCGTAGTGGCGATCCAGTTTATCGTTGAAGTGTTTGTTCTTCTCGTTGACTGTTGGTGGTGTTAGTATGAAATTATGGAAGAATTAGCAGATAAAATGAGCGATACTTACTGTAGCTTCCTGTGTCTTCATAGTCATTACGTCTCTTGGACTTTCTGACATCTGAGCCCTTTATTCCTGATATCAGACGATCAAGGTCTTGTTTGGATGGTTTGTTCGAGTAATCGACAGTGTCCCCACTCTGGTCTTCTTTAGATTTCTTTTTGTCAGGCTTAAGAAGTGATATCTCTTTTTTATAGGTTTGTTCAGCCAACTGTGAGTAATTAACAAATCCAGCATTCTTTTGGTTGCCTTTCTTCTCTTCTAGTACTGCGTCCCATTTCTCGTGGTCTTCTATCGTGTAATCCCAGGCTTTTTTCCTTTCCCAGTCTTCTCCTTTCTCCAGACTATCCAACTTTTCTTGTTCTTCCAGTGCTCTTTCTTTCTTCTCCTCTAGAGATCGAAGTTTATTTTTGCCTAGCTTCTGTATTCTCTGTTCCTTGAAAAGTTCATCCCTATTGTTCTTTGCACCCTCTGCCTTCTTCTTCTTGAGTTCTTTCAGTTTCTGCAATCTATCAGCAGTAGAAATTGTGCTCATATTTCCTCAGTCTTGTTGTGAATAATATTTGGTTTTTACCTGATGAGTGTAAGTAAAAGATTCGAATGCTTGTGGTAATATCAACACAGATCAGAAACTATCTATCCAATATCACTGACCGTAAGTTAATTACACAGAACTCACTAAAGAACAAATATTTGTAGGTAGAAAATTGCCGTGACTTCTAACCTTACCTAATCTGGTCACTCGATGCCCTCACGAAAAAAAATTTAAATCAAGTGAAAAATTACCCAATGAGTTTAAAAGCAGTAACCAATTCTAACCATAAAGATGTCCGTTTCCGAACTGTTTACCCTGGCCAAACTGCCACGTGTCTCAGGAGTCAGTCAGAGAGCTGTCACACTACGTGACTTTGACTCAGAAGAACTATACGTTGGGATTTCAGGTGCATCAATCTCAAACTACATCTTGAAACCAAGTCCTAAGCTGGTGTGGTCTCATTCTCTTCCACCACATTTCATTGTTACTAGTTTGGAACTATATAACGATGAAATCTATGCCGGTATTTACAATAAAACTAAGAAACAGTACGTCGTGCAAATAATAAAGAAGTTAGAGAACGATTCTGAATTGATTAGAGAGATCCAGGTTGGTTCAAAAGTCCTAGATATCAAAAGAACTATCACCAACTTAATTGTTGTTACAGAAGATAGCGTGATAAGTCATACCCATGATTCAAAAGTTGATTGGACTTTGAAAGGTTTGTACCAATCCGTCTATTCAACAGTGATTGAAGGTGACATGATATTGATTGTTGAATTTCAAGAAAAGAAGAATATCTTGAATTTCAAACTTATTGATTTCAAAGGAAATGAAATTACTTCCAAGATTATAGAATCAAAAGACAATTTGAAAGATTTGGTCTTCACTTATTACGATGGTATATTGTATCAACATTTTGAAAATAAGTTGAAACTTTACAGAATTCCACATTTCCAAGAATTTAAAACTTTAGACCTTTCCAAATTAGACATAAAACCAAGCAAAGGAAAAATCACACTATATTCACCTGCAAAAGATAGACTAGCTATTGCTCATGATAGCAACTTTTACCTCATTAACACCAATTTTGAAATAATCACATCTCAAATCACCGCACCAAGATCGAAATTGGAAATCTTAAGTCTTGAAAGAAGAGATAACAAGATTAATCGTAATATCAAAGAACTTCAAGCTATTGTGCTGAAGGATTCTGAAATAGCAGGATTGAACTTCACATTAGACTCTAATAGTTTGAAAGATGCATTAGGTAAAAGATTTGGTCAAACTTCCAAAGATGATGAGACGTATAAACAAGTTCCTTCAGTTTTAAACATCAAAAATGAAAAAATAGACATTAAAAAATTGCTCAAATCAAAAAACCTTGATGTTGATCTTTTGGAATTTTTCGAAGCATCAAAAGAATATTTCACTGAAGACGATAAAGCTGTTGATGCTAAATTTTTGAGAAAAATTGTTTTACATATCTTGGAAACTTTCGAAAGTGGAAATATCCCAGAAAAAGCATTCACTTACCTATTGACACATCCTTTATTCCCAACAATCCCAGACCTTTTGTTGAAACTTCAAAAACAACCTAGACTATTAAGACAAGCTGTTGTCACTGCAAACGTTTCTATTAAAGAACTATTGAACGAATTGAACACCACTGACATTGATGAGATCTTTAAAGATGTGATTTCCAGATTATTGGAATTCCCAAGGGAGAAGTTAATATTTAAAGATTTAGACAATTTCAGAATTGTCGAAAGAATTATAAATTTGAATTTTGGATTTGAATTGGTATCTTTGTTGATTGATTCCACCGGGTTCTTCACATGGAATGATGAATTGATTGACAAAATTCAAAACAATTTGACAAACAAGATTGATGCTATCAACTCTGCTTCCAAATTAAATGCTGTGATTGACCAAATCGAAAATAGAAAAGTCACAGCTGTTGAGAAAGTGCCAGTTTATTCAATTGAGAAACTCAGTATATAAGCATTGTTTAATCACTACACGTCTGTATCCAAAACTTAATAACCTTGTAATAACTCTTTATTCTATCCTTCTATATCATATCTAAATTAGCTAGATTTTCAAACATGACTAAATCCAAATTCCTTAAGTCTATCCAATTCCACATGGTGGTATTTTGTGACAATCAATTCAAAAATATCATCTTCCTTATTTAAGTTCTTCACTTCGACATACTTGAGATCATCAACGACTAGATCAGCACCGAAGCCTATAACTTCCTCCACATCAAAAGTGGAAGCCATGCCAATAACAAAACTACCAGCAGCTTTACCGGCCTGAATTCCAGCTGGTGCATCTTCAAACACAACAGTTCTGTGAAGCTCGAGTTCATATCCCAATCCTTTTCGACAAAGAAGATACGGTTCTGGATGAGGCTTACCATTTTTAACCAGATCTGAAGTTATGAAAACCTCAGGTTTGGTCAATCCTAGCCTGCTGAACCATTTACTAGCCATGTAGTTTGTCCCAGACGTGCCAATTGCTATCCTTTGTTTCCCATCTTCTTGATGTTGTAAATTGAGTATATCATTCACTAGTTTAACACTTCCTGGAATCTCTTTAACTTTATCTCCAAACTTATCAGGTATGTTTTTTTCCAACTCTTTGACAAACTCAGGTATAGCGTAATCTGGAGCGTATTTTGCTATGGCATCAAAAGTTCTTTGGCCATGACATTTCTCTATGACTTCTTGTGCGTTGAATTCTGGTTTATCTTTTCCAAAATCATTCCAAAAATCTTCAATGGCACCAGTTGAGTCTATGATTGTACCATCCACATCGAAAATCGCTGCATTACAGTGAGTTTCAAAGGACCCTTATCTAGTGCTGTGATGAGAAGGTTAGTTTCACTAGGTGAATAGTCCATATATCTCCAGTATACTGACTCATCTTATCTTGATCCAAATTATAAAGTTGTAAAGATACAAAATATTGAAATTAATTTTAATCTGGGTCATCATACGAAGGAAAAAAAAATATCGAACATTATCAATCATTGATCAATTCAAAGTTTTTTTTTTTTTGTAATAAGTCATGTATTCAAAGACATTATCTCTAACTCATCAATTCACTTGACTGATAAACAATTTCAATCTCAATTCTGCACTGCTCTATAACAATTATCGATAAGTCTCATCAACTTCAAGACAAACTCGGTTCGAGTCCCGTCGGACACGTTTATTTTGAAATGTTTTCGCGAACTTTTTCGTGTTTCTAACATCAACAAAATACAACGAACAAGTTGTTGAGAATACTGAGGCTTGACACTTTAGATCTTCTTGTACGAAAAGATGGCACAGAACAACTCAATCTTGAACGTCTACGGTGGTGGTACGTATACTTAACAGCCCTCGGTCTTTCCAATTTTGATCGTGTATGTCGTTTGTTCACTTTTTACTAACCAGTGTTATTATAGATGAAGTCGCAGCCATCGTGCTTGACCCAGGATCACAGTCCACAAGAGTGGGGTATGCTGGTGAAGAACAACCTAGAATAATCACATCATCATATATAAGAATAGATCCGGAAACGGAAGATGCTATGGATATTGATACAGAAAATACAGAATCAAAATCTAAACCAAGAATCAAAAGAAGAACAAATATAAAATTCGAAGAGAGTGCTATAAATTACCCAAAGCCTGGTTCTGAATTGAAATCTATCGTCAAGGATGGTATGATTCAAGACTGGGATTCTGCTGTTGAGCAATGGGAATACCTTTTTGATCAATTATATGTCAACTATGATGAACAACCTTTACTACTGACGGAACCAGTTTGGAACACAGTGGAAAACAGAACAAAATCTTTAGAAGTGGCATTAGAGCAGTTTCATTTCCCAGGTTTTTATCTGGCTTCAAACCCAACATGTGTTGCTTTCGCCCAAGGAAGACCATCTGCTTTGGTTGTTGATGTTGGTCATGATATAGTTAGTGTTACACCAGTGGTGGATGGTATGTGTTTAACTAAAACAGCTTTAAAGACACATTATTCTGGTTCATATTTATCTCACCAGTTGAAAACCAAACTTCAAGCTCTTAATGTTGATCTTGTCCCAAGATACAAAGTTCAATCCAAAATTTTCACATCACCAACAGAATCACCAAATTGGGTCCCTAAACAATTTGAAAACATAACTCAGTCATATGATGATTATCAAACAGAGAAGCTAATTCATGAAATAAAAGAGACATTACTAAAAGTTCCATCAGAGGCCTTAAACAGTACTGATGCATCACATGATGAATATAGCGATAAAGAAGCACTTACACGTAATTTTGAACTACCAAATGGACATTCAATTGAATTGGCTGATGAAAGAATACAAATTGGTGACTCACTATTTGATCCAGCCAACTATAAACATGATTCATTCGGTGCTGAATCTGGTGAACCAGAGATTGAATCTAAAAATGATTATGTTCCTTTGAAAAGGGCAAAAAAACCATCTGAGGAAGATGATGAAGAATCCACACCTGCTGCATCAGCACCTGATACAACCTCAACTACAAGAAGAGGTAAAAAAGAGAACGTGGGCTACAGAGGTATTGGAGCGCTTGTATCACATGCTTTATCTTTGGCTGATGTGGATATTAGAGCTCAATTAGCACATAATGTTATTGTGACAGGTTCATCTTCATTAATTCCTGGACTAACTGAGAGACTTTATTTGGAGTTGACTAAACTACATCCAGTGTTAAAGATTAGACTGCATGCATCTGGTAACTCTGCAGAGAGAAAAAATCAAAGTTGGATTGGTGGTTCCGTTTTATCAAGTTTGGGTACTTTCCATCAACTATGGGTTAGTAAAAAAGAATTAGAAGAAGTTGGTGTTGATAGACTCTTGAGTCAAAGATTTAGATAATGTTTTATATTTTTACTTGATAAAAGATCATTGTAGTGGCATCAATATTAAAAGTTAAACAAATTTCTCTGTGTATGGTGATCTTTATTTGAAAAACCATTGGTTAATCATTTTTCCAATAATATAGTCTCCATATCTAAGGTTTTATTAGATATTGCTTCTTTGACGCAACCAATCATGGCGTTCTGACGATCAAGAAGAAACCTTTGTTTGTTTAAAAACGTTAATTTGGAATTGACAATTTCTTGTGGATCTTCAATTTCAAATAATTTACTTAATCCTTCAACTGCTTCTGATAAACTGGCCTGCACGTTCTCAAAAATAGTGAAGTATGAAGTGGCATCACAAAAATAGCCAATTGCATTGGTCCATTTCAACACCCGTCTTGCCCTTAACAAAGTAGAAGCACTTTCTGCTAAAAATTGTGCTTCTATCCACGAAATACCAGACACTTCTTGCAACAATCTAACTTGTTCTTCAACAGTTGCACATCTTTGGGTATCCTGTTTTATTGATGCATCATGAACAGTGAATAAGTTATAGAAATGTGTGTATTTTTGTAGTGATCTTTTTGATTTCTTAACTCTTTCCTCTTGTGCTGGATCTGTCGGTTCAACAAATCTATTACATTGATAAAATGAGTTATTGTGCAGTTTCCAGTCACCTCTGCAAATCCAACAAAATTCAAAAGCACATTTTTTGCAAGTCATATGATTACATCCACCATTCTTTTCAATGGAAGAATCACATTTTGGACATGATTTAGTGTTTGAAATAATCCAATTTGCAGTTTCAGAATCATCTCGACATTTTTGAATCCATTTAGTTGAAAGTTGACATGGTGCAGGAACATGATTTTCAAAATAACATTGAGCACAAAATTGATGACCATGTAAACATGTCGCCACTGGAACTTCATTTGACTTGACAATTATTGGAATTTCTGATCTATTTTGAATCTCGATGATAGTATCACAGTCTGGAGACGGGCACCATTTATAATGTTGTTTCCTTTCAACAAACTCTTTTATTGAACTTTTAAGTACTTCAACACCTGCACCTTCTCCACTGATATTATTAATGTCTTGAGAAGAAAGAGCAACATCACAACCTGGGCATTTAATCAACTTACCTTCTTTCAAACTCAACTTGTCATTAAGATAATGTCTATAGCATTCTATACCGTACTCATGCCCACAACTCAAGCTATAATATTCGTCTTCTACCTCACAACAGATAGGACATTCACTCCCTTCTTTGTTGACTTTTTTAGAGTTGCTTGAATGAGACTCAGCAACACCAACATCCAGAAGTACTTGAGAAGGATCATTGGTATACTCGTCTATCAGCTTCTCTGAATTCCATGAGTAATGTTGTAAAAGTGTTATCGTTTGATCAGTGGTTAAATGTAACAGGTCGGTCAATTCATCGGCTTGTTGGCTCATTTGCTTCAATAGATCATCAGTTGTATATGTTCTATATTCCAAAGGAGATGAAAATTTAGCTTTTGGATTAGTCCACTGCCCACTTCCAATCATGTCTAGGTCATCATCAGATTCAATCTCTGACTCTGATTCGTCAAAGAAATCATCTTCATCACTGTACTCCATTTCCTCAATATCAGACATTTTGAAAGAGGATATATTCCTGATTCGTTGGATATTAAGAGTGCCTAAGACTTAGATAGCAACTAGCGTATGAGACTTGAGTGTGCCAGATATTCAGATACCTGTTGAAACGTGGAAGACTAAAGTTCCACGATTAATTTGTTGAAATGTGCTAAATAATTGAGAAATGCGTCTGCTCCACTAAATGTGACAAAAGACAAAGAAAAACAGAAAAAAAAAATATGACTAAGAGCTTACTAAGATCCAAAACTTTTTGGCGTGTTTTGAAATTTGGCGTGTTTTGTTTTCCAAATTCCGACAATTTGACAGGCTCTGCCCAAAAATTTAGTGAATCGTGCCATGGATTTGGTCAGCTTATCAAAGCAAACATTTGTTTGTTTTGTTTGTTTACTTGAATGTAGTTACTAGTCAACATAATTGTTTATTGTCAAGATGAGTGACCATTGGAAAGACCCTGAAGACGAAAGACGATTCAAAGCTGAGACAAGTGAGATTATAACTGAATTAATTGATGGGTCCCCAAAAGACAACCACCTGTCAGACTCAGAACTGAAAGATGATGATCTTGATGTCACCCCTTCGCAAGGAATAAACGAAAACCAACCAACCTTCATTCACTATGAAACCCCAACTACTCTTGATAGATTATCAAAAATTGAAAGGAAGCTCGAAAAGCTCAAAGAAAGCGAAATCGTCCATCCTAGAAAGAAGCCGCACAATTGGAATGACGGGCTAGTGGATGTAATAATTCTTGATGTTCTAATACCATATGTTCAGTCACAAGAAGATTCTGGTTTAGCACCTCTAACCATCATTAAAAAGCACTACAATGAGATAACAAAAATTTTCAATACATTAACTGGTTCCAGTATCTCAAAGACGGTGATTGAAAGTAAACTTAGTAAATTGAAACAAGAAGGAGAACTAGCAGTTCGTTTATTAGATACATCTGGTGCTGTTTTAAGCGATGATGGTTTTCTCATTTTGTCGGAGGACAGTTTGAGAAAGTATGAAAATGATGAAGCTTACAAAAGAATAAGAATGCATCCAATATTTAGCATTCTGAAATTACATGATTTACTAGCACCACGAAAACAGAATGATCAATTGCTTAATAGTGATTCACATGGTAAAGATGAAACCACTGATTCTCCAACACCTAACTCATTTTCAAAAGACTGTGAAGTAACTGCGTCGATAGATCCGGTAACTGATGCAGTGAATACCCTTCCCAATAAACGATCAACATTTTTGAATACTCTCAATGAACTTTACTCATCAATGAAGGAAAGCAAACAAGTTGAATCAGAAAAAATCTTGAAAAAGAATCGAATAGTCAGAAAACTAAGGGCATTAGTAGTTGCCTACAACTCAAAGGTGGATACAAAAGATCAGGAAATAGAGTTTTCTCTATCTGACTTCAAAGAAGGCATCCTCAATAAATCACAAGCTTATTGTGATGATATCATAGAGTTTGCTAAATGTGATTATGCGAATTTCAAAGATATTTTGGAACTCAGTAATGATGAAGGTCATGACTCTCTACCCTTAAAAGATTTGGTCAAAATCATTGTTAGCATTAGTTCTACATACTCCAATGATGGAAGATGATAATAAAGATACTACTGATTGAATACACATTCGTACGATATGATATGTTTTAACAGTGAGTACTACCAGTATTATTGAAAATCAAAAATGAAACACGATATGATTCACAAACTCTCTAATCTATCTAAAGCAGCTTTGATTTTCATATTCACTCTCGTACTTAGTTCAAAATCATCTGAGTAGTTCTGTGCCTTTTTTAACCATCCAATTGAATTCTCTAAACCGTCAATTCCTTGGCTTTTCCAGATAAATAAAGATTTTTCATAAAGGGCTGATGGGTATAACCATGGGTCATGGTTACGGGGTATATATTTATATGGTTCTCTCTTATTTTGTGGTTGATCAATAATGATATGTTTCAAAACAAGATTATCCATAATTTCTTGTCCTTTGGAAACGTCACCTAATCTTCTATGGATTAAACTGTGTAAGAAATTTCTGGACATTGCTTGATCTTGGTCTTCTGGGATTTTGGCATGTTCAGAGACACTATATTCCAATAACTTTTGTGCCGTTTTCAAATGTTGAGTTGGCATTCTATTGTATGCATTCCAGAAATATGCCAATTCATGAACAGGGGAAGTTCCCATGGCATCAATAATATCCACATTATTTTGTTTTGCAACTAATTCAACTTGAGCAACTTTTCTGATAACAAACTTGTCAAATGGTAACTGTTTAGATTTTTTATTTGATAAATGAACGTATGGAGATTTTGTGATCAGCTCTTTGGCTTTTTCTCTGAAATAATTTTCCCTTGATAACTCTTCTTCATCTGTGATTAATCCTAATTTACACATACGGTAAAGTTCCAAGTAACAAACACCTGCAAAATAGGTGTATAGATCTGGGGACCAAGCGTTTATGTCTAAAAGTTTTAGAATATCAATAGCAGCTTGTTCATATTGATGTAAGAACACAGAAACCATAACTTTATCAAAAACTAGTAACGCCTCAACTTGTTTCATTTGAACTTTACGATCTAAGGAATTCATCAAGGATAATGCTTCCTCTAGTTTTCCCCTTGACGTTAACATTCTTGCTTCTTGTAATAACCATAATGCTGAATGTGGGAAGATTGCTCTGGCATAAAGCAATGCATCTTCTAATTTTTTACCAGGATGTAATAAAGTTGGTTTGCCAATACCTTGGAAAGCATCGGATTCATCATGCATAGTTTTGGCACTCTTGGTTCTTTGTAGTGATAAACGACGGGATTTACTTTCAGTTTTCTTGATGGTTTTATCTTCAGATACTGATAGTCCATTAACATCAGCAATATCGAAATCAGCATCAGTGAATTGGAAAGGTCCATCATAAAACACTAGCAAGGCTAGCAAACCAATACAACCATGAATATTTCTACTTTCAACTGATTTCCAAATCTTTTTCAACCCATCTTCTCTTGAACCCTTGAATCCAACAATTGCTAAAACTTTCCCAATTCCTGGTGGGATTAAAGAAAGAACAAGTTGTAAAATTCCAAAACATAGATTTGTTCCTGAAATGATAAACTCATCAATTGTTGCATAATCACCTTTGAGAACAGGTCCTTCTTTCTCAGTACTGGAATCATCGACTGAATTATCAGATGATCCTGTCTCCTTCTCTTTCAAAGGTTCTCCAAGTGTTGTTCTTAATCTCTCAGATAGTGGAGGATTACCAATGTGACCACCATTCAATCTTAAATTTCTCATTTTTTGAATTTGATCTGCAAAATCAGTGACTTCTGGATCATTTGCCTGTTCAACTGTCAATGGGAAAGGTATATCGGCGAATGTGGCCTTTGAATTCAAAGATGCTGAACTCTCATTGATATTAACAGTTGGTAGACCTGATCTTTTCAATTCATCTTCGTGTTGTTTGATAAGACCTAGTAACTCGTCTAATGTTTGATAAGCTTTTCTAAGTTTGTATAATGCTTTGGCACTTTCAATCATTGATTCAGATAGCAACATAACCAATGCATGCAATAGAGTTGATTCAGCATAAGTGATTGCATACTCGGTTCCAGGTGGAAAGATTGAACTGGTTTTGAGCTTCATCTTCTGATGTTTAGTACGGTCACGCTGAGACAAGGACTCTGCTTTTCCCAAAATCTCGCCAGCTTGCTTCATAACTTCTGGCTCAAACCCTAGTGTTGATTCTAGAAACTTGATGACCCCATTGGCCAAACACTTGATTGTTGAGTCCGGATCATCATTGATGAGATGCAATCCCTCATTGGTACGGTCATCAAGCAAATAGTCCATGGCTTGTAAGGCCAATTCAAAGTCATGGGCTTGTTTTAGTATCAGTTTGGTAGATTCATCTTGGGAAACGATAGGTTCTGATCTCTTAAAACCTAGAGCACGAAGCATAATATAATCTGGTCCACCAAAATACTGTGATAAGCGAGCTTGTTTGAAATCTTATTGAATAACTAATCAACTATGTCCCTTCTGATTGTGATACACAGCCTTTTTGGATATACCAGTAGTATTGGTTCTAAAAGAATTTCTAATTTAGGTATAGATGAGAAAACCAAAAATTCGCGTAAAAATCGAATACGCGAAAAGCTTCTCTGCCTAGCCTAGGCGGGGCTCGGCCTGGTGGGGCCGGACATTTTCAACTTTCTGCCTGGAAAACTCTGATTGATGAACCCCTATCTGGGAAAACCGGCTGTACGAAGTCGTTTATTGAGTGGAAGGTAATTAGGGGTTAGGGGAAACTATGAAGTGGAGATTCAGTGTGAGGCAACAGGCTAAGGGCAACTTCCTAGAGATGAGCTCACTCTTATAGAGACTGCTCAGATTTTTATCTGGCATCAAAGCCATTTGATTATCAGTTCCGATGTTCTACAAAGAAAGGTCAAAATCAAAAGGTAATAGTACAATTCTAACTATGTGTTGTCTCACAGGGAACATCATTGCAATGGTAGGACATTGTCTTCAAATTGACCTTTATAATTTCCGGGAGGCCAGTATTGACAAACAGTGTATTCTCCATAGTACTCATCACAGTATGTGGACCCACAACCAACATAATTGGTGTTCTTCCAGACTATCTGTGTGAAATGACCAGTTTCAGTGCTGAAAACAGGGTTATTGTAGTCATATAGATCTATTTCATCATACCAGGCCTTAATGGCCCCTTCAAGTTCGAATCCCAAGGCAAGATTTTCACCATAAAGTGGATTATGTGAATGAACCAATGTTCCGTTACAATTGTATTCATCGGCGTATTGTTGAGCTGAATGGGCCAATGTGTCTGACCATAGGAGATCAGGAGTTTCTTGATGGAGTTTTCTTCTCTGATTATGAGAAGATAGTGCCTGTGAAGAATAATCCTGCAAAGTTGTAAAAGTTGTAAGCACTGAAGTTAATGTCGTTGTGACATCTGTATCTGAAACGATCTGGGTTGTTGTAACTGATGATGAAGGTTTTTCAGTAGATTTAGTTGTAAGTGTTTGTGTCGCCAATGGTGCAACATTGGTAGTACTAGTCCATTGGGTTGACAAACTTGTATGGACCTGCGTAATATATTTGTAGTTAACTTGAACGTTTGTCACAAATACCGTTTCGAGAGAATTGACAAACTGCAGGTATAAAAGCAAAATTAAAAGCTCAATATGAATCATCTTCACTTATGGGTAGTTGGAGTGTGTGTGTTATAAGTGGTTACTACGACATCACAGAGAAGAGAAGTATCTGGTTTATAAACTTTTTATCGTTATTGTCAAACTTGTATCAGATTTGTTTTATGTTCTACCAAAAGTGTCAAAATTGTTTCATGTTTTTGACAAGTACTTTATTCTTCATTGCAACCGTACCGCTTATTCGAAGATTAGTCAAAGTATATCGTGAGGTCTTAAGGCTACAGTCTTGAGTTTGACAGTGCAATTTTCTGGACCTCGATAGACTCATGATCCATGATTATTCGAAACAGATCATTTTCACTGTATACATGCAAATCGTTCTAGATTTTACAACCCACAAGGCTTGAAAGAAAATTGTTTCATGTAAATTTGGGAAATGTGCAGAGTTGTTCAGTTGAAGTATTTTGCTCTATGAATCACAGACGTGGCACTCCAGAGTCCTCCTTCGTTTGTCCAATTGTAGACGAATCGTAGCACACAATTCACCCAAAATGTGTCTATATTTTTTTTCGTAAACAGATCACCCATCCAGAAACTTTACATTAATTAGCTGCATGATCAACGATATCAGCGATGAACTAACAATGGAGCTATTCAACAAATCAAAAGTCAGCACTTAGCCTTTCGTTTCTTATTGGCCGGAATCTCTAGGAAATGCCTTGTCCCGTTTTTATTTCCTTGGATTAGTTACAGTACACCTAGTTGCACCTCTTGATTCTTCACCCAACTCTTGAGTAATTTATCGGTCCACATGTGTTTCAAAACCTGATTTGATGTTACATTTCTTTTTACTCTTGTTATTGCTGCCCAAAGCACTGCCGTTGCACTAAAGTATTTACATTTCTTGGGAGCAAAACCCAGGTCTCAGGTGATTATTACTGGTGTCTACATGCTATCAACCATAAAAAATATGTATTTTGTAAAAGGACCTTGTAGGGCATAAAAAAGTATAAAGGAAAAAGGGAAAAATAAAGGAATAACCGGCAGTTCAATAAGAACAGGATCCAGTAGTAGAAAAGGTGGAAAAAGTAATTTTGTCAAGTCGTAAAAATGAAGGGAAACATATGGGTAAACTTTAGTTCTTTTAGTGTCATTATTTTGAGTTTTTTCAAGATTTGTCTTTAAAGAGTTTAAACGTTTGAGCCATATTGACCACCATAGTTACCAGCTGGGTTGTAAGAACAGATGGTGTATTGACCCCAGATGTTGTTACAAGTTTTGTAACCACAACCAACTTCAGTAGTAGATTTCCAAACAACTTGGGTGAAGTGAGAACCAACTGGACTTTGTGCGTTATATTGGTCCTTTTCACTGTACCAAGCATCAACGGAACCAGTAGTAGAGTAACCTAAGGCCAAGTTTTCACCGTATGGACCACCAGAGTGAGTCAAAGTACCAGAACAGTCATAGGCATCGGCGTAGTTTTGAGCGTATGAAGCTAATTCTGATGACCAGGATAATGGTTTAGAACCCCATTCAGCACGTCTGTCATTATGAGCAGCTAAGATTTCTGAAGCGAAACCATCTGGAGTAGATGATGAATCAGCAGTGGTGGTTGGCTCAGCTTCTTTAGTGCTGGTTGGTTCTGGAGCTGCAGCTAGAGTAGTTGATGGAGCTGGAGTTTCAGTAGTTGGTTCTGGAGCTGGAGCTTCAGTGGTAGTTTCTGGAGATGGTGATGGAGATGGAGCAGCTGGAGAAACAGAGACTTCAGCAGCGACTGGGGCTGGAGAAGCAGCAGCGGCAGCAACTGGAGCTGGAGCTGGAGCTGGAGCTGATGATGGAGCTGGAGCAGCATCTGGAGTAGCAGCTGGAGCTTGTTGTTCTCTGGTGATGGTGGAAACAAAGGTTTGAGTAGAGTCACCTCTGATTTCAACTAATTTGGAGACAAGAACCTCAATGACATTTCCAACTCTTGGGGCTGGAGATGCGGTTGGTTCTGGAGTACCAGTAACGTAAACGACGTCAGTTTTGGTGACAACGGCTGGGACTGGGACAGCTAAGACTTGGGCAACTAGTGCTAAGACAGGAAGAGCTAAAGTGAATTGCATCTTGCTTTAATATAGGGAATGTGATGTATAACCTTTGTTGGGACTAATAAAAGAATGTTGTAGCTTGTTTTGGAATACTATACGCGTCTGGTATGAATTGCAAAACTAGGATTTCTGGATAAGAAAGGAAAGATAGAGTTGGATAAGGATTGTGGGTGGGTCGGTAGAGAAATCCGGTTGGTTATACTGAGCAAGCTCCTGTTTAGTGGTAAAGAAAGTGATGAGTTGACCTGAGGTTTCAACTGTGTTTCAGATTTTGAAGCAAATCCATCGTGTTTTATATGAAATTTAAGAACCCGATCTTGGAAAATTGGAAGGGGGGATCTTTCTTGATAAGGGACACATTGTACATGAGTATGCATAAGGAATGCGGAAATGGGTGATCAATACCCGGGATATTGCCAGGTGCTCAGCTGTTTGTAATTTAAGCCCAAAGAAGCAAAAGGAAAACACCCAGTCAATTCGAGTCTCGAGAGGTAAAGACGGGTTCTTGAGTTGCTGGTAAATGGTTGCTGCAACATGGGGATGGACCGTGGTAGTTGTCTTGGTCAAGAGCAATCATCGTAGCTGTTCTGGACCCAAGCTTAGGGTATTCAGATCCAGAGTTGGAACTTGGGGCCAATCGATTCAATTTGCTCTTCTCACCTATTTGTATTCGTAGCCTGGAAAACCTGATGATTAGTTGAGAAACAGATCAGAATATGAGTTCTTTCTTCTTACGGACTACTCTGGGGATATCGCAGGGTTGTCGCAATCAAAATCATCCTGCTAGTACAGTGTAAGCAATTTTAAAATGTCTCGATGGATTTGTAGATGATACGATCCAAAATTTAGAGCTAGGTATTAGAATGGTCAACGTGGGTATTCAAGGTTTGATGTGGTAAATAATATGGACCATAAACTCAATATGACTTGGAAGTTGGGATATATAGTATCATATATGCTGAACTCAGATCGAGATTAGACAATAGACATTAGAGCTGTTCAGATCTTAGTGGATGAACCAAAACCGTTGGAGAGGGCAACACTGAAATTTTGATTGCACATTTCGTTGATAGTTTACTAAATGAGTTCGACAACTTAGGACTTTTACAAAAGAAGATGTGACCCATAGCTTCTTTCTTACTCTCGACTCACCTCTGACAGCTTATCTCTTTTTTCTCAATGATTATGGCAGGGTTGGTAGAATGAAGGAAAAGGTTAAATGGAATAGGAAACTCTTGAACTTCGATGCTATGCCCAGCAAAAGTCGATTATTACTCATGGAGTCAGGGCTTCAGCTGAACTGCTTTGGGTCTCTTCCGAACTTGATTAATTAATTAGGACATAATACAATCGTACGGTAGTATTTACAGTTACCGTCAAACATCTGATGATTCAAGAAACCTAGACTGCTATTCGGGTAATGCCATCAGATAAATTCCTCAAAATATAAAGTACATATACCAAGGATCAGATTGGAGATATTTGGTGTATACGTGTTCTTTTGTTGTTGAAAAATTTAACAAGTTTGGGTTGGACCCAACTAATGATTTGCAGGTTACTATGGTTACCGTTATCCAAAAAAATAAACATCAAAATTGACAGGTTTTCTTTTTTTTTTCTGATTTTCACTTTGTTTTTGTACAACTTCTTCTTTTAAAACAACAATCAAAGGCCAAAAGACCAATTCAAGTTCTGGAGTAAGGACCGTTGTACTCACTGTTGGATCTATACTGCAACTACAAGTAAGCAATGGCTGGACGATTCAAACTATCGGCGCTCGCCCTGGTTCTTTGTTCTGTTGGACTTGCCGCTGGGGTTGGAACAAACATTGATGCAGTTAATCAAGTTGCCGTTTCATGTCCCACTCTCTATGACATTGACATTCAGATTGACTTGAGCTCATGTGTACGGATTATAATTGATACCTCCAATCTCCTTTTTCCTATCCGATTTTTGAGCTAACCATGATAGTCTGTTAACTTCGAAAGTTGTTATATCAGCGGCTACAACGATATGTTCCTTTGTGAAGGTTGTTCTTTGGTCTCTAAGAATTTGGAATCTGTGGATCCTGATTGTGCGTGTACTTGTTGCTGGTACCAGTATATTCAAAATTACTGCTTCAAGCAGTTGTGTTCTGATGAAGATCAGTTGAAAAAATTACAAACTTATACTTCCTCTGTATGTTCTGCTGCGCCAGTCAGAAAAAGTATCAAGCCATATAGAGGATTATCTGGAGAGTACGGATCTGAAGTTGAGTTGTTTCTTGCAAACAATGATACGGTTTACCGCTCTTTGATAAGCATTGAAAGAAAGGAACTTTATGACACTTTGGGGACCGTTTTTGATTTTGATTCTTTACCAAAGCTCGAAGATGTTTACAAACGATCTGAAGTAGCTGATTTTGAAGATTTCGAAAGGGATGGAAATTCCGATGATGAACAAGCTTACACAGAAGATGACAGTGAGGTAATTGAGGATACAGAGGAAACTGAAGATGAAGATGAAGAACATACTCCAGACTCAAACGACCCAGAACATGCAGATACGCCACTCAATGTTGCCAAAGGTGATGTCGATGAAAACATCAGCACAGACGACTTGGAAGCTGTGAATCTTGATACCGCTAACAATGAATTGGAGGATTTTGAACAAGACGCCGGTGAAAACGATACATATTCGGATCCATACAGCGACGTTGATATCTTTGAAAAAGATGATGACAGTGATGATGATGATGAGGAGAATGAAGATGATAATCTCCCACTTGATGGATCTCAGACTCTCTATGATAATCAAGATCCAAACAGCGCTGATGACTATGGTGAGGCCAATAGCGAAGACAATCTCGAAGTTGATGGTAGCTCATCTGGTGAAACAATAAACGAATTATCTGAGGCTGGTGATATTGAAAAGAACACCAATTCTTCTGAGAATTACGGGAGTAACAGTGGTTATGATGATCAAGATGATGAAGTAATCCAAGATGAAGATAATGATGAATTTCAAGATGTGAATCAAAAAGAAGACGGGACCGATGCAACTCAGATTGATGACACTGACTACAATAGTGTTAATGGCGAGGATGAGATTGACAACGATGATGCTGGTGATGATGACGAGGAGGAGGAAGAGGATGGTGACTACGACGATATCGAGGATGAGGATGGTGATTACGATGGTATCGAGGATGAGGATGAGTACGATGATGAAAATGAGGTTGAAGATGAAAACGAGGAGGAAATTGACGAGGAAAATGAAGATGAAAATGATGATGAGAAAGACGATGAGATTGATGAGGGCGGTGAGGAAGGTGAACATGATGAGGATGATGAAGGTGAACATGATAACACTTACTACGATGATGATGATCACGATGTTCATGAGGACGATTACGAGGTTGAGGTTGAGGATGAGGATGAGAGTTCTTTAGAATCTTTAGATGGATCATTAAATTTGAAAAAAAGATCGCTCGATAAAGAGAAGATAAAACTAGCTTTCAGTGAAGGTATATCATCATTGAGAGAAATGAAGGATGAGATCACATTTGAGTTGGTTCAGGATTTATACGAATCCTTTATTGACACTCCTAATGACTTTTTTATGATAATCAAGTCTTACTTAGGCGACAAAAACTATAAAAGGTTTGCTGGTGCATATCAAGAGTCAGCAGAGAGAATCAAAATTCAAGCTTGGCCTGAAATATCATCTAATCATTACTGTTTAGAAGAAGATTCAAGATTGTTATCATATAAATTGTCTAATATCGAAGATCGGGAAACAAGTCTAGAAATTGGAGGCTGCTTCATGAATACAATTGTTGGATCCATTAAAGGTGGACATTGCCCTTCAACTGAACATTGCTCTTGCAAATGTGCTGTGACTAAAGGCTTGGTTCAATGTATTGAAGCCTATGGTAACAATTTGAGTGACCTATTAGATACAGGAAGGGAAGAAGAGCTTCAATTTTGTGAACTCGCCGCATCAAGTGATCAATCCGACGGTGACTCTGAGGTTAGTCTGTTAGGGGTCCCACTATCTGAGGAACTGATAGAATCAGAGTTCAACTTTCTAACAAATTTGAAACCAATTGCTGAATCATTAAATTTTGCTAACGAGTTGGCGGAAGTGAGAGCCGAATTGTTGTGGCAAACCTCAACAACTGATAAACTTGGCTCAGACTCAACAATTAAAGCTGCTATCACTATCGATCGGTGTGAGTTAGACAAAGGTGAATTGAAAGACTATTTACAGTTTAATCTAGATAGCTGTGATATCAAAGGGTTATACAAATGCAAAAATCAATTCAAGGGCACTAAGTGCAGAGAATTTGAGCAGGAGCAAAACCCCTGTAACAGTGCATGCTGTCTTCAGTTGAAAATGACCGAGTGTGCTAAAACGCATTGCGCTAGCAAAAAGCCAGTGAAAGAATTTATGAAAATTGCAAACTTGGTTTGTACCAAATATGCAGATTCACATCTTTCCAATGGTTCTCCACCGTACGATGAATCTGAGCTCGCACTAGAGCCCGTCTCAAAGACTAAATCATTGGACCATGCATCAACTACTACTTCCAGCACTAACAAAGATTGTGGTGAAAGTGAATTTGAAGTTAGGCCTCCAGCAACAAGAACAGATCTTGTGCCCGATTTGGTAAAACGTGGGGAACAGGTATCAGAAACTAATTCTTTTGAACTCAATGATGATGTATCGGATTCCTCGGTGGAGGCTCTATTCAAATTTGGTGACAATGAGAATGATAAGATAGCTAGACTTCACAACAAAATTTGTGTTATCAAAGATTTCAAGCCACCATATGACACAACTGGCTGTGACAAACGAGAGGTCAAAGATTGTATCAAGGAAGGAATCATGACTTTAAAAAGAGATCCAGAGCACTTCTGTCCTTATTGTGTCAATGATAATGCTTATGATGAATGTCGCTGCGCGTGTTGCTTTGGTAAGTACTTCAGTAAGGTCTGTTATGACCCTAACTGTAAAATCTTGAAAGAAAAGCTTAGGTATAAGAGATATGTCAAAGAAGTTTGCGGTACCAAACCAAAATCTAAGTATAAGAGAGAATTTGAAGGGTTGTTGGAGGATGGCTACACTGACTCGGACTCTAAAGGAAGATTTCGAGCCAAAACAGTGAAAGAGATACAATTCGAGGATTCTGATATCGAACCTAGCCTCTTTGATCAATTAGATAAACACGATATTTACTATGAGGATGCCGCCATTGTTGATGATCATCCTATCAATATTCACAGAGATCTTTTGAAGAATATGCATGTTTCGACTTTGAGAACCCAGAAGATTCTGGCTCGTTCCATTGAAAGCGATGAAAAGTACACAGAAGGATCTGAAAATATCTCTAAATTCAAAACTTCTGAGTATGATGATTTGAAAGATGAAGAATATGATCAAGTTGATGATGAAGTTGGTGGACTTGTGAAACGTGGTATGAAACGATACAATGATAGGTATCTCAAAGCCAAAAAGTTTGCAAAGAACGGTTCAGTGGGCAAAAAGGGCAAAACTAGACTTCCTTCAACATTTTCTCCTTCTGATAGAAACAGATCTAAACTGCCAAACGATTCACTTGATCCGAACTCTAAGTCCACCAATGGAAGAACCAAGGTCATTAATAGACGAAAACGTCCAACGGGTAAGCATCCAGTCGATAAGAAAAGAAGGGCTAGGAAACAATCGGGAAGAAAAGTCAGACAATCTCATAAAAATCCAGCTATCAAATCAAGTTTAGTACAATCAGCCAACAGACAGTACCGAGACTCCAAATATTTTGATATTAAACCTCAATTGGTCACTAGAAATAATCATCAATCGATTCAAACTCACAAGTTCTCTCAACCGGTGAAGGTTTTCAAAAGAGAAGTTTTATATAAAGGAAACCAGATCCCTAGTTTAGAGGAGAAGAAAGAATATATCAATCATTTGACGTCAGGACACAAAACTAATGAGGTAATAGAGTCTGAAACTTCTTTTGAAAAGACACAAGATTCATCTTCCAATGCTCACAGAACAACAACCAGATATGTTACAAAAACCAAGCACAAAGATAAAGCATCATCCGCTCATGATGCTCCATTGTTAACCACAAGTGTCCTGAAGGAGACAATAGCTCCTTCACCAAGTGTCCCACAAGCCTCTTATCCTTTGCCAACTTCTGATAGTACTCATACTTCCCACTCTTCTCAGATCACATCAATTTCTCAAAATAAAGAGGAACCAGAAATTGCCTTTCATATAGCAGGGGCTCCTCAAGTTATCACAGTCGAAGTTCCAGTGACAATTACTTCCGTCAAGACAAGATTTAGACCTACTACTGAGCTTTACACCGAGTACCTTACCACTTTCACTGAAGTTACAACCGTTTTTGAGGATACGTTGACAGAAGTGGTTCCAAAGACTACATTATTCAGACATAAGGAGATTACTACTGAAACTCTTACCGAAACTGCGAGTGATACTACAACAAAGATTAGAACGAAGGTTATTCCACTAACAACGGTTACCGAGGTTGAGGAATCTGATAATACCATAACTAAGATAACTACTACAACAGATACTGATATTTTAACATGGTACGAGAAGACCACTACTGCTACTGCCTTGACATACTCTGGAACTGTCACAACAACTGCTTTCAAATTCACCAAAACTAAATTTAAAAAAGAAGGCACTGTCACAGAAGTTAGCACTGTTGTTGAGACTGTGAAATCATTCAGAACAAAATGGTATCCAGAATATACTGTTACGGAATTTGAAGAGGTTGTAACCAAGTTCAAAACCAAGTGGTATCCTTACACAACTACTGAACTATCAACGTCTACTTTCTCCACTACATCAGTCTCAACTACCACCCAAGTTACCACCACAACTGTTCAACCACTTATCCCATCAGGTGTTCTTGCACGTCCAACCCCTCCTGGTTTTGCCCTTCCAAATATTCCTCAGATCCCTGGTTTGTTTGGTCGTGACCTTGAGGATGAAGATGAAGAATCATATATCGAAATTGTGGAGGAAGTATATGAAGTTGATGACCACGATGAAGAGAAATTAGTCACATCCAAAGTTATCGAAACTTCAAACCTTTTGGATGATAAAGATATTGATAACGAAGTTGAAAATATCGAATTAGAGGAGGAGTATGAGGAGCCAGCAAATCTTGACACTGCTACTTCAGTTGATAAACCTTCACTGGAAAACACTGAATCTTCAAAAACTTCAATTGAAGAAAATGTTACTAACAATACTATCCCAAAGATCAACCTCAATAAAACAAGTCAAACTCCAAGCTTTTTTGAATCTTCAAGTACCAAACCAACCTCACTATCTCCTATGAGCTTATTCACTTTGGGTATATGTGTGTTAATATTTGGGGTTTCGGTATACTATACAAACCCTGGCGATGTTTTGCAAACTACTTCCTAGTTCTATTGGGTAATTAATTACTAATTACCACTAACTGGTGTTTTTAGTCTTTTATAGCTGCTTTTTACCAAATTTAAATCTTTTATATCAAAACCAGTTGTAGTAACTCCATTTAGCCTAAATAGAATGACTTCCCTGGGGTAAAAAAAAAAAAAAAGATCTTGAACAAACAAGAAACTGAAATTGATAACACTAAAAAAAACCCCAACGATGTCATTTCCTAGTCTCAAGTTGACTAAGGAGTATTTCCATGCATGTACGAACCCTAGCTACAAGAAGAGACAGATTCACTTTGCTAAAGCTCAAGATGACTATGAACAACCACATGATTCAGATTTTCTATATGCCATAAATGGTTCTAATTTAGAGATCATGATATATAAATCCACATCAATCAAAATATTCAATGAGTGTTATCCTCTTTTCAATCAATATCTTGCTGAGACTGGAAGCCATGGTGAGTCTGGATCATTAGGCACTGTCAATCTAAGTCTTTCTGAACTTTACTATGTCACTGTTGGATTACTTTTAACAACGCATGAAAATCATTCAGTGATGGTATTACATGACAAGATTGTATGCAGTATTTTGAACTCTAAGGATCCAGTTGTTACAGATTTGTTGTTTGATCCTTTCAATTTCATCAGGTATGAATTATTGTTCTTACAGTCACTGTTAAATTGCAACAAGGATAAATTAAACAGTTCATCTTCATTATGGACACTATTCAAGAGGTTATACATACGTTGTGCCGATTATGAACCTTTTTTTGATCTTCTTCCACTAACTTTCTTCCTGGATACCCCAATAAAGGCAGCAGAGTTACATTTCTCCAATTATTACGCATGGAATTTTATTCGTTTCACTTTCAATATTTCCAAAACCACATTAAACTGTATCAAATATAGAAGAATGATTGATGCAACTCAAAATTTTTGTCATAGTCATCATTCTGACTCTTCTGCATGGTCCGCATATGCATACTTCTGTTCAATCAGGAAAGACGCGCTGGACGCGACTTGTCTAGAATTCAATCGATACAGTAAAGTCTTGAAGCTTCAAGCTAGTACGTTAAACATGTTGGCGTTAGGACCAAGTGCGAAAGAACAGTTATTGGATTTATCACGTTGGTTATGGGATAATAAAGTGATATCAGAAGTTCCATACACTGCATTCCGGACAATGTTTTTTTATAATTTAACAGTATGGAAAGAAAAAGAGTTGATATTACAATTACTTGGACAAGCAAAGATTCATTGTTCAATTTTTGAAGAGTTGAAGTTGAAACCAAATGGAATTAAAGTTGAAGATTATCGTGGATATATGAAATGTTTAGGGAAAAACATTGATGGTGATCTTGAATGGTTTGAAGTTTTGAAACAGTATTATAATTGGAGATGTATTCTTGATTGGTTTGATGAATTCATTAAAAATAAATACGTTAGAATTGGGGCTTTGGTATAGAATGAGGACGATAGGATGCAGGGATGATTCAATGATTAAGACTACAGTGGTTTTTTATGAATTCAATGATTAAAATAACTTAAAAAAACCAAAACTGGATAAACATAAGGATGGACATAACAATATAAAAAAACACATTGGAAGAAGAATGAGGGTTCAAACTAATAAAATTTGACAAATTGTGTCATGAGAGAACTAAAAACAAACATTAACAAAAATAAAAAGAGGAGAAAGATTAAAATTTTCCTTTCTTTTGATTCTATTCTTTATCTTGATAATTCTTTTTTTTTTTTTTCATATTCATTTTGAAATTATCATTTATCATTGATGTGTAGTTTTTTAAAAGCAGGAATATCAAATTCTGGAGTGAATTCTTGACCTGGAAGAATAGGTACTGATTCTAAAATTAATTTTGCCTTTGTTTCTGGATCAGCATCATTTGGAATCGGTCTGTATAAAACAAATTCTAATTCTGATAAATCTGGATCCTTATTAGGTTTAAATAATCTTGGAAGGAAATCAACACCATCTTCAACTCTTTTCTGTCTAAGAACTCTTTGTTCGTCTTCAATTTTGAATTTTTCACTTGTTGCAATTTCATGGTTTCTTTTAGCCAATGCATCAGTTACATGTTTCCATAGATTTCTTGATTCGTATTCGTTTTGAGATTCTAAAGGTCTAACTTTTGGAGGTAATGGAGAAGTTTTTGATACATCTAATAAGATTTGTTTTGATGAACCTGATTTTCTCAAATCTTTAATATAAATGATTTCATTCCATTTACCAGATAATTGAAATAATTCTTTGTTATTTTTATCCTTTATTGTACCTTCAATTGCATCATAAGTTCCAGAGATGAAACCTTTTGTTTTGAATTCAATATCAATAGATAGACCTGATGTTGGAGATTTAATAATCATATGATCACCGAGTTCAATTCTCATTTTACCAAACAGTA
Source organism: Gotozyma montana (assembly GCA_003706615.3). NCBI lineage: Eukaryota > Fungi > Ascomycota > Saccharomycetes > Phaffomycetales > Phaffomycetaceae > Gotozyma > Gotozyma montana. Next base: position 312,613 of record PPLU03000010.1, read on the forward strand.
TACCTCTTGCATACATATTTGGTTGGGTCAATGTGTATTTTTCGGGTTTACCGTTTTTGTCGAAAATATCAAGGAATTGTAAAACTGTTGTACCATTCATGATTGCAGCAGTTGAATTTCCCAAGAATCTTGAAACAGGCACCACTGCACCATCAACTCTGATTTGTGATTCCGGGATCATATAAAAATATGAGGATTTTGGAGGATGATGAGATGTTTGTTCGGCAATGTAATAAGCCTGTTGACCATCAGGTAAATCCCAGTAACTTGTGAAAAACTCACCCAAGACAGGGTTTAAAGGTTTCTTAACGGCTTTTGGGGCGATATGCCAACCTGATAAATACCATTTAACAACGTTAAGGAATCTATCGATTTCGGTCTTTCCGTTATGCGCCTCAAGAAGGAAATCTGGTTGTTGGAGTTGATTGGTGATTCTTTCAAGCATTGATTTTCTCTCTAGGATGAATGTAGGTAATGTTATTCTAGACAAGTCGCATCCCGGTCTCAATTGAGAGATGATTCCCATAAGAATACTTTGCCCTTGATCATCCACTTCGTCAATATCCTCAGTGTTGACAAGTGATGAATTGGATCCATTGCTTGTTTTGGAGGAGTGTGCCTGTGAGTGTGATGGCTGTTCTACGGATCCTGCCGACGTGGATATCTTTGATCTTAACTTTGAGAGAGACATTGTTCACCTTATTGCCGTATATATGTCTCTTGCTAAGGGGATGTTGTCTAGCACTGGTTTTTCTTGACTTTCTAGGGGCCAACTGAAGGGGGTTGGTGAGAGGAGTTGTGTGATGGTTTGGCAGTGACTGAAACTGTCTTTGCCTCTGGATCTAGCGGATTGCGGTGTGTGGCCTCCTTCTTTTGACTTTGGTGAGAACAGTGCTAGCATTTTTTTCCTTGATCTTTTCTTGGTACTGATTCGCGAATGAGAACTACAAATATAGTACTACTAGTAATAATAATAAGACGGATATAATACTGATAGTGTAGTTCTATGTGAGTGAGGGCGAGCTCTGGCTGTCGTAGATCGTCACGCTGGAGAACGACGCTGATTGGTCCGAGGCCGTGTGGTGGAAGAGTCCCAGCGAGACGAGCGAGTGGAGGAGCACTGCTGCTGGCAGGAGAAGACTGCAGTAGGGCAACGGGAGGGCCAGGATGAGCCCACAGGGTCCCAGTGGGGTGAGTGCCAGTGCCAGTGCGAGCGAGCTTGTGAGGGCTGTGAGGAGGAAGAGCGTGTACTGGTGTCTGGCCGGAAGGTAGAGGTTGGTCTTGAGAATGGAGAGAGTGTACACTGCCTGGGACAAGAGAAGACATGCAACGGCAAATGTGGCCAGTGTGAGAGTCCAGGTGCTGACAGTGTTCTGATTGGATAGTGGTGTCTCGGTTTGCAAGGCGAGTGCCCCGTTACCACTTAGTAAAAGTGCCAGGATGGGTGACTTTGAGTTGACAGATCTAGGAGTGGTGCTGACTTTGGTCTCTGTGGGCAGCTTCGAGGAATCTTCAATCGCTAGTAAGGATACTGGTTTGGATGATATTGCATGTATTATCTCATTGCTGACAGATCTGGATATGAGTAGATCCTGTTCAGACACTTCGATCTGGTCCATAACGTTCTCGTTGCGTGGGAACTTATTCCTCAGCCATTGTAGCAGCTGGACTAAACCAATGAGTGAAAGATATATCAGTTTCTGGTAGCTAGTTGATTCTAAAAGTGCCAGTCCTAATACTGACATTCCTGTGAAAACAAAGTACAGATTGTAAAATTGAGTCCAGTTTGGTCCATCAAGGTAGTAATTCCCCGAGAGTTTTGCCATGTAGAAACTCTGTGCGAGCAGCACAAAAGTGAGCCCGAGATTTACCACGGTGTTTGCAAGAAACTCGGCCCACTTCATGTTCTCATCAGTTCCAAAAAGTCCTGAAGCAGTACAAAATCTGAAATGACATGTCAAATTCGAAAAATTGTGTAAAAGTTTTTTCGATAAGACTCAAACGACAAAAATTGTATCGCTCAAAACGGAAATGGCCTTGATAACGCATCAGAACAACAAATTTGACACCGATAAGACTTTGAAAGTGCGGTGCAACTCTAATTGTGACTGATAAGCTAGAATATGGGCATTTCCGATCCCCAATCCTACAGTAACCCATTGAATCACTTGTTCCGACCCAAGTATCGTTGTGAGCACTGAGCATTTACCCTCGGAACTGAGAACTCGGAGTTTTCGCGGATTTTCCCTTCGCCTCCAAAAAACCAAAAAGAAAAAGAATAACAACAAAACTCTTTTGAATCAATAAGGAAAACAAAGGCGAAAAGATGGACGAACAGCTCATTGCGACGATCAACAAGCTTCAGGATGCGCTCGCACCGCTCGGCGGTGGCTCAAGTTCGCCAGTGGACTTGCCACAAATCACAGTTGTGGGATCACAGTCCTCAGGGAAATCATCTGTGCTAGAAAACATTGTGGGTAGGGACTTTCTCCCAAGAGGTACTGGTATTGTCACCAGAAGACCATTGGTGTTGCAATTGGTCAACAAACGTGCTGCATCCAAGAAGGCAGCTGGAAACGAATTGTTGAGTCTTGACGCTGATGGCGATTCAAAGGGCCAAAGTGAGGACAATGTCGACGAATGGGGTGAGTTCTTACATTTACCAGGACAGAAATTCTTCAATTTTGACGAGATTAGAAAAGAAATTGTCAATGAGACAGAGGCAAAGACAGGTAAGAATCAAGGTATCTCTCCTGTCCCAATTAACTTGAGAATTTACTCCCCTCATGTCTTAACTTTAACATTGGTTGATTTACCAGGTCTAACTAAAGTCCCTGTTGGTGATCAACCAAAAGATATCGAAAAACAGATTAAGGACATGATTCTGAAATTCATCTCCAAACCAAATGCCATTATTTTGTCAGTCAATGCTGCAAACACTGATTTAGCAAACAGTGACGGTTTGAAATTAGCTAGAGAAGTTGACCCTGAAGGTTCAAGAACAATTGGTGTTTTAACAAAAGTTGATCTTATGGATCAAGGTACTGATGTCATTGATATTTTGGCTGGTAGAGTCATTCCATTGAGATATGGTTACGTTCCTGTCATAAATAGAGGTCAAAAAGATATTGAAGATAATAAGACTATCAGAAATGCTTTGAACGATGAACGTGCTTTTTTTGAAAACCATCCTTCTTATAGATCAAAAGCTCATTACTGTGGTACTCCATATTTGGCCAAAAAATTGAACTCAATTCTTTTACATCATATCAAACAAACTTTACCAGAGATTAAACTTAGAATTGAAACTGCATTGAAGAAATATCAAGTTGAACTAGCAAGTTTGGGTCCAGAAACAATGGATTCTCCAAATTCAATTGTTTTAAGTTTAATTACAGATTTCTGTAATGATTATAATTCTGTTCTTGACGGTGAAGCAAAAGAATTATCTTCAATGGAATTAAGTGGTGGTGCAAGAATTTCATTTGTCTTTCATGAAATTTTCAAGAATGGTATCAATGCTTTAGATCCATTTGATCAAATCAAAGATGCTGATATCAGAACAATCATGTACAACAGTTCAGGTGCTTCTCCTTCCCTTTTTGTTGGAACACAAGCTTTCGAAGTGTTGGTCAAACAACAAATTAGAAGATTTGAAGATCCTTCTTTACGTTGTATTAATTTGATCTTTGATGAATTGGTTAGAATCTTGACACAAGTTTTACAAGGTACAAAATATGCAAGATATCCTGGTTTGAAAGAAGCTTTATCCAATTCATTTATTGAATTTTTAAGACAAGCATTAATCCCAACAAATGATTTCGTCATTGATATAATTAAATCAGAAGAAACTTACATTAATACAGCACATCCAGACCTTTTGAAAGGTAATCAAGCAATTGCCATTGTTCAAGAGAGATTACATCCAAAACAAGTTCAAGTCGATCCAAAGACTGGTAAACCAATACCACATGCGGCTTCACCTGCTCCATCTGTTGATGATAAAGAACAAGGTGGTTTCTTTGGTGGTTTCTTTGCATCTAAAAATAAGAAGAGACTGGCAGCAATGGAAGCCCCTCCTCCTGTCTTAAAAGCTTCAGGTGCAATGACAGATCGTGAAACTCAAGAAACTGAAGTTATCAAATTATTAATCCAAAGTTATTATTCAATTGTTAAGAGAACAGTTGCAGATTTGATTCCAAAAGCAATCATGTTGAAATTAATCATCAAATCAAGAACTGATATACAAAAAATCTTACTAGAGAAACTTTATGGTGCTAATGATTTGTCTGATTTAGTCAAAGAAAACGAATTGACTAAACAAAGAAGACAAGAATGCTTGAAAATGGTGGAAGTTTTGAAACATGCCAATGAAATCGTTTCTTCTGTCTAAATGGGATATTGAATCGATATGATTTCATGGTGATAATGGTGATGGTGGCGTTGTTGTTAGATATATAGATCAACTATAGAGGAACCGCTTTTCTCTCCATCTCAAATGGTCTTTTGCTTTGGACCAATGATTTGGGATGAGAAAATTATAGTTATATCTGGTCTGGATACACTAGAAATAATATTCTACATATTTTGTCTACTTTTATAGTGCGTCATGTGTTTTCTCAGTAGACTTTAGATACTGCTAGTTACTTGTATATGATGATGGTGTTTATTTGAATAAAAATTTTGAAATTTTATGAATCAATAGAGAAGTTGATATGATCTATAACCTGATACCAGTGTGTTACATCAACAGTTAAATGTAATATCGAATTATTTGATCATATCAATCAGATAATAATTGTTCGTGATCTTTGTAATCTATTATAACCCAATCTCCGTCAATTCACAAAACTTATCAATAAATCAGTGATTGGCTGTATAAGGTGGAAGTGACCCTTTTCGCCTAGAATATTCCTGGAGAGCATCGACTCCCAAGTATATCATCTCATCACTTCTTTTGAAGACGGCTTCACTTTCTTCAAAAACAGCCTTGATTCGAGTAGTGCTGTCTGTAGAATTCCTTCAAAGTTCCAAAAGTTTCTGCTCACTCTCCAACAAAAGTTCCTCAGTTGTGAATATGAGGGCAAATGCAAGCTCTACCTGGTATCCATCCGGTGTTGGCTTGCTATTCTTTACAGAATCAATAAACCTTTTCATGTACTGAACTTTCAAATTCAAACTCTCAACGAAATAACAATGGGTATCATAATCATTTTCCTCGAAAGATACCATATGCCTTTCCACAGCGGGATTTGACCTCATCCCTCTTTCGAGAGCATATATGTTTTTTTTAGTGTATATAATCGTATTCCTTATGTGATTTGTCTGGATTTTTATTGTATCTGTGTGAATGGATACAATTGTTGAATGTTGATCAATTAAACTCTGTATCTGCTCTTCATTATAATCAATTGACTGTAAATTGGTCGTCGAATCTCTATAGTCAGTTGATAATGGGATTGCGACTACTGTGCTGTTGTCCACTAGATGGCAAGAGATGATGTGTTTTGGGACCATCTCTAAAAGTTCGTTAACAACTTTAACCATTTCGTCTAAAGTTTTCATGCTTTCTCTAACTAGTAACATAATTCTCAACTTCTTCAATACATTCTTTGACCTGATAAATAGACGTATTGGAGTCTTTTACTTGAATCGACCAAAGAAACTTATTTTCGTTCTCAACTAAACATTTTGTATAAGTGTGCAGTGATACCATCCAATATGTCAAACGAAGTATAAAAAGCTCAATCCGATCAATACTCAAATCACTCCTGGTCCTAATATCCTCCTTTGTCTTATCAATGTCTTTTCTATATATCAACAAATATGATGGAAAGCAGGTTCCCAAACTTCTGTGTCTTTCCCAATAAGAAAGAAAGAGTGGATGATCGTGTTGTTCCAATGCATACTGAAACTTAATGTATCTCAAATGAATGTCAACGACATCAGGCTTGAAATGAGTTTCAAGAATTTTAAATATATCAGCCTGGTAAGTATCCATCAATTCGACATGTTTTGACACCAAAAGTTTGTAGGAACTGTCCAAAGTATCAAAAGAGGTGTTGTCTGAAATTTTGGAAGTTTTTGAACTGGACATGGGTGAATCTTTTCAAAATTATGGCTGTCCAATGTTGAAAGTTGTAACGGTACTGTTATTATTCTTTGGAGTTTGGATGACTTGATGTTTCAAGTAAATGTTCTCATGGAGGACTCAATTTGAGAGGAATATAAGAAAACATCAACACAATAGAGTAGACGGGAATGAGTCCAGACTAAAAGCTACCGGCTACGCAACCTCTACGTCCAATCATTAGGTGCACCGTGCTTGGTAATTCCAATATAAAAAGGCCTTAGATACCTAGGCGCTAGAATCAAGGGTTAGGTTAAACTTCGTAGACGGACGTGACATGGGAACTATACAAAATCCGATCACTAAAACAGTTGTTTTCAGTTTAGAGGTCTGAGGACCGTTGACCATTGAGTGACTGCCCAAAAAGTATTAAGTAACAGGACCTTTCTACCTTGACCACATTCAACAGCGACCAGTACCAGAAATTTAAGTTAAATGGACATCCCAAGTAAAAACTTAAGCATCACGAAGCAAAATTTGCATACAATTTAATGAATTAGATGGCAAATATAAGCACCATACCACAAACTTCAAGCAATTGAAACTTAAATCTCTGAAAAATCGAATGCGGGATACAACTGCTTGCCTATAGTATCAAATAATTTTCACCTACGGCTCAGTCTAGTACTATCTAATCACTAATATATCTCTAAAAAAACGATTCAGACTTTTACCTCATGATGAACTTTAACATGTGAGGCCTCTTCAGAAATCGAAGAAAGTTCAGTTTCAACATCACCTTTTTCTTGTCTTTTTCTCTCATACTGTCTAGCCCAAAAGTAAAAGTTCCAAGTTGAGAACAGACCAAGAATATAAAACATCAATGAAATCTTGTAACCAACATTGAACTGTGGTGAGTCCTCCGCTTTATAAATGGCAAGAGGTAAGAATGCATTGAAAGCATAGTTGAGTGTATTACCGAGGCCAACATTGATAGATTTCAAATCAGAAAGATCATAGTATGTTTCTGCAAACCATGAAATAGTAAGAGTTTGAGCAGTTGGACTTGCACCTGCACCAAAAACAAAGGCAAAAACACGAGCACCAAATGGAACATGATCCCAAACAGAAAGTATAATACATGCAATTATACCCATTGAAGAACATACAGAAACCCACAGGACTCTATTACCAGTATAGTCACTGAAAGAACTGATGATTAAAGCGGAAACAAATGTCCAACCGTTTTGAGAAGTTGGAATCAAATTAACTTGTTCAACACTGAATCTACCCAATTGTTTCAAATAGGTGATAAAATATGAAGTGAAACGAGCACCAATGACGTTTAAAACGTACGGAGCGACAAAGATCCACATTCTAGGATTGATGAAAACTTTTAGGAATTTCTTGACAGTCATTGGAGCAGGTTGAACCTTTTTATGTCTTTTTTGTCTGGCTAAAGCAAATTGTCTATCCTTCTTGGTCATCCAGTGAGCTCTTGTATTCTTTGGGAAATCTGGGATACAGTAGAAACCAAGGAAAGCAATTGGTAATGAAATAATACCATCAATAAGCATAACCCATTCCCAACCTTTGTAACCAAGTTTACCATTCAAGTTTCTGTAGACACCGGCTTGAATATAACCAGCAAACATACTGGCAATACTACCAGTAGCATTCATCATGAACATCTTTTTAGCCAAAGATTCACCAGAATAGTATTCACCGATCAACAATGTCAAACCTGGGAAAGATGAAGCTTCCAAAATACCTTGACCTAGTCTCAACCCAAAAATGGTTTGTTTAGTTTTTGCAGCCGCTTGAAGCATAACAAGCACCGTCCATAAAACTTCACAAAGTGGTAAAATAATACTTGGTCTAATATATTTAATCAAAGTAGCCATGAAAATAGAGAAAGCTAAGTAACCAATATTGAAATATGTAGTCAAAAGATTATAATCGTTTGAGCCATACATATTTAGATCTTCTTTCATACCTGAAACAAAAGCATTATTAATGTTAGTTTGATCCAAATATTTGATGAAACATGCTAAAATAGCATAGATGAAGATGAAAAAATCAATTTTAATGACATATCTTCTCTCTGATGGAGGAAGAAAAATAGGATCCCAAAAGAAACCAACCAACTTCTTCAAGTTTGAAGCGGCTGATTTGTCAAGTCTATCAGCAGACTCATATTCCAAAAGGGTATCAATAGTGTAAGGTTCCCCATCAAAAATGGTTTCGTTATCAGAGTTTTCTCCAAGATTTAAAAACCAGTACTTCCACCCTAAAGTTTTCTCGGTATGAACAAAAGGCTTGTCATTCTGATTCTCATTGTCTTCCACCGATACAACTGAAGTATCAATAACGTTTTTCTCTGAATTCTCTGTCATTTCTTTCAAAAGGGTTCAGATAGTAGCGCATTATCAAAGTGGGACTAACGTAACATACCAAAGCTTTATATAGACCCTTATCTAGAGAGCCACATAAAATTACCATTAACAGGCAAATTGTGTTCTAAAGGGCAACAAATGCCATAGTTACTAGTATGGCACATCTAAATGGAAAATCATTTATCTGGGCTTTACTGGGCAAAACACGTAATAAAACAGATCTGCAATATATGTAATCGTGGTCTATAATATGTATAATTTGGAATCCCAGCGCAAAAAAATAGCCATGTCAGTGCGTTTGACACAGATTGTAACAGTGGCCCATATAATTGAGTAATTATAACGGGAAACCGCCATTGTTTAAATCGGTGTTAAACTCGGTGATTTTTGATGTTATGATGAACATAAATAATAGTGATGGTGTTGTAACTTGTTGTCGTCGTTAAGCATATATCATTTAAAATTTATAGAGCTGAGGAGACCAGTCACCAGGAGGCTTATTTCCTTCACTGCGAACAATAGTAATTTGTTTGCTCCAAATTAGTCATTCGAGGTGGCAGTCTGCAGTTATATCTGTCTAATTATACACTAGGAGCATGATCTTTTTACCACTTCTGCTTCCATAATGCTCGGTAGAACTTTGTCATTTGAACTTTTGATAGTATTGGTTTCTTGTACATATGTGATGGTGTTTATTTGAGTAGAAATTTCGAATACTGTGAATCAGCGGGATGGAGGTGAAGTAAGTTTGTAAATGGAGATCCTCACATATTGCATGAGCTAGCGTAAATTACTTCAGGGTTCTATAAAAGAACGTAAAAACAACGAGTCATTTCCATTAACAGTCAAATTTGGACGGATTATGGTTGAATGAAATCCACTAATAGTTTGAGGCTTGACCAATGATCTGATCAAGCGACGAGCGTTCTCAGATTGAAATAGTGTCTCGGTGATGTTTCGCAAAAGCATTACAATTATTTCGTTTTAACTTATATCCGCACTGATTCCTAAAGCCGCACTCTTTAAAAATAAAATCAGCGTTGAAGTTCCTATTCGGGTAATTTTCGTGTAGATCTTAATTCTGGGGAAACGCGTATGTAAACACTACATACTATGTACTATTTAGACTCAGAAGTCAGGACCGTGGGAATAGGAACAACTTGATGGTAGCAGCTACAAATATTCAACAATAAATTCTTGCTCAATAAGCTATAAACACAATGACAGACAGAACCAGGAAACATATTGCTGACCATTCAAAGTACACGAACCAAGATGTTTATGTTGCAGCGTTAAAGAAGAGATTTCATGAAAGGTTTGTTGATTATTTCAGCCAGATAAGAAAAGAATTGGATCTTGAGCTGTTTTTTACAGCACTAGATACTGGCGTATCTTTTGAGGGTGATGACTAACAATCAGACACACTGGTGTCCAATGAGGACGTTACAGAAGAACAGCACCTTTTGCCAGGTTTTATTCAAAACCGTGTTGCGTTTTTCATAATGTTCCTAAGATTTTACAACACCCATGTATATGATGCCGAACTTAACATGCATTTCAGAGATTCCTTGATAAACGTTCAGAGTAAAGTTCAATCCCTTACAGAAAAATTCGAATCCAATCTCAAAGAAGACAACAGAGAAATTTACTTCAAAGATCTAGACAACTGGACTTTTGATATAACATACAGTGAAATTGAGCTCCTGTCTCATGAAATCTTATTCATGCTATCAGAGTCAGAGGGAAATGGCCTCATTACCCAATTTGTAAGGTTCGTTCTTGACTTTTTTACTAAACATCAAACCCTCTTCAAAACTTACCAACAGACGATTTTCAATAAGGTCTATATTCATACTGATGAGAATGATCGTACGAAACCAATGAAGTTCAACTCACAATGTCTAAATCAGATCAACAACGAAATGGTTGGGAAAAATACAGACTCAATGGTTTTCTTGTTTATCAAAAAACTTCACTTTCATTATATGAGTGATTTGTTTCAAAGGGTTTACAAAGATACACACGAGTTATCAACTGCACACGCTGTTTCTGATGCTTTGGAAGACATATACTCTGTTCTTGATTTTGAAGATGAGACAAATATATTCCAAGATCGAATTCATAGCCTATTGAATGCACTATCTATAGAAGAACTTGAAACACTAGATTACAATAGTCCAGTGTTACTAGCCTACTTTGAAGCAACAGATAAGCTCATTGAAGAATCCATAACAAATAAACTTAAGAAACTAGCAGGTATCAGAGTTTATCCCTCCAATCGAAAGGGTCGGGTATCAGGCTCTTAGCTATTGATGAAAACGTTCCTGATAGCATACTTAACGCTACACGTGGCACTTTCCAACACTTAAGAAGGCTGAAGCTCAGAAACTTTCGAGTCTACCATATCAAACATTATAATTGTTAAATCTGTAAGCTTTCCTGCTGATCTTTTTAAGCAAATAGTTTATAAATATGTTGTGATGCACTACTAGTTTGATTACTTACAGTCTTCTACAGTACTAATACCAGCTCACTGTACTACTCAATCAATAATGCATAAGAAAACATACAAATCTATAATATACCAATCTCTAAAACAATCTCTAAAAAAACAATTTAGACCTTTCCCTCATGATGGACTTTAACATCTGAGGCCTCTTCAGAAAGAGACGACAGTTCAGTTTCAACATCAGCATTTTCTTCTTCTCTCTTTCTCTCATACTTTTTAGCCCAGTAGAAAAAGTTCCAAGCTGAAATTAAAGCAAGAATGTAGAACATCAATGAGATCTTGTAACCAACACGGAATTTTGGTGAATCTTCAGCCTTGTAGATGGCAAGAGGTAAAAATGCAGTGAAAGAATAAACAAGGGTATTACCAAGACCAACATTAATAGATTTCAAATCAGAAAGATCATAATATGTTTCTGCAAACCATGAAAGAACAAGAGTTTGAGAAGTTGTACCTGCACCTGCACCAAAAATGAACGCAAAAACATGACCACCAAACGATACGTGATCCCAAAGACAAAGTATAATCAATGAAAGGATACTCATGGATAAGCATACAGTAATCCAGCCAACTCTATTACCGGTGTAATCACTGAAAGAACAGATTATCAATGCAGAAAGGAATGTCCATCCATTTTGAGCAGTTGGAATTGTATTAACTTGTTCAACACTGAATCTACCTAATTGTTTCAAATAGGTGATAAAATATGATGAAAAACGACCGCCAATGACACTTAATGTGTATGGAGCAACAAAGATCCAAAGTCTTGGATTGAGAAAAGCTTGTAAATATTTCTTGACACTCATTGGTACAGGTTGAGCTTTTTGGTGTCTTTTTTGTCTGGCTAGTGCAAATTGTCTATCTTTCTTATTCATCCAAAGAGCTCTTGTGTTTTTTGGGAAATCTGGTATACAGAAGAAACCAAGGAAAGCAACTGGTAAGGAAATAACACCATCAATGAGCATAACCCATTCCCAACCTTTGTAGCCTAATCTTCCATTTAAATGTTTGTAAACACCAGCTTGGATATACCCAGCAAACATAGCGGCAACGTTACCGGTGGCATCCATCATGAACATTTTTTTACCTAAAGGCTCAGCAGCGTAATATTCACCGATTAACAAAGTCAAACCTGGGAAAGTTGAAGCTTCTAAAACACCTTGAGCAACTCTTAACCCGAAAATGGTTTGTTTGTTTTTAGCAGCTGCTTGAGTCATAATAAGAACGGTCCATAAAACTTCACAAAGTGGTAAGATAATACTTGGTCTAATATATTTAATCGCACTTGCCATGAAAAGGGAAAAGGATAAATAACCAATATTGAAATATGTTGTCAAAAGATTATAATCATTAGATCCATACATATTCAAATCTTCTTTCATACCTGAAACGAAGGCATTATTGATATTGTTTTGATCCAAAGCTTTGATGAAAAGAGCTAAAATAGCATAGATGAAAATGAAGAAATCAATTTTAATAAGATATTTTCTCTCTTGTGGAGGAAGAAAGACAGGATCCCAGATGAACCCAATGATTTTTTTCAACCTTGAAGCATTAGATCTATCAAGTCTATTAGGAGCTTCATATTCCAAAAGATTATCGATGGTATAAGGTTCACCATCAAAGATGGTTTCATTATCAGAGTTTTCGCCAAGATTTAAAAACCAGTACTTCCACCCTAAAGTTTTCTCGGTATGAACAAAAGGCTTGTCATTTTCATTGTCTGGGATCGATTCAACAGAAGTATCAACAACGTTCTTTTCAGAAATCTCAACCATCTCTTCCTTATAGTAGTACTACCTAACCAACATGGTTCCAAGGTAGCCCTTTAGAGCTTTATATAGAAACTTATCTAGGGAGCCACATTTGATTACCATCAAAATTTCAACAGGTAAATTGTACTACGAGAAGAACAAATTTGCCATAGTATGACACAGTCAGGACTCAGGCGCATTACGCGGGATTTGAAGAGTAACATTAGTAGCTAACGACTATACACCGATCTGGATATTCGTGATTTGCACATCGGTATTCACAGTTCCACATTTTTTTTATGTCTAATTGGGATATTGAATCGGTGTGAAGCTTGGATGATAATCGTGATAGTCCTATTGTGGTAGTTCCTGTAAGGTATATCACATATCATCTAGATCAACAATAGGCGAGACACTTTTCCGCCCGTTTCGAACGAAATACTGATAATTTGTTTTGAATTTTGTATTGATCATAAAATTCATGAGATGATTGTGATTAATGGCGTTTATTTTTTAAAATATTCCATGAATGGTGACACCTGGGCCCCTGTAACCAGGGCCCAGGTGGCAGAGAGTCGAGACTATCACAAAACGATCAAAATATCCGGAATTCCACCAAAAATTGTGTCGGGGTGTAAAACTGTTAGCGTTTACTAATTGGGATAATAAATCGATGGATGCTATGATGATATCTCTTAATAGTATGGCCATTGGCGATGGACAGGTCACACTGGGTAGTTAAATGTAAGAATCTACAAATAAACTATAGAAGTACGAGGCACATTTCCGTTTATTTTAAACAATGGTTTACTCTCAATTAATCAAATTTCAATCAAGATGGAAAGTACTGGTTAATAGTTATGTTTGCTATGGAATCGGGATACAAAATACTTATCGCCCAAAACTATATGCGTCATAAATCATCATCATTATATGTTTAAGCTTTTCCCAGTAGATCAAATTTAGCTATTGCAATCTCTGGTATATATTTGATGTTTATTCAAATAATTTTTTCAGCTTTCATGAATTAGTTTGAAAGTTGATATAAATCGCTAACGCCGTACGTATAATGGTAAGTAGTTCACCTTGAAAAATTAGACCTATCACAGGCTACAGCTAGCTGGTGCTCAGAAATTAGAAATCTAGCATCTCTCGAGATTCGAGAGTCGAGTCTCATTAATTATGATTCATTAATTCTTGATTTTACTTAAGCTTTCTGGAGTCTGGACCCTGGTAATATATTAGTTTAGTATGATCAATAGCGTTGAATTCAAAGCGGATAACTGATTTACTCTTATTTTAGTTTTAACGCCTCAACTGTTGTTCAAACTTCGCATAATGCATTACTAAATTAGTCAAATTTGAAAGTGATAAGCCTGATTTTTTCATACAGTCTCCAAGTCCAGATCTCCAGGGACCAGGCTTGAGATTTGAGATGAGCTTGGAAGTTGGCTGGATGAGCTTGCCGAGACGATGTCGCTCTTGGCTATTGCACTTTCAAGTAAACTCGGAAGTTGGAAGTTGGAAGTTGGAAGTTGGAACCTTTGTCCGAGCAAGATTCAAAACTGATAAGTTTAGGTATCAGCCGGTTCTCTTATATGCATCATATCCCCGGGAATGAATTATGCACCCTGCATACTGTCAGAATACTTCGTACAACTGCCTATGTAGTCTACTTGTAGGTAGTATATCCTTTTGGCATGTACTCAATGCGTTTTCATTGAGTATATAAGATAAAGGCGGTAATCCTGGTTCCCTTATATGTTTCCCGATACCTTGATTGTCAAGTATCTAGCGTAAGAATATTACGCAATAACACTCGAATAAATGGGTAAGTTACGATAGTATCAGAACTGTCTAATAACTTGTATGAATATTTCTATCTATATCATTTACTGTACTTTCCACGCCTTTTATAGGTATTCCAATGATCAGCGGTCAGTGATTTAAAGGTGTTTTGGGTGTTTTGAGGTAACTATTTCTGTATTATGTGTTGCATTGTGTCAACCGATTAATCAATAAATGGATCTCGGATACTCGAGGTCATTGATCCCATTAAAAATGGCAGCGTAAATTTTCAAAAAAATACTTAAATTAAAGAAAAAATAGCATTTATAAAATTTGCAAGACTATCGTAAAGATGAGACCCTTAAGATGTTGACTCTTGAAAGTTGAGCAATTAGTCTTGACATTTTTAAGAAAATTTAACGTTTATTAAGGCTGCCTTGTCTCAATTCTTGCTTCATGTAACGCCTATTTGGATTAACCAAGACATCGATCCCTTTACTCAACTCTGGGATGGAAATTCAACACCCAATTAAGAATGTTAAGATCCTGTATATTGCTTTTGATAAATATTAACTAATAAGCGAGCATTTCTATCGTCAAATTGTCTAAATATAAACAACACAGATGATCCAATTTCTATATTATAATGTTAAACTCTTTTTTTCTCTTTTAGGCAAGTTTTTTTCCTATTACTTATATTATAATATTTTTTGATAAAGCTAATTGGAAACTAATTTATTTCAATTATGATAATATGTTCTAATGTACGTAGGCATAAAGGCTTTCAAAACCTGCAAATTAAGAAAATGAGGCCACCACTAAAAGAAACCGTAAATAGCTCTACAATTATGATTTCACATGGTATGATGCAGATGCCTTCCAATTAAATTCAAATATTCATAATTTATGATTGAAGATTCAGATGATCGCATAAATTAAAGTTCAAGCCAACTGGTGCTGCTGTTTTTTTCGTCTATACTGTAGTGTTTATCATGATGACCTCTTATACATATACCACACCTAAAAATGGATCTGGTTTAAACTTTTGAACCAAGCTGGGCTTAGGGCAGGTCTTAAGTCCAAATAGTTGGTACTCCATAGTTCGGACTCCAGTCTACTAATCTGGACTCTGTGGCTGTTGGAAGCTTCTCTCTATTTTCTATCATAGGCATTGACGGTCATAAATAGTCAATTCTGATGTGTTAATAGCAAAACAAAAGAAAAGGCATTCTTCGTCTTCAGGAAGTATTGATTACCTCTCCCAGTTTCTAATTCGAAGCGATCAAGAAGTGATATTAAAAGCAAAAGATTTAAAATACAAAATTCTTCTGCATGGGTATAGCGTTTATTAATTCTAACAATGACACAGTCCAGTACAAATAAATCAACAATAGTGAAACATACAAATCTCTAAAATCATTCAATTTTTTGCCTCATGATGAACGTCAACTTGTGAGGCCTCTTCGGAGATTGAGGAAAGTTCGGTTTCAACATCATTTTTGTCTTCTCTTTGTCTCTCATATTGTTTGGCCCAAAAGTAAAAGTTCCAAGCTGCAAATATAGCAAGAATGTAAAACATCAATGAAATTTTGTAACCAACGCGGAACTTTGGTGAGTCCTCATCCTTATAGATGGCAAGAGGTAAAAAGGCAGAAAAGGAATAAATAATTGTGTTACCAAAACCAACATTGATAGATTTCAAATCAGAAAGATCATAGTATGTTTCCGCAAACCATGAAAGAGTAAGAGTTTGAGCGGTAACACCAGAGCCTGCACCAAAAATAAACGCAAAAACATGTCCACCAAACGAAACATGATCCCAAAGAGTAAGTATAATTAATGAAATAACAGCCATTGATAAAGATACAGTGATCCAACCAACTCTATTGCCTGTGTAGTCACTAAGAGAACTGAGGATGAATGAAGAAAGAAAGGTCCAACCGTTTTGGGCAGTAGGAATCGTATTGATTTGTTCAACACTAAATCTACCTAATTGTTTCAAGTATGTGATGAAGTATGAAGTATAACGAGTACCCATAACACTTAAACAGTATGGGCCAAGGAAAATCCACAGTCTAGGGTTGATGAAAACTTTCAAGAATTTTTTGAAACTCATTGGAGCAGGTTGAACCTTTTTATGTCTTTTTTGTCTGGCTAAAGCGAATTGTCTATCTTTCTTGCTCATCCATAAAGCTCTTGTGTTCTTTGGGAAATCTGGGATAAAAAAGAACCCCATGAAAGCAATTGGTAATGAAATTATACCATCAATGAGCATAACCCATTGCCAACCATTGTAGCCTAACTTTCCCCTCAAGTTTTTGTAAACTGCAGCTTGAAGATAACCAGCAAACATACTGGCAACAGCGCCGGTAGCATCCATCATGAACATCTTTTTTGCTAAGGATTCACCTGCGTAGAATTCACCAATCAACGTAGTCACACCTGGGAAAGTTGAAGCTTCTAAAGCACCTTGAACTAATCTTAAGCCAAAAATTGTCTCTTTGTTTTTTGCAATAGCTTGAACCATAACAAGAATGGTCCATAAAACTTCACATGTTGGCAAGACAATACTTGGTCTCACATATTTAATCAAAGTTGACATGAAAAGGGAGAAAGACAAATAACCAATGTTAAAGTATGTTGTCAAAAGATTATAATCATTGGAGCCATACATATTCAAATCTTCTTTCATACCAGAAACAAAAGCGTTAGTGACATTATTTTGATCTAATTGTTTGATGAAAAGAGCTAAAATAGTATAGAAGAAGAGAAAGAAATCAATCTTCAAAAGATATTTTCTTTCTGATGGAGGGAGAAAGATAGGATCCCAAATGAACCCGAAAGCTTTTTTCCATTTTGAGGCACCGGTTCTGTCTAATCTAGGACCTTCATGTTCCAAAAGATTATCGATGGTGTAAGGTTCACCATCAAAAATACTTTCATTATCAGAGTTCACTCCATAATTCAGGAACCAATACTTCCAACCTAAAGTCTTTTCAGTATGAACAAAAGGCTTCTCATTCTCATTGTCTTCGATCGATGCAACTGAAGAACCAACAACGTTTTTTTCAGAAGTTTCGGCCATTTCTGTGAAAGAATTCTCGATGTGATTTGTGAGATATTAGTATTGGGATGATCTGGCTCTAAGGTAGCCCATCAGACATTTATATATGGCCTTATTCAAAGAGCCACATGGAACTATCATTGAAAGGTAAATTCTATCCCAAAGAGCCAAGGAATCATGAGTGCCACATTGAGACCACCATCGTTTCTTCTATCTAATTGGGATATTAAGTCGGCGTGAAGCTAAAAGATTGGCTTTAGTGCTTAAGGTGGAGGTCAATTATGGAGGAAACATTTTCCCTTCATTTGATTCTACTATTTGCTTGGGATTAATCAACTAAGATGGAATGTTGTACTAATTTGATTTTTCTGTGACATATAGCTTATAACATATAAGAAGGCTTCTATTGTTGGAAAGACTTGGCCAGCGGTCAGAAACCAGAATCTCTCTTGTCAACTGGTTTGATCGAAATCTGAAATAAAAAAGGGAGGATGAATTCAAAGTCGTTGATGTCTATTTACATTTTTCTTAGGATTTTCAACTGTGGTCCGGCTGATAAAGTTTTTACAGCTTTTCCTTCTCAAATAATTCGAACTGTACGAATCTGGGCCCTGGTCTTTTCAGTGTGTACTTGATTAAATTTTGGTATGTCAAGATTCAAGCACACAATTGCAGAATGTTGGCCGTAGCCCGTGTCCACAGTCCCCTGGGAATCCTGGTGCAACTGGTCCTTCCATCCCTTACTCGGGATTGTTTCTTGTTTAACGTTTAACGTCTGTGGATGACATAATCCTGTCAATCTGTCAATCTGTCATCTGTCATCTGTCATCTATCATCTGTCATCCTATCGATTCTCTCAAACCAGTCTCTTCAAACAAGGTCTGTTTCATAGACTATAGTTCCCATAACTTGCACCTATTTTGAAACCTCATGAATCTTGATCCTAATACATACGGCGTACGAAATACGCGTATACGGTATGCGGTATAAAGACTGTACATAGTTCTAGTCTTCAAATTAGTCCCATATTGATACACTTTTCCAACACGAACATCAATTATAGTTAATCAAAGGATATTGAAAACGTAAAATTTGCAACACTTTTGAATACATCACATCTCCTTGAAAAAAGTTTTTATTGATTGAACATATGGGCGCTCAATCTAGTACAAATCGATTAAATCAATATCAATCAACAATAAATTGAAATCAAACATACAAATTTTCAAAAAAATGATTCAGACTTTTACCTCATGGTGAAGGCTAACTTGTGAGGTCTCTTCAGATATTGATGAAAGTTCGCTTTCGACAACCTTCTTTTCTGCCTCTCTTTTTCTCTCGTATTGTTTTGCCCAAAAGTAAAAGTTCCACGCTGCAAATACACTTAGAATGTAAAACATCAATGAGATCTTATAACCAACAGGAAATTTTGGTGAATCTTCAGCCTTGTAGATAGCAAGAGGTAAAAAGGCAGAGAAAGAAAAAATTATCGTATTACCAAGACCAACATGGATAGATTTCAAATCAGACAGATCATAGTATGTTTCAGCAAACCAAGAAAGAATAAGAGTCTGAGCAGTTGTACCTGCACCTGCACCAAAAATAAATGCAAAAACACGAGCACCAAAAGTTACATGATCCCAAACACAAAGTATGATTAGTGAAATGATAGCGGTAGATAAAGATATAGTGATCCACGCCACTCTGTTACCAGTGTAATCGCTAAGAGAACTGATGATCAATGCAAAAACAAATGTCCAGCCGTTTTGAGCGGTTGGGATCAAATTAACTTGTTCAACACTGAATCTACCTAACTGTTTCAAGTATGTGATAAAGTATGAATTATAACGATTACCCATGACACATAAACAGTATGGGCCAATGAAAATCCAAAGTCTTGGATTGATAAAGACTTTCAAGAAAGATTTAAGGGTCAATGGAGCAGGTTGAACTTTTTTATGTCTTTTTTGTCTGGCTAAAGCAAATTGTCTATCCTTCTTGGTCATCCAGTGAGCTCTTGTATTCTTTGGGAAATCTGGGATACAGTAGAAACCAAGGACACCAATTGGTAATGAAATAATACCATCAATGATCATAACCCATTGCCAACCTTTGTAACCTAGTTTACCATTGAGGTTCCTGTAAACAGAAGCTTGAATATAACCGGCAAACATAGCGGCAACACTAGCGGTAGCATCCGTCATGAACATTTTTTTAGCCAAAGACTCACCAGCGTAGTATTCACCAATTAACGTAGTCAACCCCGGAAAGGATGATGACTCTAAAGCACCTTGAACTAATCTTAAGCCAAAAACAGTTTCTTTATTTTTTGCAATACATTGAAGCATGACAAGAATGGTCCATAAAACTTCACATGTTGGTAAGACAATACTCGGTCTGATATATTTAATCAAAGTTGACATGAAAATGGAAAAAGATAAATAACCAATGTTATAGTATGTAGTCAAAAGATTATAATCGTTCGAACCATACATATTCAAATCTTCTTTCATACCTGAGACAAAAGCGTTATTAATGTTAGATTGATCCAAAGCTTTGATGAAAAGAGCTAAGATGGCATAGATGAAGATGAAGAAATCAATCTTAATAAGATATCTTCTCTCTGATGGAGGAAGAAAGATAGGATCATAAATGAAACCAACAAATTTCTTTAACTTGGAAGCATTAGCTTTGTCAAGTCTAGGACCTTCATATTCCAAAAGGGTATCAATAGTGTAAGGTTCTTCATCGAAAATACTTTCGTTGTCAGAATTAATGCCAAGATTCAAGAACCAGTACTTCCACCCTAAAGTTTTCTCGGTATGAACAAAAGGCTTGTCATTCCCATTGTCTTGGATCGATACAACTGAAGTATCAACAACGTTCTTTTCAGAAATCTCAGCCATTTCTTCCCTATAGTAGTACTATCTAACCGATATGAATGTAAGGTAGCCCTTTGAAGCTTTATAAAGACCCTCATTCAAAGAGCCACATAAAATTACCAATGAAATTCAACAGGTGAAGTATACTAGCACAGGCAGCAAATGCCACATAGCCAGACCGCCATCATTTATTCTGTCTGATTGGGATGCTGCATCGGTGTAAAGCCGTGATCGTAAAGTGATTCGCGATGGGGTGTTCGATCAGCTATATAGAGGGAGCGCATGTAACTTTCAAGCTATGTCAGTTGGTTTGATTAAGGCTAATAACGATGGAAAGTCGTAGTTATATCTGGTTTGGACTCTGGACTAGAAAGAGTATTCGACATATTTTTCATTTCGCCCATTCCATGATAAAAAATTGTTAGCACACTTGACGATTGAAGGGGTTTGATTGTTTCGATTAGGTAACAAAAGCCCCACTACATACCCACTAGTCGGGATTAAGGCTTAAGCCGCCATAACGCCTGCCAACCAAATCCCCAGTCTGGCGGTCTGGGCTCTGGGGAAGTCGTTATGTCAGCGATGATTTGTCAACAACCCAACAACTTAATGTCAAACGTCAAAAAACTGACAGGTCTCTCTTTTCTATTTCATGATAAATGCTGAATGTTTTGAAAAAAGGGCAAGATCAACATTTCACTACGTCAAAGAAATACTGATTCTTGTGGCTCGTCTTGCAACTCCAAAGCTGAAATGTGATCCTGATCACTTATACTCCCTGAATAGATATCGTTATAATTGTGAAATACCTTGAAACAATATAAGGATTGAAAAAAAGTACAGATCATCTCCTTGAGTACAGCATTTATTAATTCTAACATATGACTCAGTCTTATACAAATCAATCAACAATATATAAACAAACATACAAATCTCTAAAAAATAATTCAGACTTTTACCTCATGGTGAACTTTAACATGTGAGGCCTCTTCAGAAATTGAGGAAAGCTCAGTTTCAAGATCACTTTTATCCTCTCTTTTTCTTTCATATTGTTTAGCCCAAAAGTAAAAGTTCCAAGTTGTAAGTAAACCAAGAATATAAAACATTAACGAAATCTTGTAACCAACATTGAATTGTGGTGAATCTTCAGCCTTATAGATGGCAAGAGGCAAGAACGCATTGAAAGAATAAACAATAGTATTACCAAGACCAACATTGATAGATTTCAAATCAGAAAGATCATTATATGTTTCTGCAAACCAAGAAATAACAATCGTTTGAGCAGTTGGACTTGCACCGGCACCAAAGATAAACGCAAAAACACGAGCACCAAATGAGACACGATCCCACTGAGTAAGTATAATCAATGAAATGATACCCATGAAGGAACATGCAGAAACCCACAGAACTCTATTACCTGTGTAGTCACTGAAAGAACTGATGATCAATGAAGAAACAAATGCCCAACCGTTTTGCGCAGTTGGAATAGTATTAACTTGTTCAACACTGAATCTACCCAATTGTTTCAAATAGGTGATAAAATATGATGTGAAACGAGCACCAATGACATTTAAAACATATGGTAAAACGAAGATCCAAATTCTTGGGTTGATGAAAACTTTTGCGAATTTTGTGACTGTCATTGGAGCAGGTTGAACTTTGTTGTGTCTTTTTTGTCTGGCTAAAGCAAATTGTCTGTCTTTCTTGGTCATCCATAAAGCTCTTGTGTTCTTTGGGAAATCTGGGACACAGTAGAAACCAATGAAAGCAACTGGTAAGGAAATGATACCGTCAATGATCATAACCCATTGCCAACCTTTGTAACCTAGTTTACCATTCAAGTTCCTGTAAACACCAGCTTGAATATAACCAGCAAACATACTTGCAATACTACCAGTAGCATTCATCATGAACATCTTTTTGGCTAACGATTCTCCAGAGTAATATTCACCGATCAACAATGTCAAACCTGGGAAAGATGATGCTTCTAAAATACCTTGACCTAATCTTAAACCGAACACAGTTTGTTTATTCTTAGCAGCAGCTTGAGTCATAACAAGAACGGTCCATAAAACTTCACAAAGTGGCAAGATAATACTTGGTCTGACATGTTTGATCAAAGTAGCCATGAAAATGGAAAAAGATAGATAACCAATGTTGAAATATGTTGTCAAAAGATTATAATCGTTTGAACCATACATATTTAAATCTTCCTTCATACCGGAGACGAAAGCATTGTTAATATTAGATTGATCCAAATATTTGATGAAACATGCTAAAATAGCATAGATGAAGATGAAAAAATCAATTTTAATGACATATCTTCTCTCTTGTGGAGGAAGAAAAATAGGATCCCAAAAGAAACCAATAAACTTCTTCAAGTTTGAAGCAGCTGATTTGTCAAGTCTATCTGCAGACTCATACTCCAAAATATTGTCAATAGTGTAAGGTTCACCATCAAAAAGAGTTTCATTATCTGAGTTTTCGCCAAGATTCAAGAACCAGTACTTCCACCCTAAAGTTTTCTCGGTATGAACAAAAGGCTTGTCATTCCCATTGTCTTGGATCGATACAACTGAAGTATCAACAACGTTCTTTTCAGAAATCTCAGCCATCTCTTCCGTATAGTAGTACTATCTAACCGATGTAAATTTAAGGTAGCTCATTAAAGCTTTATATAGACCCTTATTTAAAGAGCCACATAAAATTCCTATTAATGTTTAACGGGTAAATTTAATTACCAAAAGCAACGCGAATGCCATACTATGGCACATTCAGAAACATTTATGTGGGCTTTAGGGTTCAGCCTTTGAAGGTAGGCCCTTTCAATCCAGAGTCTATCATTAATGGCTGTAAATTCGTGATCTACAATGGAATGCCACCAAAAAAAATTGGGCATATGTCGGTGTTTTTGGCACAGTGGCCCACATTGAGCACCGCCATCGTTTCTTTTGTCTATCTGTACTGATATTTGTCGGTGTGATGCTGGCCTGATACAGTGATACTAGTGATTGTTATTACGTTCTTGAGACTTGGATGTAGAGATTCCCCTTCAAGATTTTACACAACTTTTGCTTGCATTGAATAATCAAATTTAACATCAAAAGTTGCAGATCAAAAGTGGCATATATATATCTGATCTGGTGTCCGTATTCTGGATTCTGGATAGACTAGAAATAAAATCTGAAACTTCTTTAATTTGTCTAGTTCTTCTTGCACAAAATCTGATATGATTCATGATTTATGTCTGGTTCCCATAGAACTTTAGATGCCACTGGATTCAAATTTATATTTCGAGTAAAAAAGTCAAATTTCATAAATAGATCAAACTAGATTAAACGTTGATATACAGCTAACGTATTAATGGTTCCATTATCCATAGGTGAAAGGGGTCTCTCCATAAATCAGACTTGCTCTTACTAGCAGGCTTCATTAACATCAGAAAATGAATCAATGGGGAACCCTTTTTTAACAATTTTCATAATAATTCAAAGATTTCAACTTTCTACTAGAGAATTCTATCTTTTCGTTACTATCTTGTATTCTGTTGACAGATAGGCTTATTTGACCATCTCAGTGTATATACTACAACAGTACCCTTTTCACTTCGAATACAATATTTCAACTAATGTCAAATTCAAGCTGGTGATGTTTACTCGGTTTTAGGCTCTACCTGTGGTTCGTTCGCGTAGCTAGCCGACGATCGGCTGTTCGCCAGTTTGAAATTTGAAATTTGAAATACGTATGACATAATAGCTTAGTCATCTTGGCACCTGTCACCTGTCATGTCATCTGTCATCTTCCAGTTTTCGACAAGTTATAAGTTAGGTACAAGTTACAAGTTACAACTGACCTAGTATCTGTCTGATTGACTTCAAGAATAAAAATAACTAATAGAAGCTGGACAGCTATAGAGCCATTGGTCACTGATTTCTGTTTCTCCTAACTAATAAATTAAATTTTTTGGCAACCCATCAAGCAGTTAAGAATAGTATAATGAAAAGCTAAGATTTGAAACACTGGTTGATCCTACATCTCCTTGAGTATGACACTTATCAAATGAGACGTATTGGTTTATTACAAATCAGTTAATAACAATCAAACATACAATTCTAGACTATACAAATTTCTAAAAAATAATTCAGACTTTTGCCTCATGATGAACGTTAACTTGTGAGGTCTCCTCAGAAACAGATGAGAGCTCAGTCTCAACATCACTTTTTTCTTCTCTCTCTCTCTTTCTATCATATTGTCTAGCCCAGAAGAAAAAGTTCCAAGTTGCCAATAAACCCAAAATGTAGAACATCAATGAAATCTTGTAACCAACATTGAATTGTGGTGAATCTTCAGCCTTATAAATGGCAAGAGGTAAGAATGCATTAAAAGAATAAACAAGTGTATTACCAAGACCAACATTAATAGATTTTAAATCAGAAAGATCATAGTATGTTTCTGCAAACCATGAAATAGTAAGAGTTTGCGCAGTTGGACTTGCACCAGCACCAAAAACAAACGCAAAAACACGAGCACCAAATGAAACACGATCCCAAACTGAAAGTATAATGCATGCAATGATACCCATAGATGTACACAGGGAAATCCACGCCACTCTATTACCTGTGTAATCACTGAAAGAACTGATGATCAATGAAGAAACAAATGCCCAACCGTTTTGTGCAGTTGGAATTAAATTGACTTGTTCAACACTAAATCTGCCCAATTGTTTCAAGTATGTGATGAAATATTGTGTGAAACGAGCACCAATAACATTTAAGACGTATGGACCAATGAAAATCCAAAGTCTTGGATTGATGAAAACTCTCAAGAAAGATTTAACGGTCATTGGAGCAGGTTGAACTTTTTTATGTCTTTTTTGTCTGGCTAAAGCAAATTGTCTATCCTTCTTGGTCATCCAGTGAGCTCTTGTATTCTTTGGGAAATCTGGGATACAGTAGAAACCAAGGACAGCAACAGGTAAGGAAATTATACCGTCAATGATCATAACCCATTGCCAACCATTGTAACCTAATTTTCCTTTCAAGTTTCTGTAAACACCAGCTTGGATATAACCGGCAAACATACTTGCAATACTACCAGTAGCATTCATCATGAACATCTTTTTAGCCAAAGATTCACCAGAATAGTATTCACCAATCAAAAGAGTCAAACCCGGGAAAGATGAAGCTTCTAAAATACCTTGACCTAATCTCAAACCAAAGATAGTTTGTTTATTCTTAGCAGCGGCTTGAACCATGACAAGAACAGTCCATAAAACTTCACAAAGTGGCAAGATAATACTTGGTCTAATATGCTTAATTAAAGTAGCCATGAAAATAGAGAAGGCCAAATAACCAATGTTGAAATATGTTGTCAAAAGATTGTAATCATTGGAAGCATACATATTCAAATCTTCTTTCATACCTGAGACAAACGCATTATTGATATTAGTTTGATCCAAATATTTGATGAAACAGGCTAAAATAGCATAGATGAAGATGAAGAAATCAATCTTGATAAGGTATCTTCTCTCTTGAGGAGGAAGAAAGACAGGATCCCAAAAGAACCCAACAAATTTCTTTAACTTTGAAGCAGAAGCTTTGTCAAGTCTAGGACCTTCAAATTCTAAAAGATTATCGATGGTATAAGGCTCGCCATCAAAGATGGTTTCGTTATCAGAGTTTTCCCCAAGATTCAAAATCCAGTACTTCCAACCTAAAGTCTTTTCAGTATGAACAAAAGGCTTTTCATTTTCATTGTCTTCAATCGAAGCAACTGAAGTATCAACCGCGTTCTTTTCCAAAGACGCTACCATTTCTGTGAAAAGGGTTTTTTGTGTCAGATATCAGCGTCTATTCAAATTGGGATTAACGTAGTCTACGAAACCTTTATATAGACCCTTATTTAGAGCCACAAGAGATTACCAGAGAGAGGTAAATTGTATTCCCAAAGAGCCAAGGAATCATGGATGCCATAGTAAGATTCTCGTTACATTCACTAAGATTTCAGTGTGCTTTGAGCTCTTGGATTCTAATTTACTGGGCCTTTTCATCTTTCAAGTCAACTCCAAAATCTTCAAAGTCAATCATGAAAGGCTAAAGCAGATCTGCATATTCGTGATCTACAATAGAATGCCGCCAAAATAGGCGTGGAGCGGCCTTTTTGATACAGTGGCCCACATTGAGCAATCAACACCGCCATCGTTGTTGATGGTGAACCAATCAGAGGGTGGCTCTTGATCCGTATGTGATGATATCCTGATATAATAGATCCAACGGTTGATATCTTAATTCTCCCCCGTTATTGACTGTAGACTGTAGACTGGTGAATGTGTCTCTAAATCCAAGCTAAAAGATTAATCCAGAGCCTAGAGGTCCGGAAAAACGCCAACTCGAAGTGTCTGCGCTTGCGAATGTGTCTATAGTGGCCAGACTCCAGACTCCAGCGTCCACTCATTGGCTTGAGCACTGCCCAGGCTCCAGTGCCTAGCATTAAAAGTGTCAAGAAAATTGACGTTTGTAAGTCCAGAGTCCAGACTCCACACAAATGCCAACGTTCGTGCAATTTCTTTTTTCTCGCTTCAAGCTTTTAAGATTCACTTTTGATTAGACCCTGAGCCCCTTTTTAGCTTGGTCAAAGCACCATCTCAGCTTTGGAAGCTGTTATCAAAAACTAGAGAGAATCCCAGGAAGAGACCAGTGTCCAGTCAGTAGTTGCCACTGGCCACTGCGCTGTGCTTGTGTGCCACCCCGACGTCAGCCTTGCTTAACGCCCCCAGTTTTGAGATCGGAATATCGCTAAATAGCTATGGCGTTTTCGTTGATCTTCAAACGGTAAAATTACTTTCTTTGAGCCAACTCGGAAAACGTCAACCCCGATCACTGTGACACCATGTGTGTATCTTTGTGGTAACTAGTAGGACTTGTGCTTTAGTTAGTCGGGGACTCGGGACTCAGAATTAACAACTAAAGTGGTGGTGAATCGTGATTTGTATATTTGGGGTGGTATTGTCACAAAAGAAAAAGAAAAGTGATGCTTACAATTGTTACAATAGCTAAGTAATCAAGTATTATATGGTTGAGTGTCTGTTAATTAAAGATCTAGAGTCTAGACTATATGTAGCATAAAAACGGACGGCATTAAAGAAACTAATTAAAGGATTATATGACAAAAATAAAAACAAAACATGACAGAACTTTTGAAATTCTAAAAAGATTTTAAACTGGGAAAAAAGAAGGGAAGCTGAGTATAGGACCCTTTCCTTTCACAACTCTAGTACAAATATCTGAAATTTGGATGTAAATCACCTTTGAAAACAATGGTTTTTTCATCTTGAGCATAGAACTTTTCCTTGTATCCCACAGTCTGTTTCTTCTTGTTTAGATGAGCATAGTTCAAAAACATAACACTCATGAAAAAGATAGAAAACACACAAGCAGCAATAGAAACACTTAAACCAGTGATGAAACGTGGTGAATCTTTACTCAAAAAGATAAAAGTGGAAATAATACCACCAATGTTACCGAAACCAATTTGGAAAGCAGAACCAGTAGATTTTCTTAAATGACCACCAAAGTTCATGTTTGTCCAACAAACCAAAGAAGGCATGGATGAGTATAAACCCATAGCAGTCAGGAAACAACCAGCATATCTTCCGTTTGGATTATCAGGTAAACCAAGAATCAAAGACAAACCAATAATGGCAATTAAACCTGAAGAAATTGCAAATGCAACTCTGTTTCTTAATTTATCAGAGAAAAAAGCTGCAATATTAGAATAACCAAAAGCTAATAACCAAGGATAAACGGAATGTTGATTGGCTGAAACAGCAGTGTAACCCATTTGTCTGATAATAGTTGGAGCAAAGTAAGCGTAACCATAAGATGGGATGACTAAACCAAAGTAAGCCAAAGCGGTAAATGCCATGATTGGATCTTTCAAAGATTTGAAAGAATCTTTTAATGTGAATTCAGCTTCGAATGCAGAATGGATTGAATAGATCTCTAATTTCTTTTTCAAAAAGTCTCTTTCATTTTGGTTCAAGAATCTTGCAGTTTCTGGGAAATCTGGAATGGTCCAGGATAAAAGAAACAAACCTAAACCAACAGTAATAGTACCTTCAATGATGAAAATCCATTGCCATGAAGAGATACCATGAACACCATCTAAGTCATTGATTCTATAAGCAATAGCAGAACCGGCAGCACCTGCTAATGTGGTTGAACTGAAAAAGAAACTATATCTTCTTTGAGATTCTGGAGCAGTGTAATAAGTACCCAAGATGTAAAAAATACCAGGGAAAGTACCACATTCAAAAAGACCTAGCAAGAATCTGCATGCAACCAAACCACCAAAGTTGGTAACAAAACCCATACCAATGGAAACAGCACCGAATAAAACAATACATCCAGTTAACCAGTAATGAGGTTTAAAGATCTTCAAGAAGTAATTTGAGAAAATTTCAAAAACAACATAAGGAACAAAGAAAACAGTTAAAGCAGTGTTGAACTGATGACCTTCCATGTTCAAGTCAGATTCCATATTGTAAACTTTAGCATTAGAAATGTTAACTCTATCCAAGAAAGCTAAGAAGTATAAAAGTAATAATGGAGGAACAACCCAACAGTCAATCTTGAACATAAGCTTTTTGTGATTAATACCCATTTCTTGAGCAAGGTCAGAGATCTTTGCCTCTTTCTCTGATTCAGGAAGGAAATCATCATCATGGTTATTGGCAACATTTTTTAACTGTTCGTCACTCAATAGAGCAGATTCCTGTGAAAGTCTATCTGAAGAAGACTCATGTTGGCCCTTCTCATTAGAGCTGATTGCACTAGCTTCTTGAGCAGACATAATTATGTTGTGCAGTGGTGCAGTTATCTTGAAGAGAAAAGTTTTTAGAAGAAAAACTACTGGGTTATCATTTCATTTATAAAGACCTGAGCTTTGTAGTCATAATCCGGTCTTCCACTAAGGGTACCCCAGGAAAAGCGGTAGGGCCCGCACAAACAGCAGGAAAAATTTTCACCGGAGCATGAGCAGAGCGATAACGGCCTTCTATTGGTCCATCGGCGAAACTCCTGCGTCTGGTGGAGTTCTCGAAAGTCTTGTGCGTTTCTTAGAAAAGAGAGGGTTCAGAAAGAGAAATGAGAGTGAACATCAACAGTTTTGTGTCAACAAAGTATTCAGCATCGACCCTCAACTCGCTTCCCGTCGCTTCCCGTTTCTCTAGCCTTTTGGATTCTTGGAACGGGCGGTTTACCGGTTATTTGGGAAACCGCCATTAACCGGGCCCAATTGCAATTTCCGATGGGGCTATCTCCGTTCAAAATAATTATAAATTGGAGAAGCTGTCGATGACTACAAATCTGAATCTAAGTGGAGTAAGTCTATACTTTAATGATATGATTTGATCTATATGATGGATCTTGATTTGTATCAGTACAAATAACGAAAGTTTGGGTGTAGATCTCCTTTGGCGACAATCTCCTTCTCACTTTGCGCATAGAATTTTTCTCTGTATGCAGATGTCTGCTTAAGCTTATTGAGTCTTGCGAAATGGAAAACCATTGTTCCCATCACAACAATAGCGAAAACAGTAAACGCTAAAGAAACACTCAAACCAGTGACATATCTTGGTGAGTCTTTGGCAAGGAAGATAAACGTGGCAATGATACCACCAATGTTACCAAACCCGATTTGGAAAGCAGAACCTGTAGACTTTCTTAAATGTCCACCATAGTTCATGTTAGTCCAACAGACTAAAGAAGGCATTGACGAGTACAAACCAGTGACGGCAAGGAAACAACCTCCATATCTTCCGTTTGCATCGTCTTTCAATCCCAAAATCAATGCAAGGCCAATGATAGCCATTAAAGCAGATGTAATGGCAAAGATAGATCTGTTTTTAACTTTATCTGAAAAGAATGCAGCGATATTAGAATATCCAAATGCTAATAACCATGGGTAAACAGCGTGTTGATTTGCTGACATTGCAGTATAACCCATTTGTCTGATAATGGTTGGTGCAAAATACGCATATCCATACGATGGAATGATCAACCCAAAGTAAGCTAAAGCGGTTAATGCCATTACTGGATCTTTCAAGGCCATAAATGAATCTTTGATTGTGAATTTGTGATCAAAAGATGATCCAATAGAATGGATCTCTAACTTCCTTTTCAAGAATTCTCTTTCATTTGCATTCAAAAATTTTGCAGTCTCTGGGAAATCTGGGATGGTCCAAAATAGAATGAATAAACCAATACCAACAGTAGCAGCACCTTCTATGATGAAAATCCATTGCCATGAAGCAATACCATGAACACCATCTAAGTCATTGATTCTATAAGCAATAGCAGAACCGGCAGCACCTGCCAATGTGGTTGAACTGAAGAAGAAACTGTATCTTCTTTGAGATTCTGGAGCAGTGTAATAAGTACCCAAGATTTAAAAAATACCAGGAAATGTACCACATTCAAATATACCAAGTAACACTCTACAAGCGACCAAGCCTGCAAAATTTGTAACAAACCCTAAACCAATAGAAACAGCACCAAATAAAACAATGCAACCAGTTAGCCAAACATGAGGCTTGAACATTTTAAGAAAATAATTCGAAAATATCTCTAGAATAATATATGGAACGAAGAACACGGTAAGTGCAGTATTGAATTGATTTCCATGAAGCCCAAGATCAGCTTCTATGTTGTAAACTTTTGCGTTGGATATATTAACTCTGTCTAGAAATGAAAGAAAATAAAGCACTAATAATGAAGGAATAACCCATAAATCTATCTTTAACATGAGCTTTTTTTGGTTAATTCCTAGTTCTTCAGCAACTTGGGCAACTTTGAAGTCTTTTGACTCATCACTCTCGAAATCATTTTGATGATCATTTGAAAATGAAGAATCTTGTTCTTTCAAATTAGAAAGAGATTCTCTATCTGTATCAGATTTTGAACCAATGACTTCTGGTTGTGACATAATGTAAGGCCAGTTATCGATGTGATCAGTCAAATGGTCAAAAGACTAATATCGAACCCTTTAAAACTAATCTGAAGATGTCTCAACGTGAAAAAATTTTAAGCGGGTGCTGGGTTTTTTATATTCTAGTGAAGAGTCATAGGGTCGAATTACCGCTTTTGTCAGAATTTTGTTAAGACATACAGTGGAAGTTGTTGAATTTTCCAGTATATGGAGACTATTGTACGTTGTCTACAGTATACTTGACTTGAGTCAAACACTTCTTGGTTGGATTCAGTCGGTTTGTTTCCAAGTTTTCAAGAACAAGCTAAGAATTTTACTGTTGGAGCAAAAAATTAAAGAATTTATGTGTCAAAAAGGGTTTGTGTCACAATTTTAGAAACAATAACAATTATCCGAACAGTAGATTCGAGTTTCGAGAGTATATGCCAAACTTCAGCATAATAGATGAAAACTACAGCCCTTTCAATAACAGCCTTTGTCTACCTTAACATCAAAATCTATCCTTTTTTCACTATTTTTTTCAAAGAAAATCCGTGTTTGTGGATATCAAAGGAACTTTCACCTTCAATAACCGAAATGTCTCGGCATTCGCAGGTTTTTCCGCATCACGAAAATCGCGAATCACATTTACTAGGGCTTTGTAAGACTTAAATACTACGCAGTGGTCGGTAAATTCATAAGATCATTAAGCTATTTGATAGATTTGAAAGATGCAGCAGTTTCCTCAAGCTTTCCTTCCAGTTTTGTTAGTGTTTTGTCCCATTCTTCAAAATCTGACTTCATTGATACGAGGGCGTTGTTCAACTCCTCAACTGTTTGTGAAGAATCGGCCGCTCTTATATGCAAGTCGTTAAGGGAACCCAACCTTTTGATGATGAAGGGCAATTCTTCTTCATATTCTGCTAAATTTTGAAACTGTTTATAAATCTCATTGATTTTTGAATCTTGATCAATTTCTGACTTTATCTTTTCAGATTTTCTAGAGAGTAATGTTTTTTCAAGTTTTGTATTCACATCATCAATGGCCTTGTTAACTTTTGTCAGTTGATCCTGATCATTTGAAAGAAGTTTGAACTTTCTAAAAAGATCGTTCAATGTAGACTGTATTGAAGAATCAGGTTTGAAATTGACACCAATTGATTTCTCAATATCACTTATTCTTTTCTCTATTTCCTCAAATTCTAGAGAGTTCGTTACCACTTTGGGTTCTTTCTTGGGTATTTCTTCTGTTTTCTCGAGCTTTATATCTTTCAATGAATTTATTTTGAAGTCTTTAGCTTTCAGGTTGATCTTTCCATATAGCTCTTTCAACTTTATTACCTCATCATTTGGTTCATTGTTATTCTCAACCTCATCTTCTAGTTCTTGCAATTCCAAATAAATTCTTTTGAGTTTATTCTGTGTTGTTTCTTTCACTGTGTATGTCTCATAACTTGCCAACTTGTCGATTCTACCTGAGAAATCAGTTATATGTGCGTCAATCATACTATTTTCAAACTTGTGTCGACTCTTTCCCAAATCAAACTCCTCCTCTTGAATAGAATCACGTCTTTCCACCGGCTCCACTATCTTGAATGTAAATTGTTAGCTCAAATTCATCAGTACAGTGACATACAGATCATACTCACCTCCACTTCATCTTCCACATCGGACGTTTCGTACACTTCCTTAGATGTAAGATCCTAGGATTTATCATTAGTATAAGTTTTACTCATTAACAGATAGTCGCAGGTCACTCACAATGCCTTCAAATCCTTCAAAATTCACCATCTATGCGTCTGATTATAGCTTCAATTGACTTTGTTTACCTTTGAATGTTTTTATTTTGGTGTACGGTTTTTTTTGGGTCTATATCAAATATATCAAAGACTTCCAATAAGAGACACTTTACGAAGACATAACTCATTCTTAGAGAAGCATCCGATGGCCTCTGTATCAACAGTCAAACAAATTGCTGAAAATCTGGCCAAAGTACAACTCCGGTTCAATCCATTCACCTCCATAAGGTCAGAAACCCAGCTCGCTTCACAACTCGATGCTACATCAGAAAACACTTCTCCCACGATAATAGCCATCAAGGACAATATCGTCACCCTTGAGGAACCAACCACTTGCAGCTCCAAAATCCTTAAACCATACACCTCACCTTTTGAAGCCACTGTTGTGTCGTTGCTCAAACAGGAAAAACCATTACGTCCATTAATCGTTGGGAAGACAAATCTTGATGAGTTTGGAATGGGTTCAGGAACAACCAACACCATCTTTGGTCCCACTTTAAACCCTTTGTTTCCAGAAGAGAATAGAATTTGTGGTGGTTCATCAGGTGGTTCGGCATCAGCTGTTTCTAGTGGTGCAGTTGACATTGCATTGGGGACAGATACAGGAGGTTCGGTGAGACAACCTGCTGCCTTGTCTGGGGTTTATGGTTTTAAACCTACGTACGGTAGACTATCAAGATGGGGTGTTATTGCATATGCTCAAAGTCTGGACACGGTGGGGATTCTTGGGAAAGATTTGACCTTGTTGGAAAAATACTATCATATACTGAACAAATTCGATGAAAAAGATCCAACTTCACTAAACGAAACAATCAGACAAGATATACAAAAGGAAGAAGCTAATCATTCTTCCAAAAAGCTAAGAATTGGGGTTCCAGTTGAATTTTTGATCCAGAATATCACTTCAAAAGTTGTCAACTCTTTAGAGTCCGCTCTTGATAAACTTTCTAAAGAGCATGATATTGTCCCTGTTTCTATCCCTAGTATCAAATTAGCGGTCCCAATCTACTACGTCCTTGCTCCTGCTGAAGCCACTTCCAATTTGGCTCGTTTTGATGGTATACGGTATGGTTTTAGATCGGATAATGATAAAAATAATTACGCTAAAACTAGAACTTTAGGATTTGGAGATGTTGTCAAAGAGAGAATTGTTTTAGGTAATTTCAACCTCAATTCTGACTCTTTCAAAAATCATTTCTTAAAAGCTAAAAACTTGAGATCACAGCTACGAAATGAGTTCAATGATGTCTTCAAATTCCCTAATTTAGTTCATAAAAGTGAAGGTAATCCAAACGGAGTTGACATCTTAATCAGTCCAACTACCATTGAAACGGCACCAAAACTCGAAGAATACGAAAACAGGGCAGTAACAGAACGTTTCATTGATGATGCCCTTGTGATACCTGCTTCATTGGCTGGATTACCTGCTATTTCTGTTCCTTGGTATTCTGAGAATGATGAAGTCCCTGTTGGGTTACAGCTTATTGGACAATTCGGTAATGATTCTAAAGTTTTAGAGACAGCACGTATTTTGAAAAACTTGAACCATTAACTTTGAATTTTTTGAAATACTACTACAACTTGTAAATACTTATTAATACCTTTGCATATTTTCATTAAATCACATTGACTTTTATTATGTAGAGAATTTATTTAATAATCCAACTCTGATATTTTTTCAGTTAATTTTTGTAATGTTGGCATTCTATCCCAATCACCATGACCTTCCCAAACTATTTCCATCAATAGTGCATTTACTTGTTCAAGAATCTCAACCGTAACACCTTCAGTTTTATCAACGAGAAGATGACCAGCAGCCTTCGTACCTTTGATATCTATAACAAAGTCTTGTAATGGTTCGTCAGGCATTATTTCATCTTCTTCCTCTTCTTCTTCCTCCTCTTCTTCTTCTTCTTCTGCATGTTTTTCATCTGTGACATCACCCTTTTCGTTTGTTGTTTCATCGACATTCTTCTGTTGATTGACTAATGAATGGGATCCATTACCATTTGTCACCACTCCTGTCAAATTCGAGCCCGTGTAGTTATCAGTGTCCTCAACAGTAATGGAGACAGGTTCGTTGATTTCTGAACTAGCAATCTCATCAACCTGAGCAGTGTTAACAATTTCACCATCAGTTAAGAGAGCATTTGTTTCTGTTAAAGGTCTGTTAGGAGTTGAACCATTTTCCAATAGAGCAGCTTGTTCAGCTTCTTGTAAAGCTTGTAATTTGGCAATTTCCTCTTCATGTTGTTTGATTCTTAATGCCTCTCTGCGGCGTAATCCTTTACATTGTTCAACAAAATCAGGGGTGGAGATTTCTTCAATACCGACTTGGGCATTTGCCAACATCTCTGATGCTTTGATCAATCTTTCACGATCATTAGAAGTTACTGAATCTGAATAAATCATTTCAATGTCTTTCAAAAATTGTTTTGGTTCAGAATAAAATCCATTCCATAATCTTTCTTCAATGGTATCCAAATCCATGTTGAAATAACGAAGGCCTGTTGAGATTTCAACAATTTGATCACCTTCTTTAGTGTATTGGGGTTGAAGTGCATTAGGTGGTAAAGGTTCAAAAAGATGGCTTAAAAACATTGGTTCAATGATTGGTTTTTTGAATTTTCTGTAACGAGCTTTGAATAGATCCATTAATCCAGCAAGTTTGATCTTCAATGTATTCTTCAATCTCATGTCTTGTTTTTCAAAAGACTTGAGACCTTCACCTTCCTCTGATTCCCCAGATGATTTGATTTCTTTCAATTTTTGTAGTTTTGGTAACTTTCTTTTTCTTCTAGTATCTAAAAATTCAGTTGGCTTCATTTTCAATGCATTCCATAATGGTTTGAAAAATTTGTATCTTTCCTCAGCTGAAGGAACTCCTAAATCAACAAAATTGGAATCTGAGAATCCAAATAATCCCCTTAATCCTTCATCAAGTTCATCTAGAGGATATTCAGCGATACCTAACAACAATATTCTTTCATTAGAAGACACTGATCTTAATAAACTGGCCAAAGTAGATCTAGCAGATTCAGGTAAAGTGTTATACCAAATATCAATGTTTGGAATATAAATAATTGATGGTTGATGTCTTCTAGCTTCGATGAAACTTTGAATAATAGTAGTTTCTGCAGTTCTGGTAGAGTCACCAAACAAAGAACCAAGATCTAGTGATTGAACATTAAAACCTTCTAAATGATTGAGGACTGCTGATCCAAGATATTGTTGACCATTTCCTGGTTGTCCACTGATTAACAATCTTGGTCTGTGAACTCTTGAGGATTCAATTAATTTTATGAATTCTTGTTTGGCAAATCCACCATCTTGGTCATTTTCTGTTGGATCTTCAAATTGAGCTTCTTCTAATGTTGAAAGCTTTTTAACTCTTGGTACAAGTTTATCTAATCTTTCTGTGATTTTTTCTAATGGTCTATGCAATAAAGAAGTCAAATGATCAGGTATTGGAGCAGATCCACTGGATGTTGATCTTGTTGAAGATGGAATGATTTTATCAACTGCTTTCATGAAATCTCTAGCAGAAACTGTGATGGAACTAGGATCAATTTTCAACTTATCATCGGATGCATAAATCTGTGGATATTTTCTTTGAATACTGTTTAGTGCAGCTTCTGTACATAAAGCACGTAAATCAGCACCACCATAACCTTTAGTTAAATGAGCAATCTTAGTTATGAATTCTTTTGGTAATGGAGGATCCCATTTTTTAGTATGGATGGTCAAAATCTCATCTCTTGCCTTGATATCTGGTAATGGGAAGTAAAACTCTCTATCGAATCTACCTGGACGTCTTAATGCTGGATCAACGGCATCTGGTCTATTTGTAGCACCTATCACAATGACTTGACCTCTATTATCCATACCATCCATCAATGCCAACAATGTAGATACAATACTTGCATGAATTTGTTCTTGTTTTGAAGAACGAACAGGTGCTAACCCATCGATTTCATCAAAGAAGATAATACTTGGTTGTTGTTTTCTTGCTTCTTCAAATAACAAACGTAATTGTCTTTCAGCTTCACCAACCCATTTAGATAAACAGTCTGCACCTTTTCTCATAAAAAATGTGATTTTTCTACCTTCTGTTGAACAACTTGCAGCCAGTGCTCTTGCCATCAACGTTTTACCTGTACCTGGAGGACCATGGAATAGAACACCTCTTGGTGGTGTGATATGGAATCTTTGATAAACTTCTGGATATAGTAAAGGTAATGCAACCATTTCTTTCAATTGGTTGATATAGTTGTCTAACCCACCAACAGCAGTAAAGTCAATATTCATATCAACACCCAATGGATCTGAATCAGCGTTCTGTTTTTTCTTAGATGAAGCAATTGGGGCACTGATTGAGTTTTGTTTCTTAGAGCTAGCACCAACTGCTAAGATTTCATCATCTGATGAGTCCGAATCAACCCCTCCAGCTAACAAGTTGCTATTTCCAGCTATTCCTGGATGATTTGTGCCAAAGACAGATGTGACATCCCCACCACCGAATGGGCCACCAGTAGGGAACAGTCTCCATACAGGTCTTGAAACTGCTGGACGACCTCTTCTTGGTGTTGAAGGTTCGAAAGTGGTTGGTTGTAATCCTTCTAAATTCTCTGAAAGAGGTGGTGGAATTGCGTAATTGACTTCTTTCTTACGTTCACGTAGTGATCTTGGTTGTGAATCGAACTCAGCAGTGTTGCTCCGTTGTAGCCTTCTGGTACGTGGTCTTGGAGAATCAGAATCTTGTAGATCGGCAAGTTCCTCAAGTAATGTAGAGTCTGGTTTTGGAGACCTTATTTCCTCTTTGGCTGAATAGCTGTGATCTTCGTCGTTGCCATCATCATCGTCGTCACTATCGTCTGAAGCAACAGCAGTACGTAGCCTTCTTCTTCTCGAACTTCTAGATCCATTGCTTGAATTTCTTTTCTTTTGTTCCTTCTTTTTATTTCTCTTCTTTCTCTTTGAAACTCCATAATCAGAGTCACCTCCAAATTCATCGTCACTACCTTTTGAAACAAACTGTCTTATTGCTCTTCTTCTTTCATTTTCACTATCTGAATCCTCAAGGTAGTTCTCGCTTTCAGTTTCACTTCCATTGAAAGATTCATCTTCTTCATCTGGATCTTCATCTGTTGGTTTTTTACTATGGGTATTCTTCTTTCTCAAATTTGATGAATAATCATCACCATCGTTGAATGTATTCTCAGGATCATCTCCATTGAATGTGGTATCATCACCATTCTGTTTATCATTATCTGCATCCTCATCGTCAAACATCTGATCGTATGACTTTTCCAGATCTGCATAATTCAGTTTGGATCTTTTTCTTCTTGAATGGTTGATGTTATCTTCATCATCGGAAGAAGGTGGCAATTGACCGTTCGACTCCCTCAAATGACGACGTCCCATCTTTACCGAGTTATACCTGAGGGTAACTAAATATGAGTTTGTTATCTTGAACGGAATGCGATGCTGGAACTGGCTGTATGAATAATATCGAACAGCTAAAAACGCAATCGATATATAAACCTCTAAAAGGGACCCCGACTAACGACGTGCTCAGTTATCTCTTTTCTGCTCACAAGCTGCGTGGCTCAATTCCTGTGACCTCAATTACAGCCCAACACGAACTAATCTGTCCTTGTACCGGTGCAAAATAAAACCCGAAACGCTCACTCGTCACACAGTGCAACTGTTTACGATTTATATGTCAAGGTTGAATTTTCAAACTTCACGCTTCGGAAATTAAATACAAAAGAAAAAAAGCGCGTTTTGTAGACTGCCTAATCGGGAAATGCTAAAGCCACGGAGACATGTATATTAAAATTAGGAAAGAAGGATGTTGACTGCCCATTCAACGCTGAGAGTCCGCAAATCGGTGTATGTTTGGCCCACACCGACGAAGAGGATTGGAATGTTGGTGGCGTACACCATGTTGACCATTGTCCCAATGAGGTCCCCAACAGTGTCACATTTACTGATGATGAAGAAGTCAAGAGTTCGGCCTGCACCAAACGCACTGTTGAAGTTTCTGGCCTGAGCAACTGAGTCTGTACCGACAAGGGCCTCACCCACCATGATGATCTTGTTTGGGTTCGCAGCTTTGGCAAATGACGAGAGTGGAGCCATAAGTTTGGCATCGTTGTGTCTTCTTCCTGCAGTGTCCATCAAAATTATATCAAACTCGTTCTTCTTAGCGTATTCTATAGCATTTTTGGCGATTTTAGCAACAAGATCGGATCCACCATAACCACCTTCGAAAAGCTCTATTTGATCTTTGTTCTCACTTGAGTTTTTCAAGTTATTGACGTGAACTCGCAACTGTTCAACAGCTCCAGATCTAAATGTATCACACGCCACAATCAACACTCTGAAATTGTTCTGAAGAAGCCAGAATGCCAGTTTAGATAGATTAGTTGACTTACCAACACCGTTTACCCCGACAACAGATATCACGTATGGTTTCTTGTTCTTTTTAATGTCCTCCAATAGGTTAACAGATGTTCCTGGTGTCAAAATTTTGGTCAACGATTTCGCTAAAGCTTCCTTAGCAGTAGTTTGTATACTTGTCCAGTTCTTAGTTTTAGATCCAATTAGTTCTTTTTCAACGTTTGAAGTCAAATGTTTGGCAACTTCTGGTGCAACGTTTTTTTTGATTAGTTGATTTTGTAATTCATTTACTGATGATTTTATATCTTCTGAAGTTATGGTCTTACCACCTGTGAATTTTTTCAAGAAGGAGAATGGTTCTTTCACTTGCTCTTTCGTTTTTGAATTGTTCAACAATTCATTGATCTCATCATTGAGATCCTTCACCAAGAAATTACCAGTTTTTTTATCTTTAGCTCCAAATCCTTCAGCATCAATCTCAATACCTTGGGCTCCAGCCTCCCCAGCTTCACCTGCTGTTGAGAAATCAAGATCCACACCAGAATCTTCCTCAACACTTCCATCTGCTCCCCATCTACGGTTTTTCTTTCCAGGAGCTGTGCTTGCATGTGTCTTCTTATTCGTCTTTGATGTTTCTTCAAGTTTTGGTTCTGATTTCTCTTCAACTGGTTCATCAACCTGTGACTCAAACTCTTTCAATTTCACTTCAAAATACTGTTTGAACTTGGATTCTTCTTCTTCAAGTCCAGTTAGGTAATAATAGTCATTGTTGATATTGTTAACAATGTCTTCTCCAAGCAGCTCCTTGAACAATTTAGATGCAACACTGACAAGCTTATCACTGTATTTCAAGGGTGTTGCAGCTGCATACACTGCGACCACCACTAAACTTGGGTTATTCACCCTTTTGAACTTCAACGTGTACCCATTGGTAGTGTATGTCTCGACATCGACCTCGTCCACTGATAGTCCTTTTGAGTTGTCTGAAATGAACACCTCACTGATCAGTGTATTGACGATTGTTTCGCTGATCTTCCGTGGTGCGTACTTGAACAGCACCGTCCCAGAGAGCGTGAACACAAGAAACTGATCGATCATCTGCCCAAAGTCATGCGATTGTTCAAAGACTCTAATCACAATTTTTCACACATCGAAGCACGAAATCAAAAATCAGAAATCAGATTATGTCAGCTGGAATACGTACTCGGCTGTACCTCAAACAAGATCAAACTGATTCTCACAGTGACCAAGTCGAGCATTCAGCATGAGAATCGTGGGCAGAAGAAGAAGGAAAGGCAAGCGCAGCCTCATGCTCAAAGTGGACGTCATACAGGTGAGTTTCGCCCCTTTTAGAGCGTCTTAATTGGGGTTATAAGTCCAAAGCATTAGTACTGACACAGCAAACAGGCCAAAGATCTGGTGGTGGCTGATGCCAGGTCGTGTATCATGGTTGCTGGTATTGCACTCGGTGGGGGAAGTCACAAGCGTACTCAGCAGGTGAAGAAAACTGCAAATCCAGTATGGAATTCGACTCACATTTTGAAACTGTCCAGGGCTGGACTGGGATGCCCCAACATTCATATCGCTGTCTTTGACAAACACAGACGTTATTCAAACTACTTGGGCGAGATTAGGCTCTCTATTGTGGATATATTCAACA
Organism: Gotozyma montana; assembly: GCA_003706615.3. Taxonomy (NCBI): domain Eukaryota; kingdom Fungi; phylum Ascomycota; class Saccharomycetes; order Phaffomycetales; family Phaffomycetaceae; genus Gotozyma; species Gotozyma montana. The sequence goes on from PPLU03000010.1 coordinate 353,905, forward strand.
GTGGTGGGAAAATGACTTTCAATTGCCCTCCAAAGTGGTACAAACTACATTCATCCTCATCTCAAGACACATATGTTACAGGTTCGATAAAGCTTGCTTTTGGATTGGTTTCAAAGAGAGAGATGATCGAGGCATATGACGATTGGGTCAAGACTTTAATTCCAAACCCAAGTGAGCTTCATCTCAATGATCAGGATTTCTATTCAGATGCCGATACAGATGTCGAGTCTTTAATGGTTGAAGATGAAAGTGATAAAATACCCGATATATCACATCTCTCTCTTCCTCAACCTAAAAATAAAATTCCATATTTGGCTCGTGAAGCTTCAGAATCACCATCGCTTGCATCTGGATCTGGGTATGACTCAACTGCCACTTCAGATGGGTTCTTCTCTTCTTCCTTTCAAACTCTAAAAGGTCCATTCGAAAGAAAAGATACCGTCTCTGGTGTTGTGTTTCTAGAGATTCAATCATCAAGTGGGTTACCACCAAAGAAAGGCCGTATGAGAAAAGATTTTGATATGGATCCTTATGTTGTGATATCTTGTGGTAAAAAAACTTTTAGAACATCCTGGAGAAAACATACTTTATCACCAGTATTCAATCAACAACTTGCATTTGAAGTTTTATCTAAAGAAACACACTTTGATTTAATGTTCAACATTTTTGATAAGGAACATATTTCATTCCATGATAATGTGGCTCATGGGTCTATATCTCTGCATGATGTTGTTAAACTCAATGAGTATAAACTATATGACTTGAAGTTGAATTTACATCAGTCATTGATTCCACAATATGAAAAGTATGAACCACATTTGAAATTTAGAGTGAAATTCACACCATATGCCGATTTGAAGAAAGATCTATGGAGTCTAATATTAAACAAGTATACAGTCGCTGATAATCAGCTTGATATTGTTCAATTGACTTCATTTTTAGAAGATATCAATATTGATGAAGATTTAGAGAATTTCTTCACATTGAATGGTAAATCAATTGAAGATAATTTAACTATTGATGAAATTGTCCACGTTTTGAAAATTCACACAATTGAGTTAAAAAGATGTCCTATCTGTGAAAAAAGGAAACAAACAGACATGGTAACACATGTTGCAATTTGTACATTCAAAGGCAACAAGCTAAAGAGCTATGCAACTGCAGGGTTTGCATCAAAGAGATGGTACTCTAAAGTTTTGATCAAAGTTGCTTATGGTAAATATGCTTTGGGTAAAAATAATGCCAATATTTTAGTTCAAGATAGACTTACTGGTTTCATTATTGAAGAGAAAATGTCACTGTACATTAGACTGGGGATCAGATTATTATATAAAGGTAAAGGTGCCGATTCTAGAAGAATAAAGAATCTTTTGAGGTCAATGTCAGTTAAACAAGGTATTAAATTTGACCTACCCTCGTCAACAAAGGATATTGAATCCTTCATCAAATTCTACAAATTAGATCTATCGGAATACCTATTTGAAAATCCATCAGACTATAAAACTTTCAATGATTTCTTTGCAAGAAAATTGAAACCAGGTTCAAGAGAACTGGAATCTCCAGATGATAGATATATCCTATCTGCAGCTGACTCAAGATGTACTGCTTTTGAGAACGTTTTGAATGCCAAAAAATTCTGGATCAAGAGTCGACAGTTCACAGTGGAGAAACTATTGGGAGATGCATACGATGAGAGATTCAACAATTGTTCCTTAACGATATTCAGACTGGCCCCACAGGACTACCACAGATTCCATTCACCTGTAACTGGTGTTGTGGGGAAACCAACATCAATAGAAGGACAATACTATACGGTCAATCCAATGGCGATCAGATCAGATCTTGATGTCTTTGGAGAAAACATTAGAGTTGTATTACCAATTGAAACAGAAGAGTTTGGAACGGTGATGATTGTGGCTGTTGGTGCAATGATGGTTGGATCCATAGTACTTACTGTTAAGCCAGGTGATGTGATCTCTAGAAGTGATGAGCTGGGTTTTTTCAAGTTTGGTGGATCGACTGTGATTGCATTGTTCCAAAATGGAAGTATGCAGTTCGACTCAGATTTGTTGGCTAATTCTAGTGAATGTATTGAAACATTGGTGCGTGTTGGGATGTCGGTGGGTCATAGAGGTGATGTGGAGGAGCTCAAGAGAACCAAGGTCAACTTCGAAGAAGAAGACGAAGAGGTTAAGCTCAAGATCATCAGAACTATTACTGGTGGTGATAACGATCATCCATGGGAGTTCTACAAGATGAAAAAGTTTGATGGAGATGACGAAGATGAAGACGAAGATTATTCTGACGATGAAGAAGGCGATGAAGAAGATGAAGCTGATAGTGATGAAACTTTCAATGAACTCGAAATCATGTCATTTAAAGGTTAAACGATATATTATAGGTAAACTAGCACAATTTTTGCATGAAAAAACCTCTATCTTCTGTAGAATCAAGCGAGATTTACGATTATTTGCATTTCTAAAGCACAAACAATGAAAAAGTAAACTTAACTTTCTCTTTAATGAAGTGTTTTAGTGTTGTGATATAAAATGGTACACGCACACATTTCTACACGATAAAAAATATCAAAATCACAATACGCGTAAAAATTCAAACCAAAACCACCAGGCAGAAAACCTCAATATCGATGCCGAGTATCACACCTCAGATGACAGATTTCCTGGTTGGGTTTGAGTATGTACCATCATTCACTGATTTATCTTTCAATTCCAATTCTAACATCTACAGACAACCATCTCCTGTTAAACAACCAGAAAGAGCAGTATCAACGATACCCACATCATATAAGGCCCAAGACCATTTCAGTCTCGAGTTTAGTAATCGTCCGTATGGGAACCAATTTGCATCTATTTATTACAAACGTCTCACGATGTTAAGGCCACGGATCATCCATTCAGCAACCAAAAAGTGGAAAGATGAGTCTGTTAATGGGAAGCCTGTAGTCAAGAAAGAGAAAGTATTAGATATAAAACCTGATGAACCATGTTGGGTGGTTGGTACTGTATATTGTGAGATGAAGTATAAGCCAAACGTTTTGGATGATGTTGCTCATGGAGGTGAACCAAAATCTCATGTCGTTGATTCATATGCTGATTTAGATCTGGATGAAATCTTATTGGAAGATGAATCTGGTCGTGTTCAATTGGAAGGTGATCTTTTAAAAGATGTGATGTTGGTGACTGGTGTAGTTGTTGGCCTTTTGGGAATGGAGTCGAGACCTGGTGTTTTCAAAGTGGTAGATATAGCATATCCTTATGTCTCTTCTCAAAAACCAGATAGAACTTCAAATTCTAAAATTGCATTTGTTTCAGGATTAGAGTTTGATGGAACAGATTCTATTAAGTACGAACTTTTGAGCGATTATTTAACTGGACAATTGGGCTCATCTCCTGCTGATATTTCAAGATTGGTCATTGCTGGTAACTCCACATTAGTTACACAAGAAGAACAACAAGAACCAGAAAAAAAAGATGACTATAGTGCAAAGCATAAATCCAAATATAGCGTGCAGGCTGTTGAACAGCTTGATTATTTCCTTAGAGATTTATTAACCAGTTTACCTGTTGATATAATGCCTGGAGAATCAGATCCAGCAGAGACAAGTTTACCTCAACAACCATTACATAAGGCTTTCTTCCAACATTCTAAACCTTATCTCAACACTTCTAGTTTCAGAACTTTAACCAATCCAAATTGGTTTCAATTTGATGATCTTAGGTTATTAGGAACCAGTGGTGAAAACATTAATGATATTTACAAATATATAGTTCCTGATCATATCAAAGAAAAAAGGATAGAGATGTTAGAGGCTACTTTGAACTGGCAGAATATCATTCCTACAGCACCAGATACATTGTGGTGTTATCCATTTGCTGATAAAGATCCATTCACTTTGATGGAAACTCCACATGTATACTTTGTGGGAAATCAACCATGTCATGAATCCAAATTGGTTGAATTTGATCGTGGTGTTAAAGTTAAATTATTCACCATACCGAAATTTAGTCAAACTTCACAGATTGTTATACTGGATACTAACACTTTAGAAACTGAAGTGGTTACGATTTCCGGTTAGACTAGAATGCACTCATATTAGTGGACTCTAAATACAGGTTTTTGTTATTCAGGATTCATATCAGATTTGACACAAAAGTTTATCGTGTAAACTGAAACAAAAGCCAAGCCTAATTAACACTATATGAACTCTACAATTTGTAATAAATAGATCTAATATAATCCAACAAATTGACCAATGAAACACGGCGATTTTAGAAAATAAAACATCTGTAAAATCAAAAATATTAAAAATAATAAAGTTCAAGAATATTCAAATACACAGTAATATATCTATTACATGTCTGATTAGACTTATAACTAGCTATCTAGTACTTACATAAGTACTGTGTAATTTCATGAAATATAATAAGATCAATATCTTGATCTTCAAAAATAATATTATAGAGTTTTTTTTTAGTTTTTTGAAGAAAATATAGACCTTTGATTTTGGTCTCAGTTCTAAATTTATTAGAAAAAATAAGATAAATTTACGAAAAAAATTATCAAAAATATTAATTAATTAACATCAATGGATCATATTATTGTTTGTTCAGACGATGGGGGTAGCTTGTAAGTAGAGACGATTGTCTGACTAATAGAATTCAAGAATATCTAGCTCTTTGGGTTTGGCCCACTTACAGTAATTTTTTCAAAGCAAAGTGTGCATTAAATTATTTTAGCAAGGTATATTGACCACACTTTTTGGCAGAATGTTTAAATTTCACCTGTGTAATTATAGTATCTATGTACAAGATTGTTTCAAATTAGTATATTGAATCACTTGGTAGCCAATCTATAGCTTATTTTCTTCATTGGATAGTCACCAGCTCTATTTACACCTTCACCGTATGAAAGATCAGCACCGAATTGTGCAAAATCATAACCTGAATTTTTCACATTCAGTCTTTCTAAAACTTTTCCAGATAATGTTGGAATGATTGGCTGAACTAGAATAGAAGAGATTCTTGCAACTTCTGCTGCTATCAAAATAATGAAGTCCTGTTCATCACCTGTTTTCTTCCATGGTTCAGAATCTTGAACAAATTGGTTTGCATCATTGACAACATTCCAAAATGCTTGAATTGACGAAGCTGTGTTGAATTGAATCATCTTGCCATCCATATCATCTTTTAAGGAGTTTATTTTCTTCAACAATGCAACCTTTTGGGATTCCAAGACTTCATTGTCAGTAAATTTGAAGTTTTGTAGATTTTCAAAGTTATCTAATGCTCTTTTCAAATTAAATTTCTTTCCACTAGCTCTCATTGCTAAGTTACAGTATTTATCGATCAATTGATCTCTTGATCTACTTAACTGCTCCTCACTAAAGTTACTATCACCATCCAAAACGGAATTTTCACATAAAAAGAATCTAACTGAATCAGTTCCATAATAATCACAAATCAATAACGGTTCAACCACATTTCCTCTACTTTTACTCATCTTGAACCCTTCAGACAACCAATGCCCATGAACAACAACTTGCTCAGGAACGGCCTGTCCAGCGGCCAGAAGAAGCGCTGGCCAGTAAATGCAATGAAATCTAGCAATGTCTTTCCCTATGAGATGCGTCGCTGGCCATAACGAATTGACATTAGGATAGTTAGCAGATGTGATGTAATTAACTAAAGCATCAATCCAGACGTAAATTTTTTGAGATGGATCATTAGGAACTTCAATACCCCAAGTTAGTCTTGTTGAAGGTCTAGAGATACTGAGATCGTTCAAAGGGTTTTCTTTCAATTCGTTTAATAGTTCAATATGTTTCTGTTTAGGAATGACAAATTGAGGGTTTGTTTTTTCAAAAAGATCCACTAATTGTTGTTGAAATTGCGACAATTTGAAGAAGTAATTCTTCTCTGAAATGTATGTCACTTCAGATCCTGATTCAATAGAATAGAATTTTCCTTCTATTTCATGAATTTGTGCCTTTGGATAAAAAGTTTCATCTGATATTGAATACCATCCACTATGCTCACCTTCGTAAATGTATCCGTTTTCAACAAGAACGTTCCAAAAATGCTTAACACTTTCAACATGATCGCTATCGGTTGTTCTCATAAATCTGTCGTATTTAATATCAGCAACAGTTGCCAGTTCTTTGAACACCACAGCAAGCTGATCCACAAATTCTTTTGGTTCAACATTCTTCTTCTCTGCAGCAGTCTGGATCTTGAGCCCATGCTCATCTGTCCCGGTTGTTAAAAATGAGTCTCTGCCCTTGAGTTTCTCCCACCGGTTCCGCACATCACATAATAGCATCGAGTATAAATGTCCCAAATGTGGAGCTAGATCATGGTTAGTACCTATAAACATGGTTGAACAAAGATGATTAGACTCACCTGCATTAGGGTAAAAGATCGGCGTGGTTATATAGAAGGGCTTCCTCGAGACATGGCGTTTGAAGACCACGGGAAGTCTGAATTTGTTCATTTGTCAGTGGATCTCAACTGTGTTTGATTGATGATGTCTCCAAGTTTTGAAAAAGTGAAAAGTTCATGTCGAGAATTAGAGCACACCCAAAATTAGGAAAACCCGACTGGGAACTGTTCCTTTTAGCACATTGTTCGACTGACGGATTCTGAGGCTTCATAACCAAGACGACGCTATTCTCCTCCAATTTCATTGACCTGGAAACCTCTCATTTAGAAGAACGTCTGTGGGTCATATTTAAATACCCATATTAACTAAATATGCCAGAAGCACATCCCATTCCTGAGGAGATAGACTACGAGGCACTGCCAGAAGGGGCCTCTCTGGCTTCACAGGCCATTGCTGGAGCGTTTGCCGGAGTGCTGGAGCACACGGTGATGTACCCAGTGGACTCAGTCAAGACCAGAATGCAGGTGCTGAAGGACGGTGCCTTGAAGAGTGAGCTCAGTGGGAGTGTGTTCAAGAACGTGTACCACATCTCTAAGACAGAAGGGTGGCTCTCGCTGTGGAGAGGTATGTCATCAGTGGTAATTGGTGCTGGGCCTGCACATGCCGTGTATTTTGGAACTTATGAGTACGTTAAGAAACAACTCATCATCAATCACAAGGACAGCAATATTCTGGAGATTGGTGTTGCCGGGAGTGCAGCCACTATCACATCTGAGGCATTGATGAACCCCTTTGATGTGATCAAGCAAAGAATGCAGATTTATAAAGGAAACAAACATGTCAATGTGTTCAATGTCATTAGCGATGTGTATCAGAAAGAAGGCTTTAAGAGTTTCTACTATAGTTATCCAACAACGATAATGATGACGATTCCATTCACAGCTCTAAACTTCATCGTGTATGAATCGTTTGTGAAACTGATCAATCCAGATGGTGGTCATGATCCATTGAAGCACTGTATTTCCGGTGGTGCTGCCGGTGGTGTGGCAAGTGCTTTAACTACACCATTGGACGTTATCAAGACTTTCTTACAAACAAACGGTGCCACGTTGAAAGTCACAAAGTTCAGACACGCTGCCAAACTGGTTTGGGAACAGGAAGGGTTCAAAGGGTTCTGGAAAGGTTTGAAACCTAGAGTGATTTCAAATGTGCCATCTACAGCCATTTGCTGGACAGCATACGAGATGGCAAAATATTATCTGTCCTAGTACATGTAAATAGCTGAACTAGATTAAAAATAAAATAAATATTCGTTAGATTTATTAGATTGGTTGTATCTGTTTATATGTATGGTCGTTACGGTCTTATACTGGGTATAGTATAACTGGGTATAGTATATGGAGACTACCCCAGATCAGTCATTATTCTCTCATCTTATGTTTCCCCCATCTTGTATCTTGTGATATACAGGACAAAATTCTTTGAACTCACAGTAACCACATTTGGATTTTCCTGAGAAATAGGTTGGTTCAATTGGGATTGGACCTCTTCTACCAAACCAGAAATCCATTGCGGATTTATTATTTCTTAATAGTTTCTTTTCATCATATGGGAATGAAACTTCCTGAAACATTGAATCTTTGTAATAGTATTGGATTTTCAAATCTTCGTCGTCAACTAAGTTGGATAATTGGGACAATAACTGCGCGTTTCTCAATATGAAATAACGAAGCGTTAATGGTTGTTTCCATCCAGTCGTGAAAGATTTCAAAAATGGTGAATGGATCGGGATATCTGTTTCATAAGTATCCTCTTCAAAATAATCGTCTTTCTTAATATAATCATGAATGCTTTCACCATTTTGAATAAGTTTGAAGTCTTTTTCAAAAATATCACCATAATTCTCCAAAACTATCAATGCGAGCTCAATGGATAAAGGAGCATCTATATTGATGTTCTTATATTCAAAATATGATTCAAAGATTTTGATAGATTGTTCAAATGTTTTAAACTGTTTGATGAATTTGGCATAATAAGTAATTTGTAATTTTGAATTATCAACAACAGATTTTTGAAATGGTAATGTTGGAGAAGATCTAGTCTTCACATCAACAACTGATAGTTTCAAATTTGATAAATCTTCTTGGTTTACTTGATCAATAATATGGTCTATATCCTCCTCTTCAAATCCCGATCTTCTTTCATTAAATTCAAGATAATCAATAATACCTGTAATTGGTAAAAAGGCCTTCATATCAGGTATTTCCTTGATATTAGAAAAATCCAAAAATTTGCCATCGTGAATATTAACAAACCCAAACGCATAAAGTTCTCTTGCTTCACCTTCCATGAACAATGTCTTTAAACGTGTTAAATTCTCAAATAACCATCTAAATTCTGCTTCGATCCCAAATCCAAAAGCAGGCCTTACATCAGCCACACCGTCCAGCTCTGTGAAGTCCACCGGGCGATGTAAATTATCTTCTAAAGAAGCATGGAGTTTCGAACCTGCAATCATTCGTTGTGATTTTGATCTATCTCCGCCACCAGAGTAGATCTTGTAAAAATCTCTCAGTTCACACCATGACTTAGTCAAGAGTTGAGTAACAGAAAGCCTAGCAAATATAGATGCCGGTGTTCTGAGTCTGGTCGTATTAGGGTTCTCTATAAGTTGTTCCTGTACACTTTTATCAAACATCTTGAAAGCCTGAAATGGAACAGGCGTATCTTTCCCCGAGTCTCGTGCCATGCGCAGTCTTCCTTGGCCATCAAGGGGAACATACTCCACTAATGCCCGTATATATGGTGGCAGAGACTGTATTGGGACCCTGGAACGCACGTTAGAACGAGTTCCCATGATCTTGTTAAAGAAGTGCGATGCCTTGATATCAGATCTCTCTTTAAACGAGAGGCTCGTTGGCGGGAGATTCAAGGGCTGGGACCGACTGGCGGGGACCCTGAGCGGGAGCTTGACGAGTTTCATGCAGCCAGTGTATAATAAATATGATAAATAAAGCAAATTAATTCAGATCTGAGCTTGTTTATATAGATTTTTGATGTTTCAAGTGTGTTTCAAGTGTGTTTCATCTGTTGTTATTGGGACTTCCCAATTAGGAAGTCTAGAATGAAGACCAAAAAAAAACCGAATTTTAACCAAAACAAAACAAGGAACGAGAAGAGAGTTTTCAATATCGATTTCTGTGCAGTTCCAGCGACACAATTGCGAGCATGGACGAGGCCAGTGAGAGAAACGTGGACGTGCGGGTGCCGGAGAACGACGTGGACGGAGACCTGCTGCTGGGAGACGCGTCGCTGGGCGAAGGAGACGCCAGTTACGAGGAAGACAAGAAAGGTGATAGTGCTACTCCTAAGATCAAAAATGAGGATGGTGAGGACGATAATGAGGACGAGGAAGGCGAGGATGATGAAGACGATGTCAAAGACGAGGGACAAGGAAGTGGCCAGGAGCCAGCCTTGAAACCAATTGCTGCAAGAGAAGAAGATGAAGACGATGACGAAGAGAAACCAGACAAAGAACCATATGTCCCACAGACTCATAATATTGTCATTCCTTCCTACGCTTCATGGTTTGATCTCAACAAGATTCATGATATCGAGAAACAATCCTTGCCCGAATTCTTCACCAATAAAAACCCTTCAAAAACCCCGGCTTTATACGTTAAGTACAGAAACTTCCTCATCAATTCATACAGACTAAATCCAAATGATTACCTTACTGTCACTGCTGCAAGAAGATCATTAATTGGTGACGTTGGTACAATCTTGAGACTTCATAGATTCTTATCGAGATGGGGTTTGATCAACTATCAAGTTGATGCAACCTTTAAGCCTAAAGCCGTTGAACCTCCATATACTGGTGACTATAATGTCACTTATGACGCACCAAGAGGACTTTTCCCATTCGAACCTTTCAAACCAACATTACAGAATACTCAAATAGAAAAATTGAAAGAATTAGTGGGAAAAAGATCAGTTGAAAACGATGATAAAGAGAATACCAATGTTGGCAGGGCCACCAAAAAATCTAAACAAGGCAATGGTAAAACACAGCTAAATATATCGAAATCTGCCAATGAGGGTTGGACTAAAGATGATCTGAAGAAATTGTTGGAAGGACTTTTAAAATTTGATGGTGATTGGATTAAGATTTCTAAACATGTTGGTACACATACCCCAGAACAGTGCATTTTAAGATTTTTAAAATTACCAATCGAAGATAAACTCTTAAAAGAAACCCCTACTGATGACAATAATGAAACCACTAATGATACAAACGTTCTTAAATATGCACCTTATTTACCATTCAGTCAATCTGATAACCCAGTATTATCAACCCTTGCATTCATATCTTCTTTAGTTGATCCTGAAATTGTGAAAAAAACTACTGAATCTGCAATTGATTTAATTGATGAAAAAGATCTAAAGAAAACATTGGAAAAAGAATTTAAAGAAACCGTTCCTAAAAATGCTTCATTGGAAGAAGTTACCAAGATTGCGTTCTCTACCATTGGTGCTAAAGCACATATATTCAAAACTTACGAAGAGGTTGAAATGAACAAACTAACAAACGTGATAGTAAACAATCAATTGAACAAAGTTGACCTCAAATTGAAAAAACTACAAACAATAGAAGAGAGTTTAACACTTGAAAAAAAATCCATTCAACACGAAAAAGAAGATTTGTTCCTTGATAGACTTTCATTCGCTAAACTTACGAGCTCTGTTCTATCCAAACTTGATGATTTGAAAGAAATTGTATCAGGATCTCCTGAACAATTGGATGAAAAAATAGCAGAAATCAAAGAATTGGTTTCTAAAAATCCAAGACTTGAGATTAATTCAATCAATGAATTCTCAACAGCATTGGAAAACGACCTAGGCAACAACTCAAATAACAACCATGCCAGTAATGAAATTGAAGAAGAAGATGATTTGAAACCAATCAGTATCGAAACCCCACAGACATATCGTTACTGGAGTGGTTGAATGTATTATTATTATTATTACGTACCCCAAATAGTACAATTGTTTTATATATTTGCGTTTGTAGTTGTGAACTGAGGTTCTGTCAACCTTTGAAGCAGTTTAAACAACTTTCGTTGAACTACGTATTTCCTTCAAATGTATGGGTGTTTTGTATTTGTATCATCTGCACCAATGTTTTGATTTCCGAGAAAGTTTGAAATAACCAACTTAGTGCTAAAATTGAGAAAGAGACAAGCGAAAATGAGCGAGTCGGAAGCATCTGAAGTTGACTTCCAAGAGCAACTTCGAGTGATCAAATCTTTGCAGCTGAAGTCCACGCAAAATCGAAAAGAACTTGCCACGAATACCAAAAGCTTCAAGAAACTAGACAGTGATGAACTAAAGCTGAAACAGTTTAAGTTATTGTTGAAGCAATATCAAAGTGAAATTGACTCATTGACAAAGAGATGTGTGGCATCTGAAGAGTTCATTGAGAAAGCAAGTGTGGTTGATGACAAGAAAAAGTCAGAGGAGGTATCGAAGGAGGATAAAGCTCTTAAAGAGAAGGAAAACGATGATTTATTGAATAAAGAGTTGGAGCTAAAAGAAATAAGGGTTAGTCAGTTACTGACTAGAAATGAAGAACTTATGGATGAGTTGAAGAAGTCGAAGGTAAAGAAAACAGGAAATGAGATTGAAAATGACGTATCATCAAAATTAAACCAATTGGAGTTTGAGAATATTCAACTGATCAACAAATTGGATCAATTGGAACAAACTAATAAGACATCGTTAAACAAAATCAACCGTTTAACTGAACAGGTTGATAGTTTGAGTAAAGAAAAACAAAGTTTAGAAGAGCTCAAAAAGAAAGTTAAAGATTATGATGATTTGAAAAGTGAACTTAACACACTACGTGTGATTTCATTTGGTGGTGATCATTCTAACGATGGTAAAAACTCATTCGATTCAGACTCTGAAGATGAGGATGAAGAAGAGTCCACCCCATCAGAAGAAAATAAGAATGAATTGGATGAGATTTTGATTTCAAGAAACAAAAAATTAAATGATGATTTAGTCAAGTACAGATCAACTCAAGAAGACTTTAAACAAAAAATCACTGCCTTAGAGACTAAATTGAAAGAATCCACTCAAGTAATTGAAAGATTGACCCAATCTAACAAAGCGTTAGAGAAAGATTTGAACAATATTGATGACTCCATATCAAACCATAACAATAAATTCTCAGATACCATGAGTATTGCTTCTAATTATACAAGAAAAACAGGGGCTCCTGGACATAGAGGTCTTTCCCCTGCCTCTTCTATTGCAGGTGGAATAATTGAAGAAGAAGGGTCTGAATCTGGTCATAATAACTCGTTGTCTGTGTTGCCTATCATTACTTCTCAAAGAGATAGATTCCGTTCCAAAAATATTGAATTGGAATCACAATTAAAGAAACAAACAGTTGTTATAAATGAGCTTAAATTGGAAATCACAAAATTGAAAAAGAGCAATACAGACTTATTTGAAAGAACAAGATACTTATCCTCTTTCCAAAATGGAACTGTCAACAGATTTAGTAATAACTCAAAAGATCCAGAAATCCAAATCGAAAACAATTACGAAGAGTCATTACATCCATTGACTAAGTTCAGACAACATGAACAAGAGAGAATAGCATCCAAATTATCACCATTGGAAAGAATCTTTTTAAGTTTTGCTAAAGCTATTTTGGCAAATAAGACTAGTCGGATGCTTTTCTTGATATATTGTTTTGGTTTACATTGTCTTATCATGTTAATGAGTATCTACGTTATGAGTTTGCATGGAACATTAACCCCAGAGGTTGGAAAGGTTGATAAGACGGTGACAACGATAAGTTAGTAATAATAATAATGATGCATCAACATTTCGAAAAGTTTTTTGTAGAAGATACACTGTCATTGATATATCCATTCTTATCAGATAAGATCAAGACAACATTGTAATCTTCCCATCTGTTTCACCTGATTGAATGTAACCGTAATTCTCTACATCTCTGATTCATTTCACAAATGATTTGTTTTTTTTGTACATTAAAAACACACCCCTGACATATAATCTAAACCACATTAAAATTAATAAAAGAAATCTCTCAATGGACTAAATTTAAGCAGCGATACGCTTTTGGGTAGCTAATCTACCTCTTTGTCTAGATGATAATTTAGCAACGGTGTTGTCATCAGCTTTGGCAACAGCTTCTTCCTTTTCAGTCAAGACTAATTCAATGTGGGAAGGAGTAGATTGGTAAGCGTTGATTCTACCGTGAGCTCTGAAAGTTCTTCTTCTTTGTTTTGGAGCATGGTTGACTTGGATGTGTGAAACGTATAATTTGGTTAAGTCCAAACCTTTGGAGTCAGCATTTGAGGCAGCGTTAGTCAATAAGTCTTGGACGAATTTGACTGACTTAGCTGGCCATCTAGCTTTGGTGACACCGAATTCTTTACCTTGAGCGGTTCTACCAATGGAGGAGTTGTATCTTCTGAATGGAATAGCTCTTTCGTGTTTGGAAACTTGGGTCAAGTATTTTTGAGCTTTTTCTAAAGACCAACCGTTGATGGCTTGGGCAGTTTCTCTGGTGTTCTTGAAAGAGACACGCAAGTATGAACCACGAGCAGAAGCTGATTTAGCTGGGTTAGTGGAGGTAGCACCGTAACGAGCCATTTTTAGATATCTGTTATGTGTGTGTTTCTGTGTTGTTACTTTTCACTTTTTAGTTTTGATGGGAATTTTTCACAGGATTGTCAAACGCCTGTGGTGATTGGATGTTGAGAGAGTTTTTTTGTGACGGTTGTAGAGAAGTAATGATTGGATGTTAGGGCTTTAGAAAAATCTTCCAAAAGTCACATGATCTCTCAATAGATCACATGACAAATATAATTAGGGCTTCTACAGGAGCTTTCATGAAATGTGATAAGTGAAGTCAAAATTGTCTTTACAATTGCCAGTTTAACAAGATAAAATGGTGTACTTTAACACTCAATTGGTGAAGTTGAGCGTCGCAGTGGCTGCTCTTGTGCTGCCTTCTGTGACTGCTCTTGACTGTTCAAGAGACCAATTGGACAAGTATAATCTCAAAGAAGTCTTCACAGCAATCTCATCGAGTTCACAAGTCCACGATACACCACCATCACAGACAAACACAACGTGGTACTTCAACCTTTGTGACCAGGTTGCAGAACTTGCTCCAGAGTGTCCCAAACATGCACAGATTTGTGGGATCCAGGAAGTTTCATTACCAGGACAGGAACCTTTCAAGACTCAAGTAATTGCCTTCGGTAATGGATTAAATTATAAAGTTGTTGATGCTAATGATACTGATGTTATAGTCGAATTAGATGAAACTTCATGGGGAACAAATTCGATAAATGCAAATCTAAACCTACATTGTTCAGCTGAAAGTGATTTAGATAAGGCAATTTCCATAGAGTGGAATGATTCTACTGGTCAATTCGTCTTGAATTGGGATACACCGGGAGCATGTTTAAAAACTAACAAAGATGTACCTGTGCCTCCAAAAGACGGGGATGATAAGCCAAAAGATGGTGAAAAAGATAAAGATGATTCATGGGGTTGGTTCACATGGCTTTTCATTATTCTAGTATTGGTATTTGGTGTCTACATTATCACGACATCTTGGATTTCAGCTTCAAGAACCCCAGCTGATATGAGCGATGCCGTGCATGATTTCGTAGACACGTTGAAATCACTGCCTTCGTTGATTGGTGAAGTTTTCCAAAAGATTGTTGGACCAAGTGATAGAGGTGGCTACAGTGCAGTGTAAATTTATATTAAACTGAAATTAAAACGAAGAATCAAACTAAAACACAAACCATGAAGTACTAATTTATATAAGGCAACCTATTTGGGTGTATGCATATTTCTATTCTGGCTGCTTACCTGTAAGAATCGCTTGCATTGACTTTGCTGTTTTCTCCACCGATAGCTTGAGATAGTCTCTCTTAATTGCCAAAGCCTTCAGTTGCTCTTTGTTTCCATGTTCATCTTTCTCTAACTTCTCAGTGTACTCAGTAGCTGGTGTTTGTATGAAGACTTTACCCACTCCTTCCCACACGTGTGAGTCTTTCGAAGTGGATGATTCGATCTCTTTCACTGTTGCCTTTAGCAGTCTTTCACTGGCTTCTTTCTGTGAGATTTGGGCATTTACCACCTGCAAAGACGCAGAGTTCTTCTTCAGCTGTGTGTCCATTTCCACCAAGATGCTCTGAAGAGCCTGTTCGTTAACTGACATTGTTCAATTGTTTACTATTTTGATATTATACTAGTCACCAAAACTCGAAATGTATTGATTTTTTCGAATGTGGAAAATTTCGATGCCTTCAAAACAAAGACATTGGGACATTATTACAAAGACACAAAATGTTCAGATCTTCAAGAGTCGTGTTCAAAAGATTTTACTCTGCCACTCCGCTTGGGAAAGACACAACGGTGGAGCACAACATCGTCTCTGAATCCAACAGACTCTCCAAAACTTTGACTAAATTCTGGGAAGAAGTTGATGTCAAACCAATCAAAGATGGCAAATATCTACAAGTTGAACTAGACGCTAAACCACTTCGTACTCCATTGGGTAACCCTCTTGCAGTTCCTGTATCGCGTGCACTTTTGGCTAATCTGATAAAACATGAATGGAGTTCTTTGTCTACATTGAACATCAAACCTCATTCTTTACCACTGACATCCTTGACATCCAGAGTAATTGATCTCTCTGAATCAGCTACAGACCCAACAATTTCTGCCAAAGTCGGTGACAAAGAAGGTATAATTACTGATCTATTGCGTTACTTAGATACCGATACTTTACTGGTCTTCTCACCAAAAGCTGAATACGAAGGTACTTTACGTCAAGCACAAGAAGACCTTTATAGACCAATTATCAAGCAAGTTGAAGAACTTCTTGATGTCAAACTGACCTACCTAGATTCTGATAGAGATGGGTTGAGAGGTAATTCTCAAACTGATGACACTAGAGTAAAAGTTACCAAATTTTTAAAAGATTTGAATTACTATGATCTAGTTGCATTGGAAAAAGTCACACTTACTGCTAAATCTTTAATTTGTGGTTTATTAACGATATTATCTAAGAGTAAAGATTTAGAACATTTGGCTATTGATAAATCAGTTGAAGAAATTGCAAGAGCTGCCACTTTGGAAGTTATCTATCAAACTGAAAGATGGGGTGAAGTTGAAGATACACATGATGTTGATTTTCAAGATATAAGAAGAAGTATCTCTAGTGCTGCAATTTTAGCATTTGAAGAGAGAAAATAGATAAAGAAACCAATAAAACATGTATATAAAGATATTTGTGGCATTGTAATTTGTCACTATATAGACTAGATTCTACAACTAAAGTTTGATTTTAAATATGCATTATTAATTTGTAAGTACTCTAAAGTAAATTTTAACATTGTTTTTAATTTGTTGTTCATCAATCATTCCAACATTTCATAAATTTCAGTACACTCTTTGGTGTTTCTGAACTCTATCAAATATTTCAACTCTTCACCATTAAATTCATCAATTGATTCAAAATTTATTCCTGATTTTCCTATTCTTGAACAATTTGAATTCTTCACAATCAATTCCAGCTTTGAACTACTGCTAGTGATTTTCTTATCAGTGCTAACGATTTCAAATTTTGAGAATTCAGGGTTCATCAAGTTTGAATAGATAGAGAATTTAGCTAATGAAACAGGGATCCAATCTTCATCTTTATCCATTTTGTGTAATCTTATCTTTATGTCTTTTTTCAACAACAAGTTTTGCATTTGTAATGAGGAAGTAGAAGATGATGATTTAGCAGATGTTGGAGTTTGTAAACTCAAAGTGGATAATGATAATTGTTTTGAATTATAGATTGAACTTTTTGGCATTCCTAAGGACATGATATCATCTTGTAAAACAGAAAGTGAACTCATTGATGTTGAATTGGATGGTCTGCCATCATGATCGAATATTTCAGATTCATATGATTCACTAATTTTCAATCCAGATTTAGATTCATTAGAGATATTCTTGTTGAATTTTTGTATTTTTTCAATTTCATCTATTATCTCATTTAGAGTATGAACATTTGAACAACGTAAAGTCAAAGTAATTAGTGAAGAGTTTTCATTGATTGAATCAGAACAACGTAGTTGTAAATCTTTAGCGTTTGATCCAGTGTTGATTCTAACCTGGTTGTCAATTGGGACAAGAAGATCAGGAATTGCTGAATTTTTGGAAAAAAATGCAAGAGTGAAATATTTAGTATGTTCATTGTTCAAAAATTTCAAAGTGTTGTTCTGAATATGAGAAGAGCCAACAATCTCCCATTTGTTGTTCTTACTGTTCCATTTAGACAAAATTATCGAGTTTTTAACAACCTTAATGACATTAGATGTGCTCAACAAAGATTCCTCTTTCAATGTTAATTGTGCACTGGAGTCAGTGGTTGAAATTGGAGTTGTATTAAATGGGGATGGAAGTTCTGACTCTTTTGGTTTAGTTGCTTCAGCAAAGGTTGTATTTATCGTCAACCTTTTGTAATTTCTGTTCAAAGAAGCCATTGTTTCTTTTGGCGCCTCGTAGATTGTACTTTCAGAAGTTTGAGGAGCAATTGATTCTGTATCTTCAATAATTGTACTTTGTGGCTGAGAAGTTGTGATACTGGTGGAAGAAGATAAAGATGCCTTTGAAGAAGAGTTCAAAGAAGTCATAGATGGTTTCTTAACCATAATATCAAAATTTGGTTCACTTGATTTCTTAAACATGTTAAATATTGATCTTCTCTTTTTGATAGTTTTATTAGTTTTCTCAAATTCCATAGGAGCCTTGTATTTGTCGAACTTGTTTTCATTTAGATTTGAGGTTGATTGAGTTTTCAAGCTTTGATTTATGTTCATGATTGGTTTTGAAGTGACAATGGTAGGTAATGATGCAGATGAATTATTAACATCAGAAACTGATTTAATTTCAGTGACTGTAGCCTGATGTAACGTTGGTGATTCTTCGCTACTTATTGACAGATGATTTGTGATGTCTAGCAATGGC
Organism: Gotozyma montana; assembly: GCA_003706615.3. Taxonomy (NCBI): domain Eukaryota; kingdom Fungi; phylum Ascomycota; class Saccharomycetes; order Phaffomycetales; family Phaffomycetaceae; genus Gotozyma; species Gotozyma montana. Next base: position 372,388 of record PPLU03000010.1, read on the forward strand.
GATCTATCAGTAGCTCCAATCAACGAATCATGTCTTGCAATCATTGGTGATGATTTTCTCAAAGTGTTATCAATACCATAATTTTCATGCTCTTGATATTGATCGATTTGAAATCCACAACCAACATTATCCTTTTTCAATCTTTCAAGATGGTTAAACTTTTGGTTGAATTCAATTGGTAAATTATTCAATTTGTTGATATAACCATTCCATTTGTACATCTGTTGAATCTCTGGACATTGGAAGAAAAGTTCGATTTTCAAATTTGTATCTAGAATTTTGGAAAGATGAATCATATCTAAATCATTTTGTTGAATTTCAAATTCATTAAGTTTCAATAATGGGAACATTAAAGATCTACCACCTTTGTGTAATAACGAACAAATTGCAATTTGATTCTGTTTCAACTTGAAAACTTCAACTAATTTAAATTCAGCATATGAATCAGTAGATACATGGCTCATTTTGAATTCAAAATAATCACGTTGAAGAATATCACCAACTTTGAAATATTGCAAAGATTCATGATCATGACGATGACTGAATTTGAAAATATCAAAAACGTTATCAAAGTTGAAATTGTTCAAATCAAGATTCAACGTTTCTAGTTCATTCTTATCTTTTGCTAATTCTAACAATTTTCTAAGTCTGGAAATGACAATCTCATCAACATTACTGAAATCTCTAAGTCTTTTCAAAGTCTTGTAAAGTTGGTTCACTCTGATTAACGGTTTCTTCAACAGTTGAGTCTCCATCTCAAGCATGTCTTGTGTTAAGTTGTATAAACCAACAAACTTTGCATACACGGGTATAGCTCTTTCAATCCAATTCAAGAAACCTTCAATGGAGAATCTTTCAAACAAGAGCCAATTCAAATCATTATGAATTTCAATAAGCAGCTGTACCACACGCGTAGTGGAACCACTTCTAGCTGTTGTTGTAACACAAGACATTAACTTCATTAGTTGACCTCTATAACTATCTTCAGATGTCCTCAAATCTGACAACCAAGCAGAGAGAAGAGTCTCATCTGTGGTGCCTTGTGTGATATCGGAGTATATATTGAAAGAAGACATCAATAAGCGGATGAAGTGTCTATAATGGTCCGTCTATTCCTTCAGTACTCTTCTGATGAAGATATCAAGTTGATGAAGAAGAAAAAGTTTAGCTCGAGTTTTTTTTTCCACTAGTTTTTGGAGTGTAAGGTTTCAACTTTCTGTTCTGTTCCTTCCAAACAGCAAGCTGTTGGTAAGTTCTGAGGGATGTAAACAATCGGCATGAAAACACGTTAAAAAATTCTAGATTGTAGATTTTCATGCATAAAATCCGATTGTAAGGGACAAAAATATTCAAACGCGTTCTGTTATTTCTTCTGAAATTTTCGCGTCAGTCACGTGCCGTTTCCAGTTTTGGTATAAAGAGAGTCTTGAACATTCTTATCTTTTATCATCTTCATTTACAAAATGAGATAGTGACAATACCAAGATAATATTGTTTATCTAGTCTCAAAGAGTCAATTGTACTGACTTCAGTGACTAGTCTTCTCCACTCTTTTCTCTACAGATATGCTTTTTTCTTTGTTGGTTCTTACATGGATTTTCGAACATAGTGATAAGAACTAGGTTGAAATGTATGTTTCTACAGCATAGTAAATTTAACTAGTGAATATTAGTATACATGCCCTTATTGTTTCAATGCGACTTTCTTTTTTGAAGAATCGATCAAAGATTTTATATCTCTTAATTTTAATTTCCATTCGTTCAAACTAGATTTAATTTCAGACCAGTTTTCTTTAGTTAGATCGTCAGTTAATAACAATGTTTTATAGAATTTGACATTTTGTTCAGATTGTGATAATTTCGCATGGACAACTTTGATTTGAATGGCTTGAATTAAGAATTTTTCCAATTCTAAAATTGAATCAAAAGATAATTGTTTTGATAATTCCTCGTAGGATAAAGTGGAATCAGTTGAACGTAATGATAGTTTAGCAAGGTTTAAATATCTGTTCTTAGTGATGATGGAAGAAATGTCCAAAGAAGAAGAAGCAGAAGAAGCAGTTATTTCAGATTGGAACTCTGGAGTTGGTAATGTTTGATATTTTGTGATTAAAGAAATTAAATCTTTTGATGTAGATAATTTGTCAGTTTTTAAGATTTGAGACAAATCGATTTTTTTTGGAGAGTTTAGTGAATTTATCAAATATGTTTCAATCAATTTTGTATCTTGTGAATCGATTTTATTAATGATTAATTCCAAAATTTCTAATGATCTTATTTCATCAGATTGTTGAACTAATTTTGAATAGTTGATCAAATTTTCTTTGGCTTGTGTTTGGTTAACAGCAGAATCTTGTGAGATCAACAATTCTTCCAAGTTTAAGTTTTTCAATAGTTCTGGGTTTTGAACATATTCAACAATGTTCAAAATATATTTGAAAATGACGTTTTTGAATTCATAATTTGTTGGTTCTATGAAGTTAAAAACGTTTGATAAGATAGCCAAAATAGCCATTGATTTGACGGACTTCTTTCTGTTAACAGTTCCTTTCAATTCAAAAGCTTCAATTAGTTTTTCAAGGAATGTCTGTGATAATGATTCAAAAGATTCAGGAACAAAAGAGAAGATGTAAATGATCAAATTAACAATAGGTTCTAGTTCCTTATCTGGGATGGCCAACAAATATTTTTGAGTGTTTGTTGAGATTTCTGAATATAGTTCCTCTTTGAATAAAATTTCTTGCTCTTCTTCGTCATCTTCTTCTTGAGTCTCTGATTCAATGACAAATGAGTTGACTGTAGCCACGTAGTCTGAGCCCGGGTTGTAATGGTCGATCACAGTAGCGAGTTCCAAAACGGAGTCGGACAACGCACTGTCGACAACAAGATAAGACTGTCCAGGCATATTGGGGAGAATGTGTAGTTGTGTGTAGAAGCTCTCTTGTAACGACGTTGAGCCCAAAAAAAAATTTCATGAAAAAAAAAAGGACGATTTCCGACCCCTCAACCGTCGGAAATAACACATTATAGTTTTTCTCTTTATAATTGGTGATGAGCTTTAAAGAAGAGTTGTAGTGGCTGGAGAATGGAGGCACCGGAGGCAGTTTACACACACGCAGACACGACATACCAGTTCTCAGTGGCCAGTGTGCCCACTGCATCACTCACAACGAACGGGAAGACAACGGGGCCCTCGGAGTACGTGCTGAAGGCTGGGATCATCGACAAGGACAGGCCCAGTGAACTAGACAGCTCGAATCCACTGAGTGTGCTGCGGGCCCAGCTGACGGTTCTCCAGGACGACGTGAATGCGTTCCTCACTGCGGAAATGGCCTCGGAGACGCTGAACGAGAAAGTGCTCGAGGCTGAGAAGAAGATGCTGGACGGTGCTGACAGCGATAGCGACGCATGATTACCGGATCGGGAAGTCAAGCTCTGTGTATTTTTATTTTGAATTTTGAATGTTGAAATCAATTTGTACCTGATTCGAATTTCTCTTTCTCTTGGACCAAACTAATGCAGCTCTCATATAACAGCAAGTTCAAACCGCAGCGATACAGCAGGTTTCAGACGGTGCTGCGCAGAAACTACAAACTGCTGAGCTCGGGACTCGCAGGGCTAGTGATCTTTTTGTTGCTCGTTTGGACTTGGTCCTCAAGCTCTGGCTCTAGAGGTTCATTCTTTTCATTCTCAAAGAAGCCACAACATTTCATCAGACACCATGGTTATTCCAAAACAGACATTTTGACAAAGTCACCAATGATTTTCCCAAGTATCGAACATGCCCATATCCTTAGAGAGTTAACTGTGGATGCTTTGTTCAAATCTCAAATCGATCATCAAGGAAAGAAAACATATGAAGTCTCAGAACTTGTCAAAGAAGAAGATGTGAAATTGAATCAAATAACTGAAGAAACAGATCTTATTGTTCAAGTTAAGAATAGTTTCTTAAATCATGGAAAGTTGAAATTCAATGGTCATTCGTCACCAGAGGTTGTTATTGTCACTGGTATCGATTTTGAAACCAATCAACAGTCTCATTTGACTCATGTTGTTCAAAATAGAGTCAATTATGCTCAAACTCAAAAGTATGGTGTATATGTTCGTTGGTTTCAAGAATTATTACCATACGTTCAACTTGAAGACTCACATCAAGATTACAAGAAAACATCTAAATTATTTCTAATGAGAAGCGCGATGTATGCATTCCCTGATGCAAAATATTTCTGGTATTTGGATGAGAACTCATTGATTATGAAGTATGATGTTGATCTGCTCAAATATTTGTTAAACCCAGAAGCTTTGGATCCAATTTTAATAAAAGACCAACCTTTAATACCACCAAATGGAGTCATTCACACTTACAAGAATCAAAACGCCAAAAACGTTGATTTCATTATCACTCAACTAGACCAAGATTTGAATGCTGATTCTTTCATCATGAAGTCTACTTTTTTCTCAAAATCATTACTTGAATTTTGGTCCGATGATCTATTTAGAAAATATCAAAATTTCCCAAAAAACATTGAATCTTCATTACTACACATCTTACAATGGCACCCAGTCTTCCTTTCCAAGACTGGTATCGTCCCAGTCAGAACCATTGCATCTCTTTACAGTGCCCTTGAATCTTCTGGACAAGATGACATCCATTATGCGGAGGATGATTTTGTCGTGAATTTGAGAGACTGTGACAAAAGAGGAAGTTGTGCAAAAGAAATCGAGTTGCATTGGAACAAACTGGAACCATCTGTATAGAAACCCACCCCTTTAATAAAGTACACTAGCCATCTAAGCTCTTCCCCTCTCTCCAGTAGCTCAACAGCACAGCCGATCCCGCATATTTTTTTTCGCATCTCATCGCTTCTTTTATCACTTAGTTGAAAAGTGCTGAGTCAGCACATCTCTTCCATCAACAGTTAAGTGACAGCAACAGCGAAGAGCCAATAGAAATGTGAAGGTCCACGCCCGTGTATATAAGAACGCCGAATTCCCACTTTTTTCAACCTTCTCCTTCTTGTCAACTTATCCACAAACACGAAAATGGTCGCTAACCCAGAACGTAAGTCTTGAATACCCATGATGAAACACATTTTGAATAATACTAACTAAATCTACAGCTCATTACACTAACTTCCCAGAAAAGAAAACTACTTTAATTCTTGCCCCATTCTCTGGTGGTCAACCAAAGTCTGGTGTTGAAAAAGGTCCAGAGTTCTTAATCAACTTAGGTCTTGAAAAAATCGTTCAAGATTTGGGTTGGGAAACTTCCATCGCTGAACCATTAGCTGGTACCGATTTCGAAGCTTTAAAACTTAAAAATTTAGAAACTGATTTTGTTAACAATTGCAGAAATCCAACTGTTGTCAGTGATGCTAACAAATTGATCCATGAAGCCGTTGCTGATGCTCATGTTAGAAACACATTACCAGTCACTTTAGGTGGTGATCACTCTATTGCCATTGGTACCGTTTCAGGTTCATTCCAAAAATATCCAAACGCTGGTTTGTTATGGATTGATGCTCATGCTGATATTAACACCCCATTGACTACCGAATCTGGTAACTTACACGGTTGTCCAGTCTCTTTCTTGATGGGTTTAGACAAAGAAAGTTATCCAGAACAATTAAAATGGGTCCCACCTGTTTTAAAACCAAACAAAATTGCATACATCGGTTTAAGAGATATTGATGCTGGTGAACGTAAAATTTTAAAAGATCAAGGTATTGCTGCTTTCTCAATGTACCACGTTGATAGATTTGGTATTAACAAAGTTGTTGAATTGGCCCTTGAAGCCATTTCTGAAGGTGATGATTCAACTCCAATTCATTTAAGTTATGATGTTGATGCTATCGATCCATTATATGTTCCAGCTACTGGTACTCCAGTTAGAGGTGGTTTAACTTTAAGAGAAGGTTTGTTCGTCGCTGAAAGAATTGCCGAATCTGGTAGATTGATCGCATTGGACGTTGTTGAATGTAACCCAGATTTGGCTACACATGAAGACCACGTTGTTGACACAATAACAGCAGGTGTTGCTGTTGCTAAATGTGCTCTTGGTGACACTTTGTTGTAATCATAACAATCCTATTTATATTTAGATGGTTCATTTTCTTCATACACATTGAAATTCTTGTGATATAACGTAGATAGCATCTATTAATTGACTGGAAAGACTACTTGGTAATAATTACAACTTTATTGTCTGTTATAAATGCCAGAAACTGTGAGATGAATATGAAACAAAAACCTATTGTCTCGAAAAGTAAACAAACCCAATTTTGGTAGCAATCAAGAAAATTGACACAAAAAGGGGCACTGCATAAAATCTTTCGATATAAATATCTTGCTCTTTGCTATTTCTTTTCTACTACAATTTACTATCATTTGTATAATTTTGTCAACATATAACCAATTGAAATAATCAGAAATGTCAAGCATCGTTGTCTCCAACCTTTCCAATTCTACAACAAAAGATCAAGTCCAAAAATTCTTTGAGTTCTGTGGTGTAATTAGCAAAATTGAAGAAACGCCATCATCAGCAACTGAAAAAGAGTACACAGTCACTTTTGTTGATTCAACTGCTGTTAGCACTGCAATCTTACTTGATGATGCTGAATTGAATGGTAACAGAGTTAAAATCACAGCATCAATTGACAAATCTGGAGAAGAACCACCAGCTTACAAAAAACCAGGCGATGAATCACCTTTGGAGCAAGAACATGGTGATATTAAGCAAGAATTGAAACCAAAAGCCGCTATTTTTGCTGAATATTTAAGTCATGGTTATGTCTTGAGTGATCCATTATTACAAAAAGCAATTGATTATGATTCTAAGAATGGATATTCTGAGAAATTCCGCAAATTCTTAGAAGATGTTGATTCTAAGTACAATATTCAGGAAAAAAGTGAACAATTTGATCAAAGATTCGGTGTTAGCAAGTATATTGACAGGGCTAGAAAGACTGGTGTCGGTTCAAGAATTGAGAAATTTTATCATGATTTGGCAAAAGACACCAAACAAATTAATGATGAAGCATTGAGATTAGCTGAGTTGAAGAAAAAACAAAATGCAGAAAATACAGCAGCTACTGAATCAACTACTACTGGTATAACCTCTGGCTCTGAGAAATGATTTTGCAATAAAGCTTGAATAATTATTGTCTATTCTTTCAATTGACTTCACCGTATGGAGAATTTGTAACTTTTAAATCCAATCCGCATATCTCTTTTCTAGATTTCTCAAACTCTGTGAAAATATCTTCCCATATTTGACCTGCTCTGCAGTCTGAAGACTTTAAACCTGGTTTAACAATTGAATTTCCTTTGGAATCAACACCTTTGAAATCTGGATGCGACAAACATCTTGCTCTTGTTTTCATGTAATCATTAGTTCTGTCTTGTTTGATCCATGGTTTTGGAATTGGGAAGTCACTGAAATGGAAATATTTAATATTATCAGCAAATAAGTTAGATTGATCTTCTATTCCATTGATATCAAAATATGCTCTTTTTTTAACAACTCCTCTAAAATCTTTCTTAGGTTCATATTGAGACACAAATGGTTGGTCCATTGGATCAACAAGAAACTGACTATGCTCAGTTTTCTTATTTATTTCGTTTGTCAAACAACCGTATACCTGATGTGGGATCATTAAAAATTCAGGTATATCCAAAGCGTCTTGTGATGTTTCTAAATTAAGAATTTGATCAAGTTGTAAATTTGCTGGATTTATTTGTTGTTGACGTTTTAAAGATTCAGAAAGTTTGAAGACATAAAAATTCAACATATCCATATCATAATCATTATCTTTTCTTCTTTCAAATGATTTTTGAACACGTTCGAACAAAGGAGCAGAAGGTTGAATAACCAAGATTATAGAAGTGAATGAAAACTCTTTGATGAATGGGTATGATGGCAATGCGTTATATAAATTATTGTAAAAATTTCTTTGGTTTATTCTATTCTCCAAGGAATCACTGTTGAATATCGTTAAATTGGAAGTTTTATCATTTAACCAAGGTTGTATCGTATTATCTTTTATCTGATTGATTTTTTGTAATCTCTCTAATGATGTTTGTGGTTGAAAATTGTATTTCTCTGCATCATATTTAGGCTTGCCATCTTTGGCAAATCTATCTGGTAGTAACCAATATCCAGAAACACTAGCTAATTGTGCTGGTGGTAAGAAGAACAACTCATCCATGTTCTTTTTCAAAACCCCATCAGAATCGAGGTATATCACTCTATTGTACTCAGTTTGATTAAATACTAGTAGTTTAGTGAATGATGATTGCCAGTATCCATTCTTACCTGTAAGTTGTGTAACTTCAACAGCTTTCAATGTAACGTTATATGTCTCTGAAAGGGATACAAGTTGAGGATCATATTCTTCATCATCCTTGTTCAAAAATTCCTGTTTCACCAATATTACCTTCTCTGCTCTTGTGTTGAATTTTTTGAGCTCTGCCATCAACATCACGGCATTGCAAACATGCTGCTTTGAGGTAGCGTATAAAATATAGGCATACTTTGTCCAATCTATTTGATCCTTGTCAACTTTTTCATATATGGAATCTATTAGCTCTGGGTATATGTATTTGATATTCTCTCTATCGTAGTCAACCAGCTCAACATCTTTGCGATCGACTGGACTGTATCGAAACTGTTCTATTATAGGCTCGATGTGCTTTAGCTTTTGAATCTGTACACTTGAAGAGTGTTTGAGTATGAAGAGCAGCAGAAATGCAAATATGATTGCACCGGATATAGCAACACGAGCACGGGCATTGACGTGGGAAAGAAAGGAACGGGCCTTCGTTTGGAGCATTTTAGAGAGCAAAGAGAAGTGAAAAGAAGAGAAACTCCAAACTTCTGGAGAGTTTGTATAAATGAAAGTTTACATTTAAAGCAAAAATGCCATGATGAGCTGGAATGCCGCAGACATCCACGTGCATATGTCGTATCTACGTTGTCCCAGATCCACTAACACAATGCGTTTTTAACGGACAATTTAATTTGAAAATGGCCGTTATTCAGCGAAGACAATAGCTGAGAAACCGTTCATACTGCCTTAGTGCCTCAAGACTGAAGCTTAAAGCACTAAACTGTAACAAATTTTTCACTAATTGTTCTTATTTCGGAAATTTGACAGTGTTGGAAGAGATCCGGGGTGAAAGACCTCGGAAGTCGCGCTCTGTCTTTTTTTTTTTATTTCTTCTGTGGAAACGAAAACAATCGAAAAAATCAAAACAAACAAGGAAATAAGAGTTGAAGAAACTCGTTCTACACCGTTTTTCCATTGGCGGATATCTCATCACCGGGAGAAAAAGCCTTGAGATTGGACTCGATACCGTGAGAGAGTTAGAAGGAAGGGGTCTCACACAAATTTATAGGCCAGAGGTGCTGTTTTGGTATTACAACTTACAAGATCATCATAGAAACACGCAGTCTATCAAACTACGTCGCATATCATGGACTTCTCAGAGATAGGGGTGAAGTCTAGAAAGACAGGTCTCCGAGTGAAGGAGAATGTCAAGCGTGATTCGAATAATATGGAGGATCTTGATGATTTTTTCAAAGACGATCAAACGCTGATACAGCACGATGATGAAGTACAACAACAAAATCCACAACAAAAGACGCAAATATCATCACTAATACAAAAGGAGCAGCCGAATCCTAATCCTAACCTTAATTCCTTGCATTCATTAGACTCGCTTCCCTCACATATACCTATCCCACAAACATCAAGCAAAACACTTGCCGATCTGACATCTTCAAGCCAGAACGGGAACAGTGGAAGAATAATATTCCCATCAGATATGGGAACAAGCATACATACTAGACCAGAAAGAGTACGAAAATCGCCGCTAAGGTCACCGTTGCCTTCACGTGATGATGATTTATTCACTGATGCTCATGAGGAACCAATGAGATTGGATTCCAATATTAATAACGATAATGATGATGATGACGATGATGATATGGAGATCGATGATGAATCAAAGGGTGTGATTAAAGTTAACAATGATGTAAACTCTCCATTTCAGGATGATTATGGTGATGACTATGGCTACTATGAAGATCCATATGGAGTTCCTAAAGATCCTTCACCAAAGAAAGGTTCCAGTGGAGCAAAGTTATTTATATCAAGCGACGACGAGGATGAAGCTCCTGTTACAAAATCAATCGAAGAGAGACATAGAGAACTGGAAAGAAATATGACCGTTCGTCCTTCATCTAATAGATCCAAACATCATTCATTGTCATCAACACCAAAACAGAACACATTTTCATATCATCCAGAAGAAACTCAAGAGCCTCCAGCTGTTCGTGAATCACCTCTCAAGTCTATACTGAACTCACCACTTCAGCCATCTTCTAGAAGAATTGCATCAATAGCCAAAAATATTGCATTGAATAGGAAAAAATCGAAGTCACAAAAGAGTAATACTACTTTAGAGTTTGAAAACGAATCTTCTTATAGTATAGAATCTATAGTATCTGATGATGATGACTACGAAGATCCTACATTCCAAGGTTATACACGAAAAAATAAGAATTATGTGGACCCACCATCTCAGATAAATGATGGCACCATTGCCACGCCAGTTGAGTCCTCATTCGATGAGTCAGACGAAGAAGAAAGAATCATTGTACCAAAACGTGGCAGAACGTTAAATAGAGCACCATCACGAACAGCATCCAGATCGGCTTCTCAAGCTAAAGAACATGTGATTACTGTCAATGAATTAAGAGAACATCAACCTCAACCTCAAAATCAAGATTCTGGCCAGCCAACAAGAAGATCATCAAGGGTAAGAATCGCACCTTTGGCATTTTGGAGAAATGAAAGGGCTGTTTATAAGAAAACAAAGGATGCACCTGTTCCTTCTCTTCAAGAAATTGTCACTGTTGAGACGCCTAGATCTCCTCCAGCTAAGAAACCCAAAACATCAAGATATAATTCTAAATTCAGTACAGCAAATCCATCAAGAGCACACTCCCCAGATAGACACACATTTTCAAACAGACCAAAACCTACATCCTTCAGAAAACCACATCTTGCCAATGTATTAGAAGAAGAAGACGAAGAAGAAGATCAAGAGGTGGATGAGATAGATCAAACGAGAAATATACCAGGAACAGAATGGCTCAAAAATGGATTTCTTAAAGTTGATACTTTTAAAGGACATGGGTCTGATCTCAAGACGAATCGTTTGGTTGCTTGGGCTCCTGGTACTGAAAACTTTAGTAATTCTGTTGTATCTGATCAAGATAACTTCAAATTGGCCATTCTTTTTGATAAAAATCGTGAATTTATCGCTACAGGGATGATGTCTATTCCACCTAAAGGTGTCAAATCATTAAAAAGTACGGAAAATACTTATTTCGTATTTTATTGCATAGCTGGAGTTGTTGAAGTTACGTTGTCGGGAAACGTTTTCGTTATTAAGAGAGGATGCAGTCTAGAGGTTCCAATGGGAAATTTCTATCAGTTTGTTAACAAGGGAAACAAAGATGCTACTTTGTTCTTTGTTCAAACTAGAGGTCAGGAAGTAGATGATTGGAGTGATGATGATTAAGCTTGATTTATTTGTTATTTGCATTTTGTTTTCTAGATTCATAATCTTTCCGTGTTGGAAGAACGCTAATCTTAGCAAGAGTGTATTATTAATTTTAAGCAGCCCAATATACAGCTCTAATATTCATGGCGATAAGCGAATACTATAGTCATTGCCAGTAAGTTATCTCAGGTACATCCATATAAAGAAATTTGAATGTTCGATTGCCTTTTAAAGGTAAACCAATATCGTAGTTCCCAATGCAGTGGTACAGGTTTCCATCTGTTGTGATGATTGTTCACATGCTACTTTGAAAATCAAAAGAAAGAATTAAAACTATACAAAATTTCTGGAACGTAGAAGTCATGATATAATTGAAGAAAGGAAAGGGAATAGCAAAATTCAGACATTATGGGAAAAAGGCAAATGAATAATATTAACAAGCCTTAAAATACAAATTGAAATATAATAAAAGTTATCATCTCGAAATAAAACTTGATCTAAAAAACATTTGAGATCAATTCAGATTGTTCTTGTTTGAACTATTCAAGTCCATTATCTTCTTCTTGTTCTGCAAGTTTCTTCATTCTTGCCAGTTTAACCAATGGAGCCAGACTGCTAACATCATCGGCGTCAAGAATGAAATCATCGTTCAACAATTCAGTTGCATCTGCTCTCTTTTCAGGATCAACCTGTAAAGTCCAACTCAAGAAATTTCTTAGAGTGTCACTCAATGCATCTGGATCTTTCAAATTAGGAGTTCCATTTGTGGCAATCAAATATAATGCCCTTAATGGAGTTTCGTTCAAGTATGGTGGTTCACCTTCGATCATTTCAATAATCATAATACCCAATGACCAAATATCGACTTTTGGACCGTATTCTTTTCTAGATACAACTTCAGGAGCCATCCAATATGGTGTACCCACCATCGTTGTTCTTTTTAAATTCACTTCATTGATCTGGGCACAGAAACCAAAATCTGTTAGTTTGATATCACCATTCATTGAAAGTAAAATATTATCAGATTTAATATCTCTATGAATAACACCTTTTGAATGTAAGAATTTCAAACCTTTCAAAGTTTCTCTAGAAACTGCACCAATTTGACCTTCAGTCATCACACTATGTGTAACCACATCAGTTAAAGAACCACCTTCCATATATTCCATGACAACCCATAAATCACCTTTCAACAAATAAGATTCAATGAAATTGACAATGTTTTTATGTTTGGAACCTTTCATCACCAAGATCTCATTAATGATTAATTCTTTCTTTGGTTGTTGTTCTAGATTCATTTGCTTGATTGCAACACTCAAATTTGTACCAACCTCATATGCGGTATAAACACCACCTGAAGCACCTTGTCCAATTTTGATCAAGTTTCTATATAATTTGGATGGATCACCTTCTGAACAAATGATGGCTAATTTAGCATAAACTTGCGCATTTTTTCTCTTCTTCTCTTCTTTCTTCCTTTGTGCTGCAATTGCTGCTTGTTTAGGGTCCCTTACAGGTTGATTCTTGCTAGGAACTTTAGGAGCTATTTCAGATGGTTTATCATCATTGGAAGGAACAGGTGGAGCTGGTAGAAGTTGCTGGAGTTGTTCTTGATGTCTTCTTTCATTAGATGGACTGTCATTAACAGTGTGTTGAGGAACTGGTGGTGGTGCTCTAGGTGGAGCAGGGGCTGCTCTTTGAGGAGAGAATAGTTGAGTATTAGGAAGTTGAGGGGTTGTATTGGCAGATAATGTCCTTATGTTGGTTTTTTGGCTTGAAACTGAAATGTTTCTTGATAATGGAGAAACAACTGCAGATTGCTTTCCTGATTGGGATGGAGGTCTTGGTGCAGGTCTTGATGGAATAAATTGTTGATCTTTTGGAGTATCAGAGAATCTTTCAGGTGTACTATGAACAATTGGAGTATGGAATTGAGCTTGTGGTTGAGATTGAGGAGTGAATGGGGCTTGTGTAGTTTTTGGAGTTCTGAAAGATTGTGTTGACGCCAATTTAGTGTTTGAAGTATGATTGAATTTCTTGAAAACTTTCTCTTCTGGATTTTTTGTTTGATCTTGATAGAAGGCAACAATATCCATAACTGCTTGAGGATTCTTCTCTTGCTCCACTTTACTAATACCACTTGAAGCCAATAATTTTTGCCATTCTTCAGGAAGGCCAGTGTACTGTCCATCTTTATCAACTCCCACATGATGAACATGTTTGGCATCATATGGAGTTGAAATCTTTAAACTAGGTGAAGATCCTGATCCTGTGGAGTTTCTGTTCGATCCATATGAAGAGCTTGAGCTTCTTAAACTGTTAACAAAGCTTGAAAATGCACCTTTAACATTATTTCCGCTTTTAGTCTTTGATGAACTTCTTGAGAAAACCCCAGTTTTTTCCCTCTTTGGAAGTATGGATGAAGGATTTGATTGTTGAGGGACAGGATGGGAAACCAAACCTGGAACAACTGGACTTGAGATCGATTTGATATAAGGTTGAACAGTTGGCGAAGAGATGTTTCTTTCTATTTTCGGCGTCAAAAAGGAGCTGTTTGTTGAACCATCTGAAAGCTTTGAGTAATTCTCCAATTGCGAACTTTGCGAAGCAGAATAAGGGGTCTCTATAGGAACATCTTCTTCAGTTAATGTGACATTTCCAACTTCTTCTGAAAGGTCATTAACACTGGAGCTCAGACTTGGGATGTTGACATTTGATGAAGCAGCAATTGGTTTTTCGAAGATTTCTGAGCTGGTATTCTCGTTCGAACCAGTTTGTGATATTAACCTCTCCTCAGAACTTCCCATGAAATCATCAATAATACCGTTTTCGTAGTTGGAAGAAACATAAGAAGAAGCGGTTGTTTCGAAAGTTGGTAGCTTTCTTGGTTCAGCATCTGAGAGCTCTTCATCCGCCTCCGCTTCCGCTTCAGGAACTTCAGAAACTTCAGAAACTTCAGGAGCATCACCTTCGCTAGCAGATTTCAACTGTGTCGACTCAATGTGCTTTAGTACATTAGGATTGTCCAATGACTTTGGTTCCACAATGAGTGGTTCTTGTAAACCAGCAATGGCTTCGATTGGTAAGCTTGTGATAGTATCTTCATCTAGTTTTGAAATCTTCTCTTCAAGTGTAACATCTTCCGACTCCGTCTCTGGAACTTTGATTTTAGGACTGAGAGACACCCGTTCAGTTTCAACGGTTCCTTCATTTGATTCTGGACTGACATCTTTTATTTCACTTGTACCCTTATTTGAGCCATTGTCCGGGGAAGTAATTGCAATATCGTCAGACTCTGATTCCAAGTCTTCTGTTGTGTCTGCTTGAGCTGATAGGGAATCTTCAGACATGGTAGATACTCTGTTGAATTGAATCGGCTCGTCTAATGAGTTGATAATGTCATTGACCCTCTTGTCATTGATTGGGACCGGTTTACCAGGATCAAGGGTTTTACTGGTATTTACTTCATTATCATCAATTTCTTCGACATCTTCTTCCAAAGGATCATGGGATGTTAGATCTTCAACCTTTTCGTCTTGGTTTTCAGCATCGTTAGCTTCAGTATCTTGAGTGGAAGCGATGTTTCCAAGTTTTGATCTTATGCTGAGATCATTTTCTTCTATTTCAATGTCTTCAGGGTTTTCGTCTTTGGATCCTAAAGCGTTAACGTTCAATGTTGCTGGGAATCTAGGCAAAGAAGCAGGGGATACATTGTTACTCAGATCTGAGTTTGAAGCCTTTGGAGTTTTCAAAGTTTGTGTCAACTCGATCGCTTCGTTTGTGACATCATCAGCTTTCTCTATCAGAACCTGTGGAATAGTTCTTTCTGTTGAAAGATCTTGTGCGATCTCAGAAGTATCAACATTGCTAACTTCATTATCTGAAGACTTCAGTCCTACAGAACTTTTGGGTGTGTCTGCAACATGTGAGAGTGTACTGTGAAAAGAACTAGTCCCTGTAATATTGCCTTCAGAGCTCATTGTGTGCAGATTTTATTTGAAAGGGTTGTAAAGGAGTGTGTAGAATATGCTATGATAGCAAGAACAAGTGTTTTGGAGTTGATTCTTGAATATGGAATTGGCTCTCTTTGGAGAAATCTAACCAGCAGATTTGGGAGATGAGATATACAATTCACGTTCCAATGAAACAGCAGCAGCAAACTGAGGACGTATGAGGCGTGTATGTGGAGGGCAGTGAGAATGCCACCGTCAAGGACTGAAATTGTTTTGATTGGGCTAGTTAATGGCAACCAACACACGGTGTTCTTGCTTGAAACCTGTTGCTTTGGAGTAGAATTTGTTTTGGTTTTCAATGTCGTTTTCATTTTTACCAGTTTTTTTTTCTTGAATTTCGCTAAGTTCCCGATTAGGAACGAAAAACGTAATTTTGCGAAAAGGGGAAGTAATTCAGATTTGTGTAGTTTTGGACAGCATAAAAAATTATTATTGGTCCAGATGAGCGATCTCAATGGCAGGATCTAGAACCTTTCTATTGTTTAAAAGTTCGTACACGAAATAGGAGATGCGAGATTTCCGGATTTGGATAATGCAGAAATCCGGGGAGGTACCCCCGGAACGAGTTACGATATAACTACATTGAAAGTTTAACTTGAATAAAGAATATAAATTCAAGATAATAGGAATGTACCAGCACCTTCACTGATTGCCTGTTGGAGTCTCTGTTCAAGCATTTCTGGGGTGGAATAGTCTGGAAGCTTTAAGTAGTTGGCACAAGTCATCACACTTGGTAAATAATCGTCTGGCTTCAAGCCACCCTCTTCTCTCTTTAAAACAACTGTGAATTCAGGCTTGAGCTTTTTGAAACCTCCAATTGGTAATCTTGGTGACCCAGTCAAAAACTGAAGGAACAAACGACGCTTAGAATCATCGAATCTAACCAGAAGTGCAACCAAGTTTTGGATTGTAGGTGATTCCAAACTATAACCATGTGCAGCATGAATTGAAGAAACAATTGTTTCATATGACCAATCTTCCTCAGTCTTACCTAAAAGCTGAACAAGTTCTTCTGCAGAAAAAATGGCCATTGCAAAGAAAGGGAAAACTTCAGAAAATCCAACAATAAATGATTCAATCTGTTCCTTGACACCTGATCCAATTGAAAAATCAACAACCTTATCAATGTAGTCATCCAAGTTTTCCCTTGTCACAGGAATATTGATACCATTCTCTTTCAACTCTATCTTTTCATTTCCAGGTAATGTAAAAGTGATTTCCAAATCTTCAACCTCTGATCTGTGTTCTTTGATGAACTTCAATGAATCATATAATGGCTTGTCAACATATTTCAACTTCTCAAATGCGACAGATGAAGGGATAGTATAGTCTTGGTCAGTTATGTGCAAATGTGCCAATTCGAAAAACATCTTGTTAAAATTCATATCAACAATCCTGTTATCTAATAGAGCTCTGGCAACAAATTTACCAAGATATTTGAAGTGTTTGATTTTAGCAGCGTAATCACTATCTTTTGGGTTCAGAGCTTCTGGGAACAACCCGTTTTTATTTTGAACATATTCTTCCTGTTTATTTGAATAATCGTCTTGATCCTGTCTCCAGATTCCTAACTTCTTCTTAGCAAACGTATGTGACACACTTGCATAAAATTCCAAAGTTGGACCAAGTCCAGTACCAACTTCATCTGTAAACTCTATCTCAATAATGCTTGGATTTGATCCCAATTTATCCAACACTTTATAACAACTTTGTAATAAATGATTTCTTGATACTCTAACTTTGTGTCTTGTTGGTCTTCCAAGTGAAAGACTATCATTGCCATCTCTTGAATTTCCGTTGCTGCTTTGTTGTTCTTCATTGGTTTTGTTGTTCCACAGCTGAATCAGTCTGGAATATCCAAAGGATGTAGATTGCAAGAAGAAGATTCTTGTCTCTAAAGGAAACAAAAATGGATATTTTCTTGGAATATTGATGGACCAATTTGGTAATATTCCACTAGCAACAATCAATGGCTCTTCAAGCTGTCTATTTAATTTAGCTGTAAGTTTGAAGTTCAAAAATGAACTGGTTTTAGAGTCAAAGTCATGAAGAATCTTCAACAAATTCAACACACCAGTTGTAACTTCATTCTCTGCTGATGGATCTGATTCTTGTATATCATCAACCTCTGGGTATCTATCGTCAAATTCAGTAGGGTTTAGCTTTCCATCAACTTTTCTGAATTCTATCTCATGAACTTCTCTCCAAAATAGACTTGGATCAAAATTCTTATTTTTCTTCTGTGCCTGTTTATAAAGAGCTCCATATATTGTGGTGTCAGAATTGACTACTTCACCATTTACCAAAAATTCAATATACCAATCTTTCTTTTCTTCGGGCACTGCAACTCTTGTAGCAAATGAGAATGGATTCTCAACTCTTCTTTTCAAAAACGAACTAATGTTGAAAAAAGATGCAATTGCATGAACAAGAATAACGAATTGGGACATATCCTTGAACAAACCTTCTTCATCATCACCTGCAACTACCAATTTAAGTTTAAGTTGTTTGCCCAACGAATTTGCCTTGTTGTCATCCGATGTTAAACCAGAATGGATAATCTCAAATAATTCAGATCTTGTAAGTGCGTCTTGTAGTTTCTTGACAAAAGTTTTGAAAGATTCACCATGGAAAACATCTAGGAATGAATGTCTCGCTATTGAAGCTTCATTATAAAACTCTTCCTTATCAAACAAGTTGAATAGTACATCAATAATACCTGAACTGATCAATTCAAATCCAGATATGGTATAAACTTCATTTGTTAGAGCTTTGTTCAAGTTTTGCCATATTCTTATCCAGTCTTGATAAGTATAACTTTTGACCAAGCTGAAGTCACCCAAATCACCATTCAATTCATCCAATAATCTGAGATGTTCGAGCTTGGATGGAGATGATGCCTTTTTGGATAAATAAATCTGTTCTAGATGTGAAGCAGTTGCGACCAAATGCTTAACGAGTTTAGGAATTTTCAGTAGTTTGAACTGTGACGGTTGCTTCTTTGAATCTCTATCATTACGATAATGAGCATGTCCATCATACTCAGAATCATAGTCATCATAATCATCTTGAGAGTCAGAGTATTCAGAAGCCTCTTCCTGTGCGTCGTCCTTCTCATCTTCGTCATCACCCTCGCCGTCATTGAAAACATCTTCACCCTGTTGTGAAACAAATGCTTGTTCTTTGGCTCTTAAAACTTCAAGAAGAGAAGATGCATCTGAAAGTAATCCTTCTCTCTCGAATTCCTCTAAAAACAAACCAGTATCCCTTTTCACCAAAGAAATACTCAAAAGCAATGCACATAACAAGTTGAAATATGGTTTAGTGTCTGTTGAATCATCTGACCTGATGAGACTCTTATTTTGAATGACTATTGAAGCCAATAAAGGAGTTATGGATGTGACATTTTTCAATTGGTCATTCTTGATGGATTTGATTACCTTCATTAAACAAATCAAAACATGACGGCGAATATCAAAAACAACAGAAGATTGATAAACGTTGATCAGAAGGTTATATGTTTCAATGGTGAATTTGACGTATTGTTCCTGGATATCAGTATAATCTTTTTGCTTTCGTGATGATTTGGTTGTCAGCAGAGTTGTCTCTTCAGGTGGTAGCAAATTCCACAAAAGGTTCATTACTGAGATAATTAAATCTTTTGGAACACTCATCAAAGTTTCAATCGAAAGGGTTTCTTCTGTACCCTTTGAATATTGTGATAATGCTGATACTAATGAGGATATGATTTGGTCTGTCTGAATGATTGATTTGGCTAATGATTGATCCTCTGCACAGATCGTGAGAGTGTTGATCAACTTCAAATTTGTAGACAGACTTGTATCTGATGATGCTATGACAGAAATGATCTTAAGTAAAAGGTCATTATCAACCAACTTACTCAACAATTCGTTATTTCTAAAGTTACTAATGATCCTTGTGATGGCTAACCATGCACTTTCAAGCTCTTGAGTATCACTGAATTCAATAACAATTCTTTGTAAGGTTGGAAAAATCTCCTCCACGAGTTGGAATTGGGAAACTTTGATTGTCTTGACAGAATTTGCAACAACATCAACAGCTTTTCTTTGAGCATGGATGGTAAAAAAATCCAAATACATCAAACAAGCACTAAGACAATTTTTGGCAAAAATTGAAGCCCCACAAACTTTTGACATTAAGAATAGAGCTTGTAATGCCTGCTCAGCCAAATCGATATAACTTATTTCCATAAGCTTTGATTGTAATGCTTCAATAGCACCTGCCCGTTCAAGGTTGATAGAATAATCAATGTTGATCTCAAGGAAATTGTATAAGCAACGGCAAGCAACCAGTTGTAATTCCAACTCTTCCTGTAACTCGTTATCTGTTAAGATCTCCACTAAGGCTTTGGATAAGTCATGAACCGGTAAACTGCTCTGAACAGTGATTGTGTTAAGCATCAAAAGTCTCTCTGATATTTCATTCAATGTCTCTAAAACCAAATATGGATCATCTCTGTTTCTAAGTCCATCGATCAAGTTTTGGAAGACAGTACGCCCACTAGTACCATCTCTGGTTTGCATACTTCCAAACAGGCCCATCGCATCAGGAAAAATTCTTGCCATGTTCTCTGCCAATGCATTGTTTTCTGTATTAGGGGCGCCATTGGACAGGTTATCCAGAACGTTTCTCAAAATCTGAGCTGTGACGTTATTACCGTTACGGGCATTATGTTCTTGTTCGTGATCATGGTCTTCAATGTCATTGTCATCTTCATTGTCATTGTCATCGCCATCGTCGTGGCTTTCCATTTGCTCATCCTCATCAGCATCAGAGAGAGCATTGCGGCAAGACTCTGATGTTCTTTTATATTGATCTGACATTCTCAAAAGACTCTGCTCCTCCTCATCATGATCGTCCCGTTCCTCAGAACTGTTGTACTCTTCGTCGACCCACATTTCTCTGTCCTCCATATGGACATCCTCGTCTTCCCTGTTCTTTGGGGGCATTTTGAGAGTGATCCGTGGCTGTGTGGGCTCAGTAATGTTCGCAGTGGCTCTGAAATGCAATGATATGGGATCTCTGGCCTTTAATGGGGATTGCAAAGTGGACTCTTTCCAGTGTTGCGGCTACTTACCACTTTAACAATCTGATTAATCCAAAAACGGTCCCACAGGCAAATCAAGGTTTTCTGCCCTGGCCGCGAAAATCAGAAAAATTGTTTAGCTCATCGCATAAGAAAATTTTTGTAACACTAGTTTTTAACACAAACCACCAAAATACATACAAACACAGTGCATAATGCCTAGATCTAAACGTTCCAGATTGGTGACATTGGCCCAGACCGATAGAAAGGGAAAGGAGAACAAGGAAAGAATCTTCGATGAGGTCAGAGAGGCTCTCGATCAGTACAGATACGTCTGGTTATTCTTACTAGATGATGTTAGAACTCCAGTTTTACAAGAGATCAGACAAGAATGGACTGGTTCTAAACTAATTTTAGGTAAACGTCGTGTCTTGGAGAAGGCATTAGGAGACACTGTTGAAGAAGAGTACAAAGAAAACCTGCATAAATTTTCCAGATTGGCTACTGGTGTCTCTGGTCTATTATTCACCGATGAAGATGTTGATACTGTTACCCAATATTTCACCAGTTACTCCAAACAAGATTATTCCCGTGCAAATTCAAAGTCTCCTATCGACTTCACAATCCCAGCAGGTATTATCTATTCCAGAGGTGGTGAAATTCCAGTCGAAGACGATGTCCCAATGTCACATTCATTAGAAGAAACTTTAAGAAACAAATTTAAAATCCCAACCAAAATCAAAAGTGGTAAAATCACTATCGAGGAGCCATACCATGTTGTCAACAAAGGAGAGGTCCTTGATGTTAGAAAAGCTTTGATATTGAAACAATTTGGTATTGCTGCTTCTGAATTTAAGGTGAAAGCCAAAGCATATTACGATAATGAATCCTCAACTATTGAAACCGTTAATATCAACATTGAAGATGAGGAGTAGATAGAACAAAAATCAACATTGTACATTAGAATCGTTTGTTTGGATTGTAGAACACCAGTCTCTCAGTTTGTCTTTGTAAATCTGTTCAGCTTCTCCTAACGTAACCACTCCTAGCTTGTAAAGTTTGCTCAAGATCAAATCTTGGTTGAAACTCAGTGAATTATAAATATAAACATTGGGGAGCTCTCCAGATATCGTGTCAGTTTCCAACTTTGATACAAGCACCAGTAACTCCCTGGCACTCTCTATTTTTATGAGGTCTGTATCATCAACTGCAGCTATATACCTGATGCTTGACCTTTCAGAGCTTTCGGGAATTTGCAAATCACTGACTCCACAGACAATTAAGATCTGATTCTTTCCAAAATATTGACTCATGGCTAAATCCACAAACTCAGGATAGCTGTAGCCTAGATATGCCTTCATTATCTCGTGTAACCTTATGGTGTGAGGATGTTCTGTGTATTTTTTTTTCAGTTTCGACCTTTTTTTTTTCACTTCAAGTAGAGGAAAAGGCATAATACTCGCTTCAGCTCAACTCTGACTAGAATGCTGTTTCGTGGTATCTTATCCAGCTCGAGAGTGCTTAGTCGCACTACTCCCCTGTACAGATCAAGAGCTCTATACTCAACAACAACCACTACAACCACAGAACAACAACCATCAACCATAACTCCAGAAGCTGAACTAAAAACTGATTCTTCTCTTCCTGAAGTTTCCCAAGAAGAGTCACCAGAATCTCAAGAAGAGTTTGATTATTTCACCCAATTACACTTGAATGCATCAAGATTGAAACCAAGCGATGAAAAAGCTCTAGATCGTCAAGTATATGAAGTTATTACAGGTGAAACCACGAGTCCGTTGACAGAAACTTTACACAAGAACAAAGAGTTGGTATCTGAGTTAAAATCTTTCGTTGAAGAGTTCACACTAGATGTGAATAAACATAAGGTCAGAAGCACACAATCCAATACTGGCTCTCAAGTAAACAAATATCCAAGACTTGAACAATCCATTCCAGAAGAACCATATACTGAACAAGAACTTTTCTTGCGTCGCCAATTCTCAACCAGTCTATTTTCAAAATTAGGTGCAGATGTCACTGATGTATACACTCCTCACAAGGAAGTGTTTTACCCTACAAAAGCCAAAAACCTATCCATTTCAAAACTATTGGCTGCTGGTTGTCATTTAGGCCATGCCAGATCGTTATATAGATCTTCAAACCAACCTTACATTTATGGTGAATATAAAGGAATTCATATCATCGATCTTGAGCAAACATTAACACATTTGAAAAAGGCAGCTAAAGTGATTGAAGGTGTCGCTGCAAAAGGTGGTCTCATTTTATATGTTGGTACAAGAGAAGGTCAATCTAGATCATTAGAAGTTGCAGCCCAAAGATCGAATGGCTACTATGTCACTAAGAAATGGGTTGCTGGTACTTTAACAAATGCTACTGAAATTTCTACTTGGGAAAGAAAAGAAGTTGATCTTGGTGATCAGCCAACAAACAGACAATTAAGTCCATCAGAATCTAAACACATTGTTAAACCTGATTTGATTGTTGTTTTGAACCCAACTGAGAACAGAGTCTTATTAGCAGAAGCAATCCAAACTAGAGTTCCAACCATTGGTATAATTGATACTGATTCTGAGCCTAGTTTGGTCACTTACCCAATTCCAGCAAATGATGATTCCATTAGATCTACCACTTTGATAGCTGGTGTCTTATCAAAGGCTGCTGAAGTTGGCTACAAAACCAGATTAGCTACTTTTGCAAAGTACAAGCAAGAACAAAATACAGTTCCAGCTACTGAAGAAGAAGCTACTTTGTAAATATAAATTATTAGAGAAATGTGTACATAAATAAAATCTTTGAAATAATTCAATCTTGAAGTGTATTAAAAAAATTGAATTTGTAGAGTTTATTATTTTTGATGTTTTGTTTTAGATATTGAATAAGGGTTGTATAAGACTCGTATGAGCCCTATCGCTCTATTCATGACATGCGGTTCATCTATTTGATTAGTTGTTTTTCTTGTGTTCTTCTGTTTCAAATTCTTCATCGTCAGAATCTTCATCATCGGAACGTTCATCAGCGGCAATACCAGTGAACAACATTCTGTATAAGATTCTAAAAATCAAAAACAACCAGTATAGATTCAATAGTTGTAATGAAAAAATTAAACTGAAGATAATTGGCTGAGAAATCCAGCATTTGTACTGTTGGGTAGCAAAGTTTAAAACATAGGTACCGACATAAGGGAATTCAGTGATCAAAGAGATCAAAACATAAATATTAACAATATGTCTCAAATAAACCCATGCAATGATGAATAAAACAAACCAATAATGACTTAATGGGGAGTCAATATAGTTCAAAATTTTGGAAACTGCCAAAAAAAAATCAGAAACATCCATTGTAATGTAAATTGTCAATCCAATTTTAGTGAAATGGAACACATAAGACAACCAGATAGATAGGATGGTGACTATGTGATGAATAACCAATTCTTGATAATCTTTTCTAGGCTTTTCAATTTGTAACACGAAGATACAAGATTGTTGAGCCCAAAATGCAGCTTGTAAAAGATAGAAAATTTTGAACAAACGTTCATTTGTGAAGTCTGGATAAGAGAGATACATGGTATCAGTTCTGAAAAACCATAGATCTGAATGATACATGATGTATAAACCAAATGGCCCGGATAAAGAATAATAGACTGCAGCGTATGCTTGTTCCATGAATCTTTTCATTTTAGAGGTTTTCTTCAAACCTGCTAATCTAGCCAATGGTTTGATAAGAACCTGCATGACGAATTCTCTGAAAAAGGTGAAGAAGGCCATATGGAAAATAACAAATGAGATGTCTTTGATACCTTTACCGTATTGATCTGTTTCGCCAATCTGGTAGGAAATTGCAACAAATTGATGTAGCGGGTTAGATGGTGAGTAGTTACCCGATAACAAGTAAGACCCCCAAAAGAGGATCAATATGAGGGCAGGAGTTATCCATGTGTGCCTATAGTTCAATTCCTTGAATGCAGTCCATATTTTGCTAGCAATTTCAGAATCGGTCTTAGAGACTTTGGAAAGGTCTGATATTCTTGATGTTGAAGCGGCTTTGGAGTCTCTAGATTCAGAGATTGTGGAAAACCCACTCACTCTCGTATCACCGAGGTCAATGTTCCCAATCGAGGATGTTCTTCTGCTTCTCGTGGCCTTGGACATGAGTTTACAATTTACTTCTCAACAAAACACGGACCGGTTCGAACGTAGAAACTTTGAGATTCTTTTGTTTACAATTTGAAAAAAAAAAGGAGAATGCGAGTTCTCAAGTCTGCAGTTCGAAACTGAGAGGAGGTATAATTTTGATTTCTCTTCTCATTCAGGGTAACTCCATGGATGATGGAGGCTTTGTGATAACTGATCAAGTTTTAAACTATTTAAATACAACATAAGTTTACATTTCACCTTTCAATTGATCCACACTGTTTCCAATGACTGGCTCCGCAATTGAACGTGCTGTTAACAAGGCCACAGATGCTACGCTTCTTCAAGACAACTGGGAGTATATTTTAAATGTGTGTGATAAAGTAGTTGAGGATCCTGAAGATGGCGTAAAACAAGTCATTGATCTCATGAGCCAAAGGCTACAGCAGAGAGACGCAAATGTCCAATTGAGAACTCTTTCACTTCTAACTTCGGTTGCTGAAAACTGTGGATCTAGAGCCAAACAGGAGATTGCAACTAAATCATTTACTGGTCTATTATTATCCAAGCTAAAAGACCACTCAGTTCACAATGATATCAAAATTAAAGTTGTTCAGGTCATTACCCAATTGTCCCGTTCTTTTTCAGATGATCCATCTCTGAAACCAATTCAAACTGCATATAAAGAAGTGAAGAGTAAATACTCTCAATACTTTCCTCCGGACAAGCCTCAAAAACAAAACATGTCTTTGACTGATAGACAGCGCGAAGAAGAAGATTTGAAAGCTGCTATTGAACTGTCACTCAAAGATTCACAACAGCAACAGTCTTATCAGTCATACCAGCAACCTCAAGTACAACAGGGAAATCAACCGCAAGATCAATCCCAAGAGTTGCAATCACAACAAGCTGCTCCACCACCATCTGCAGCACCACAACAACCTGAGCAGCAGACATTTTCGAGAGTTCGTGCCTTGTATGACTCCTTCAGTGAAGACCCAGCAGATTTGAAGTTTCGCAAAGGCGACATTATTACTGTACTGGAAAGGGTTTATAAGGATTGGGGTAAAGGGTCCTTGCGTGGAGTGATTGGTTTATTTCCTTTCAACTATGTAACTCCCTTATATGATCCAACACCTGAAGAGCTTGCGAAAGAAGTGGAGTTAGAAAGCCAAATTCTGTCTAAATCAAGACAAGTTGAAAAACTTTTATCTCTATTGACAAATGTTCAATCATCTGAAGAGGGGTTCGCACTGACTAATAGTGATGAGTTCAGACAGTTGTATCAAGACATAGCTCTAGTCAAGCCAGAACTCTCCACATTAATCGATAAATATAGACAAAGAAAAGACGATTTATTGGATCTACATAGAAAAGTGAAAGAAGCTTCTTCTGTTTATGAAGATTTGACAGATCCATTGAAATATCAATACCAACAGCCCCAACAGCAGTACTATCAACAGCCCCAACAACCTCAACAGCAGCAAACACAAACTTCCCACTCCCCACAAGTTTCACAGCCTACGGCCCAACCTGTGAACGTTTATGCTCTCTCAAATCCGAACAATTACTCACAACCACCACCCCAACAACCACAAATTCCAGTCAATAACCAACCAACAGCTCCAGCATATACAGCAGCACCAACATCTCAACAAGCAACTGCTGGTCAGCCTACATACCAACCATATCAATCACCATCAAATGCGGGACCCCCACCAATTCCTCAAACTGTGAGCTACCCAACCCAGCAAACTTCCTCAAATCCAACTCCATATCCTCAATACTGATTACTGATATATTTAGTTTTATATAGACCCAAATCAATGGTTATAACAGTTTAATCTGGTAACAAAGAAGCTGAAGCATATGTAGAATTGCAAGCCCTGGTCTTTTTCGCGGGGTTTCTCAAATCTCGAATGTGTATCACCAAAATACCTAAGGTAACTAACAATTGATAAATTTGTAACTGAACATCATGTCTAGTCTTGATACCATCATAAAGTCCATTATAGAGGATACTCCATCGGCTGAGGTATGTTGATTTTCAATTGTATTCTCGAAGGACGCAAATACTAACACATCTTAGGT
Organism: Gotozyma montana; assembly: GCA_003706615.3. NCBI lineage: Eukaryota > Fungi > Ascomycota > Saccharomycetes > Phaffomycetales > Phaffomycetaceae > Gotozyma > Gotozyma montana. The sequence goes on from PPLU03000010.1 coordinate 399,281, forward strand.
TTCCAACGTTGTCAATGGTAAGTTTGATCTAGCCCTTAATTTCCATACAAACATTGAAGAATACTAACGTCATATAGATTTGAAACTCATTGTGGATAAAAACATCTCTTATGAGATAGAAGAAGCTTTGTCTAAATATAATGTTGAAAATAACATTGCCATTTCTTTAGAGAACGGTACAGATGATATAATTCTTTCAAAATACAACAAGGAATCAGACGATACATTTGTTGATTTTGCAAAGGGTTATCGTGTTAAAGTTGATCATATCAAGAAAAGAGCAATTTCTGTAGACAGTGTTGAAAAAGATGAACAATTGAGTGCAATTTATAATGATTTGTTGGATTATGTTGATGGGAAATATCCAAACGTTGTCAAGTATGGCGTTTTCAAAGATAGTGATGATGACTTCAAGATCATCATTGTTGGAGAGAAGAACAGTCCTGCAAACTTCTGGAATGGTCGTTGGGTTAGTCAGTATACTTTTACAGGAAGTGAATTGAAAGGAGAAATCAAAATTGATGTACACTACTATGAGGATGGTAATGTCAGATTGCAAAATTCAGAAACTATAGAACCTGTGAAGGCCTCGTTGAAAACATTGACTGATCAAATCAGCAAAGTTGAAGATACTTTCCAAACCAAATTGAACAAAGCATTCGTTGATCTAAATGATAACAAATTTAAAAATTTGAGAAGACAATTGCCAGTGACTAGATCTAAGATCAACTGGGGTAAAGCAATTGGAAACTATAGACTTGGTAAGGATGTTGCAAAATAAGATACTGGATAACTTTGGTATGGAAGATGATAGGAGTGTTTAAAATATTTTAAATAACGTATAAATAATGAAGAAGGTAAGTAGAGCTATCCCAACATATCTCCAAACTGAGTTCCCACTCTGCATGGACCTCGTTAGACCCGCTGAGGATTCTTTTATGTTACTGAAGAGTTGGGAAACGTTGTTTTGGATGGAGTCTATTAAGGAGCTGTCTTGATGGGCAATGTCTTGAACATCCTGGTTGATGGTTCTAAATGTTGATAGTTTTGAGGCGAGTTCATTGAATCTGTTGTTATTCTTAATTAAAGCCGTTAGTATCTAGTGATGAGGCATTGCTGTACTGCTTGTTACCACTTACCTCCTGTTCTATCTGATTATATCTGGACATTTCTGACTTTGTTGATGTTGCGCTATTTGTGTCTACCCTTCGTTTTGATTTGATTTTGTTTTCATTTTTGTCTCCAAAATTAGCGAAAAATGGTTTGGGCTATACATAACTAGTAGTACTACAATGAAAAGGTTAAAAGAATGCTATTTAATTGTTAGAAAGTGTTTAAAATAATAAGAGCTGATAATCCAGTTCAGAAAAAGCATAAGTTCAGAGTAGATCTTGGTGTAAGTTTTTGAATCCTCATAAAGAATAGGACTAGGCGAACTGTTTTCATCAAGATATGCTAATTTTGAAAAAGATTACTTTCCCACTAAAACTATTAGACGTACGATGCAAAAACCTGAATTTGTTAGTTTTTTGTTTCAAGAAACATTCCAAACACCATATGTAAATTTGCAAGACAATTTTCAGAAAGACTAATACATGTATTCACATAACACTGCTAAGCTTTAAATAGACCGGCGAAAGTCCAAGTCAAAACAGTTTCGAACGCAAATTATATCATCACTAAGAGTCTTGCATACATTGGCACATCATTGAGAGAACTTACTTGCTTCAAGAAGAAACCATTGGACCTCTTAACAACTGCAAAAAGATCAATTGGTTATGTAAAGTGAATACAAAAGAGAAAAGAATTTTTGTTAAGAAAATTTTAAATATAATTAGGGCTATTGATTATTTGTTGGATCACGTGATATATTTAGGGCTACACACTGAAAGTTGTAACAAACACCCATTCACCTCTACTGAGAATTATTTTCGCGCAACAGTCACGTTTCATTTTTCTGAGTCTGGAAAATCTCGAAAACATAAAATACAATTTTCACAAAACTAAAAGTTAACATCTATCACAGCATAATATACCAAAGATGTCTACTCAAACCTCTGTTAAAGCCTCCAACTGGAGATTAGTTGAAGTCGGCCGTGTTGTCTTAGTCAACAAAGGTTCTTCCGAAGGCAAATTAGCCACCATTGTTGAAATCATTGATCACAAAAGAGTATGTTTACCAACAGAAGAGATGAAAAGTGAGAGTTTTTGAAGAGAAATAGGAAAGAAGAAATACAGCACCAGCAGCATCCATCAAACAAAGCATATCCAATATCCTAGACTAATGCATCTATTATCATAGACTATCAATCAAATTTTGTTTACCAAAAACATCACATATTCAAATGAGAAACCCATATTGAAATTAATTCTAAAGAAAGATCATAAAGCACTTTTCCTATCACAGAAGAATGGACTCAACTCATTAGAGGTAAGACATTTGAGGATTCCTTCACTGCACCTAGTCTATAACTCTTCACTTACTAACTTTTCACTCTATTATATTTTTAAAATTAAAATCAGAATACTAACTTATTACTACAGGTTTTAGTTGATGGTCCATCTACCGGTGTCCCAAGACAATCTATCTCATTAGCTCACGTTGTCTTGACCCCATTAACCTTCGCTTTACCAAGAGGTGCCAAATCCGCCACTGTTCAAAAGAAATTCGAAGCTGCTGAAATCAGTTCTAAATGGGCTGCTTCATCATGGGCCAAGAAAATCGCTCAAAGACAAAGAAGAAGTGCTTTGACTGATTTCGAAAGATTCCAAGTCTTGGTCTTGAGAAAACAAAAGAGATTTGCTGTCAAAAAAGCTTTGGCTAAAGCTTAAGTTAGCTCAAAAAATGTAAAAAAGAAATAATGATCATATATAATAAAGGTTCTTCTATGTGGTTTTGAAATATACCAGATACAGTATATCCGTAGTTTATATGATTAGCTTGAGTTTTGAAATCTGGTTATGTTAAAAATTATTATGTGTGAACGCTGAATTCTCGAAACTGTCGTTCGAATGGATTACATTAAATTTATTTATCTTGCAACTCATTTATTATGCTAGCGAAAAAATAGAAGAAAATATCATTAATGATGCTGCTGGCCACTGCTCATTGCATTCTGTAAAGCCTGTAGCAACAAGTCAGGGTTCTGTCTTGTTTGCGGATTTGATTCAATAATATTATTTACCAGTTGTAACTGGGTAGGGTCAAACTGGGATAAGAATTCAGATCCTGGTGCAAATCCTGTATTTCGTACTGTATCAGGTTGATAATCTGACGTTGGATCATATCCCAAATCTTGTGTTTTGTTTTTCAAGTTAGATAAGGCTTCCTGTTTGATGATAAAAACAACGTAGATTTTTTTAGATGAAGTATCAAATTTGGAATCACGGAAATGGCTCAAAAAATTTGGCTTTGTCTTGAACAGGGTGAACAGATAGATGTCTTTTATATGAGAAGTTTTGTTAGGAACCACTCCAAACTTATTTTTTGAATGGAAATAATCAAACAGTTTGTTGAAATTTTTTTCATTGCCCAAGTTCTTTAATTCAAATAATATTAGTCTTCTCGATTTAGCAACATCGAATATATACTTGTCAGCTTTTTTGGCATCTAGTCTTCCTTCAATCATTAGCGGAAGATTAGTGTCAATCAGATGTTCAGAAACTTTAGAATATTCCTTTCCTGTTAATGTTTTACCAGCTAAGGTTAAAGAACTATCAAAATTTGTGATCCCAGTGAAAATAGTCTGCCCTTCCCAAATAGGTAGATGTTGCTCATCCGATGATTTGGCAGTAACCGATGCAGTAGGATCATACTCATCGTTTTGAGTTTCTATCTTTTTGGAAGTTTCTGGTTTTTCTCCTAGAATAGCGTCGAGCTCATCATCTTCAAGTTCATTGTTAATGTTACCGGAATGTTCATTATTCTGTGCGATGCTAGTTGATTCACCAAAATCTTCTGTAAATCCTGGATCATCGAAATTTTCACCAATGTTTGAATATATCGAGTTCTTATGTTCTGAAGTGTCAATGATCTTTTCGTCTTTGTTGAACTTTTTTTCATCAGAATCAACACTCACCCCCACATTAAAGTCAAACTGCTGAGACCCTGTACTATCTTCATTTTCAAGTACAATATCTCCTTTATGTGTTCTTCTGATATTTGAAACTACTGATTTTTCTAAAGTAGCCAGAGTAGTTGATTCTTTGATGGCCTCTTCTTTCTCTTTTTTCAAGTCTGGATTTAGTAACTCGTTGACTTGCATTCTCACCAATTTGTGGAAAGGAATTGATTTGTTGATGATAGACGTTCTTAGTTTCGTGTTTTTGATGTCCTTGACGTTTGAAAATATTCTGAGAGATACTTCTTTATAGTCTTTACCTAACTTTAAAGTTTCTCTGTCATGATAACAATCAAACAATTCATCTTCCAATTTTGTGGCCCATTTATTAGCAACTTCTTTGATGGAGCCCGTCTCATTAGAGATTGATTTACCTTCAAGCAGCTTTTCAAACATACCTTCAAATCTTCTAGTAACAGCAGCTCTTGCCTTCTGTTCGAGTTCATCGAGGTTGATGGACACTGAACTATTTCTTTTCTGCACCTTGTTCTTCTTCTCCGTTTTTGGTGTTGTTGAATTAGTTCTGGTTCTTGAGCTAGAGATCGAGCCACTTTCTCTCTTTCTTTTGGATCCAGTCGAAGAGGAATCTTTCTCCTGGTGATCTTCATCAGCATCAACGTCAGATAATTCATCGTCTTGCTCGATATCACTATCGTCAATCTCCTTGAATTCAACATCGTCGTTGTCACCATGAGCGTTCAGTTCAGCTGGTTCCTTCTTCGGTTTTTGATCTGCTGCTACCTTTCTCTTCTTCTCCTGAATGTATGGTTTAGGATCAATTTTAAATTTCAGGGATTTGTAGTAAGGGTTCGAAGGTTCACAAATATTACATTTATGGATATCAGGAACAACATCAGGGGTTTCCAGAATACATTCATTATGTTGCCATGACTCACAAGAATCACACTGTATCATCTCTCTTTCATCTTCGTCCTCGTCATAGTTTTCATTGGTGGTACCACAGACTGTACATAGAACCTGGTCAGGTTCGATTTGGTACTTTTCTCTGTTATCTTCTTTCAGCTTTTCACGAAGCAGTCTTTCCGATTCAGCTTTCTGAGCCTCCACGCGCTCATTACGGCCCTTGTTGCTACGCGCAGACCGACGTACTCCGCTCATTACGATCAATTGTCAATGTAATTGAGTGTTTACAATTAACCGCTCACACACAAAACAATAAACAAAATTTATTTGAAGAGTCTACATTCCGGGAATGTGTCCTCGGTATTTCCCAATCAAGAATACTTCTATATTAGGTAGTTTCGCTATATCTTTTTTTTTATCTCCTATTTTTCCTCTTTTCTTTTTTGGAAAATCAAATACAAAAATTTGAACAGAAATAAAAACAAATATTTCCTCTGTTCATACTCTTATCGTTTTGACACCCACAATTGTTCCGTTTATTTCACTTCTCAGTGTCACCCAACTCGATAATAGATATCCTACACTTGACCCATTCACCTCATTTTATAGATCCTCCCTTCACTTATAACCGCGCGCATCGGTTTAAGTCATTTCAAGGCAGTACCGACTAATTAATAATTGATCATTGTGACAATCCACCAATCTCATACTCATTCACTCAAATATGTCCAAAAGGTACATCAAATTGGTTCAGGACTATTTTCTAGAAGAAAGACCTGCGGGTTCTACTCTAGGTGACTTGACGTTTGACTTGAATCCTATGACTTCCATCAATAAATTGAGAAATCATGAATTTACCGCATTCGAAGTGATACATTATTCAGTTTTATCGTCATTCATAGCATTTACATTCATCATTCATCCGGCAGATATCCTCATCAGAATCATTGCCCTTTCATTCTTCATTTTTTTGCTACTCGTTCCTCTAACTTCCCAGTTTTTTTTATATGGTCTACCCGTTTTGACCTGGGTGTTCTTTTTCTTCACATCTTCTAACATTTCTAAAGATTATAGACCTCCAATTTCAGTTAAAGTTCTCCCTGGTATTGAAACCATCTTATATGGGGATAACTTGTCACAGTTGATCGCGACTTCCACTAATGCATTTTTGGATATCATGGCTTGGTTACCTTACGGTATCATCCATTTTTCCTTTCCATTCGTCGTTGCAGGTCTAGTTTTCTTATTTGGACCACCAACGGCTCTTAGATCCTTTGGCCTAGCATTTGGTTACATGAATTTAACTGGTGTTGTCATTCAGTTGCTGTTCCCTGCTGCTCCTCCTTGGTATAAAATATTACATGGTTTAGATCCTGCCAATTACGGAATGCTGGGTTCTCCAGGGGGTTTGGCTCGTATTGATACATTATTGCATTTGGATTTATACACTACCAATTTTTCTAAAAACTCACCAGTTGTTTTTGGGGCCTTCCCATCTTTACATAGTGGCTCAGCTACTATGAGCGCATTATTCCTGATGTACCTTTTCCCAAGATTTACACCAGTTTGGTTCGGTTACGTTTTATGGTTATGGTGGAGTACAATGTATTTGACTCACCATTATTTCATCGACGTTATTGTCGGGTCTTCATTGTCGATGCTTGTTTTTTTCATTGTTAAATACACCAAACTTCCAGCAATCAATCCAGTCTATAAAACAAGATGGTCATATTCCAAGATTACATATTTTGATATCAACAAAAGTGATCCTATTTCACTATCTTCAGACATTGAATCTACAACAGAATTAGAACTTGATAACTTGGAAGAATCTACTGTTGGAAGATCAAGAGGTTCGACAGTAAGAATAAATGGTGCATCTAGACTGAGAACTACACCTTTAATAGCTTCTTCGCCTGTTATAACTCTTCCATCTTTGACAGCAGATGATTCAGACTCATCTCCTGAAGTTTTTGATTTAGACGTTCCTAGATCTGCATCTAGATCATCAAACACTTCCGTTGAAAGTCAATTTGATCTATCAACTGGCCCAAGCACAAATTTAACTCAAGTTAAATCAAAGTAATAATATCCTAATGACTAATTTTAATTTAATTTAAATATAATGATACATTTTCACCTATCTATACACTTCTTCTATTGACTGTAGATTGTGCAAATTGTATCAAAACTCTATACGCAAAAATTCAAATCAAAAAAAAATCTTTATTGAGGATACAATTAATCAAAGAACTTGAGCGAACCCTTTACAAAGTCATTAGGGTGAACTTCCTCATTCTTGACTTCATCATTGAAAAATTCCAATTTATATTGGAGGTTTTCTTCAAACCATCCTCTCTTGCTCAAAATCTCTTTCATTGGCATGCCCGCAACTGGGAAGAAGTAAGTAAGTCCACAATAAACAACAAAACTAGCAATATATCCACTAAAGAAAGATAGATTGTAGACATAAGTTGCACCAATTGGAACTTCTCTTCCAACGGCACCTGCAAACCCAACAACATTAGGCAAGATTCCACAAATGTAAGCAACATATGCTCTCCAGTTAATACCGTACTTGTTGTATGAATAGTTCATTGATGATGAATTGGAATAAAGGTGAAACACATTGATGTAACCTCTTCTGACAACTGTGTAGTCAGCCGCAATGACACCTGCAATAGCACTCAAGAAAACGGAATAAGCTGAAAGATAAGTTGTGAAATTTGCAGAACTTGTAAAAAAATTCCAAGGGCATACGCAAAATGCAATAGCAGCACAAATAAACCCACCACGACGAATGTTTATGAATTTAGGGAATAATGCAGATCCATCAGTACCTGCAGAGATGGAGTTCGCAGAAATATTAGTACCAACCTGAGCAATGGCGAATGCAAACGATATAAAGAAAACACCAGCTCTATCACCGGATGAATAATTTTCAACATAACGACCTAGTAAGTCTAGTGGGGACCAGTAAGTCTCACCATACATTTGTGTTGATGCAGAAGATGCTAAAATACCAATCAATGAAGTCAATGCAAAAGTTGTAGGAATGGCAATCAATTGTGAAAGTGAAGAAGATGATGGTTTTTTAGCCAATCTTGAAAAATCTGGTGCATTAACAATGAAAGTTGAGAAATTGGCTAATGCACTCATTGTAGAGTTGATAAATGCCCATGCGTGATCCGATTGTGATAACTCAGTCTTTTTATGAATAACTGGACCAATACCTCCGGCTCTCACAATAGTCCAGACTAGGAATGCAACACCTGCAGTTGAACACAAATAAGCCTTAACGGTAAATAAATGACGAATAGTTTGTGGTCTAAAGTAAATGAATGGTAATGAGAAGAGACAAAACAGGAAGAACGATAAAAATTGAAATGTTGTTGTTCCTGATCCTTCAATACCATTATGAATTCTAGTATCTAAGTCAGCACCAAATATGGATTTTAACATTAACTGAACACATTGACCACCAATCCAAGCTTGCACGGAATACCAAACACAAGCCATAACAACTCTGTTTAGCACAGGCCAGATGGAACCAAAAGTACCAAAACTTGCTCTGCAACTGACTGGGAATGAGATGTGATAGTGAGAACCAACTCTTTGTGAAATGAAAACGAACATGGACAAAAATCCATAACCCATCCAAACAGAGATCCAAGTTTCCCACCAAGAAAGGCCAGCTTGAACACCAGTCGCTGCGATTTGCCATGTATTCACATTGAAAGATTCAGAAATCCATAAAAACACAAAATTATACCAGTCCCATGGTCTATCTTCTTCATCAAGTACTGGCTGTAAATCTCTATTCACCAAAAATGCTTGACTTGTGGACAAACCTTCATCTTGTAAGGATATACTTTTGATTAGCTTTCTAGCTCTTTGACGTAAAGTCGGTCTATCATCAGTGAGTAAATTGGTTTGATCAGAACGATCTTCAGAGACTATATCGAATGTAGTGACTTTTTCACTGAATGATGATTCTTTGGAAGCCATATTCAATCGTGATGATATGAGCCTATTCGGGCCTATTGATGTAGGAAAGGCGAAGAGAGGACTCGATATGCCATTTTATACAAAATCAAACTAGAAAGAGAGATATCATATTTTTTTATCACACGACCTCATCAAAAAAAAATTTTACAAGTATGTAATTGATTGTGCATCTTCTCAAAAAGCCGAACGGAGATTCTTTGAAGGGCCCAGAATTATGTGTCAAGAGTCAGGTCTCAAGATTCGACTGTCTGTACCGTTAACAGGTTGTATAGTCTGTTGAATATTGTGTTAACTGACACATAAAATAAATGTTTCTTTGTCCTCAACTCCACCGGAGATATCATTTCTCAAGTTCTCATCTCTTATCACCAAAAGAATATCGTTCTCTATACAAAAGAAGCAAAAAAAGGCTCAGTGCCTCATGATATTTTGCCAGCGGGAATTAGCTCGATTCGCGAAAAAACGAAACTTTAATCAGTTCTGCCAATTTTTACGTGAAATTGTGGGCCAACGGTAAAAAATATTAGCTATTGCTACAAGTCATTGACAGGAAAATTCATATTAATTCAAAAAAAACATAACAGACTTACTATTAAAGCTAAAACGAAAGATATATTCTATGGAAGTATTGACTCTTGAGAGACTCCAAAAACAGAACAGCTAAACCAACTTCAAAACAATTCAATGAAGTAACGAAGGAAATCTGTGTCTAAGAGCAGATTCGTAATCATTAGGATGTTTCTCATTCAACGAATTACTGAAATCAGGATCATCTTCGTTAAGGAAATCTTCAAACCATCCTGGTGTCTTAAGTATGTTTTTAACTGGCATACCTTTGACTGGGAAAAATTGGATCAATAGAGTGTAGACAGAGAAAGCTGTAACAAACCCTGATAGATAGGAGATGTTGTAAACATAAGTAGCACCAATTGGAACTTCTCTTCCCACGGCACCAGCAAACCCAACAACATTTGGCAAAATACCACAAATATATGCGGCATAGGCTCTCCAGTTAACACCAAATCTGTTATATGAGTAGTTAGCTTCTGGTGCACTAGTGTAAAGATGGTAAATATTCAAATAACCTCTTCTAACAACAGTGTAGTCTGAAATAATAACACCAGCAATAGATGACAAAAAGACTGAGTAGGCAGATAAATAAGTTGTGAAATTAGCAGATGAGGTGAAGAAGTTCCATGGACAGACACAGAATGCGACTAAAGCACAGATGAACCCACCACGACGGATATTAATGAATCTTGGTAGCAAAGCAGCTCCATCAGTACCAGCTGAGATAGAGTTTGCAGAGATATTGGTACCGACTTGAGCTAAAGCAAAAGCAAAGGCAATGAAAAAAACACCAGCTCTGTCACCAGATGAATAATTCTCAACGTAACGTGTTAACAACTCCAATGGAGACCAGTATGTTTCACCATACATGACAGTTGAGGCAGAAGAAGCTAAGATACCAATCAATGATGTGATGGCAAAACATGTTGGGATGGCGATGAATTGAGAGATAGAAGATTGGTTTGGAGTTTTAGCCAATCTTGAAAAATCTGGAGAGTTGATGATAAGAGCTGCAAAATTGGCTAAACAGTTCATGGTGGAATTAACAAACTCCCAAGCATGATCACTACCTTTCAATGTAGTACTTTGCTTGATAACAGGTCCAATATCACCTGCTCTAACAAGTGTCCAAATCAAAAATCCGAACCCAGCAAAAGAACAAATGTAAGATTTAGCAGTGAATAAGTGACGAATGGTTTGTGGTTTTGTATAGATAAATGGCAATGAGAATAAACAGAATAAAAAGAAGGACAAAAACTGGAAAGTTGTTGTTCCTGAATTTGGAATACTATTGTGAATTCTAGTGTCCAAATCAGCTCCAAAAATTGCTTTTAACATTAGTTGAACACATTCACCACCAATCCAAGCTTGAACCGAGTACCAAATAATAGCCATAACGACTCTGTTCAGAATAGGCCAGATGGATCCAAAGATACCAAAACTTGCTCTGCAAGAAACTGGGAAAGAAATATGATAATGTGCACCAACTCTTTGGGTAGCATAAATGAAGAAACTGACCAGCAGATAACCAACCCAAACAGATAACCAAGTTTCCCACCATGATAAACCATTTTGGACCCCTGTTGCTGCAATCTGCCATGTGTTAACATTAAAAGAATCAGCGACCCAAAAGAAGACAAAGTTCCACCATCTCCAAGGTCTATTATCAATGTTTAAAACAGGTTGTAAATCCTGATTGATTAGGAATTGCTCTCCGAAAGTCAGATCAGAGTCTTTTTGTAAGTTGAAGAAATAAACGATCTTTCCTAAAAACGATCTTTCTTTCTCTTCAATCTCCAGGTAAGATGATGCTGTACCTTGATCCTGATCAAACTCTGACTTGGTTGTAGCAATGATCTTTTCTTCTTTGAAACTCATTTAAGTTCTTGCTATTCGATGATGAATGAGAAACAAACTTAATCCAGGGAATTTGGAATGTTTATATAGATATAAGTTAGTTTCGCAAGATTAGACAGTTGAGTGGAGATAAGGTTGTTTGATTGTTGTTATGTATCAGTAAACAGCTTTACGTGATATTTTTTCATGTCTCGGTATCTCGTGCTACGGGACCAATAAGCGTCGAACACAATGTGTCAAAGTACCTTATCAGGCACCAGTCACCGGATTCGCGCTAGGCAGAAGTGCCCTGCCTGACAGAAATTTTCCCTGCCTAGTTTTCCACCTGGAAAACTCCGTTCTGCCTAACCTTTCCCCGTAGATTCGGCGAAATGGAGGACTAAAAAGAAAAGAAAATGGAGACGGAGTTGGTTGATAATGAAAGAGATCTGAGACACCAATTTAAGTAAAAATTATACAAGTCAAGCTGGAGGCAGGGGCTTCAAGACGAACTACCAGATAGAGAATAGATTTTATTGGATTCGAATCTTCATTTCCTTCAATTAGTACAGGTATTTCGCCAAATACTCGATGTTCAGTGGAATGGAATGCAGTGGTATGCCCGGATTTGAGCGAGGTAACATCAGGACTCACCATATAGTAATACTATAGATAGTTCAGAATAAATTCTGATCAAAAATACACTATTGGTCAGTGAAGAATAAAGATGTGATTTGACGATAGCATAAGTCTTGTGCTACGAATTTTTTTCATGATAGTAAAGCTCTTCAAGCTGAAAATTGCAATCAAGTACCAGTTACTACTTCAAATACATATCTTGGCTCCCGAGATCTTTGGCTAGTTCTTGTCAGAACAATTATATTGAACGAGGAATACTGCTCAAAAATCATGCAATCTATTGACACTGTTGAATGTCTCAAGGATTAGAAAGTCCTCCTGTCAAAATCGCCTCATCTGGTGAAATACACGTAAAGCTCAATAGCTCAATTGTCACTGACAAATAACGATCTGACGATACTAGAATCGAGTATCTAGATAACAGTGAGCAGCTATTGGGACGATTGGTTGTAAATGTTTCAAATAAAAACTAACTTGGAGAAGTGTAAACTTAGCGCCATTACAAGTAATAAGATACCAGAATTCGGTACCTACCGCAGTAAAGGCAATCAACGCCGTAACGTTAGCTAATGTCAAAGTGAACACCCTCTGTAGGTATGGTATCAGACCATATAACTGCTCTTCTTTGAATTTGTCGTCAAACTATAACCTGTTTAGATTAGATTAGTACTACTACTAGCTATCTTCAAGGGAATTTCCATCAGGGTCGCCGTTTACAAAAACAGTTTTGAAGTTTCGAGTTAATTTTGACGCTAATATATTTAATATGAAGATAATTTTCTTGATCATGTCGTCGTATGTATGAGTGTAAGTGTCAACCGCGGCGTGTCAACGGAAAAGTCCATTGTTGATGGTTTTCTAGAAGCTAACTCTCCGTGGACCGTTCAACCCGTTTAATAAGTCAGATATCAAAGCTAGCCCTAAAATTAGTTGTGAAAAACTAGAAAGACTAAAACGCTTTAGTAACAGTCTGGTCACTCAAGCTCCCATTATCTCAATAATCACTGTCTAGATCATTATAAGCTTATTGATAAACTTTTTGGAATAATCATTTGAATTTGGACTAACAACACTTAACTGAACCCGTTACCTGTAAAAAATCCACTTGATTCTTTCTGGGGTTATTTGGGGAAGATTATATGGTTTTAGTAGCTTCATGTCCGCTCCAAGTTCAAGATTATTCAAATATTGAAGAATCTCACTGATTATACCAAGTCACCTGACCTCCAGCCAATAATGTACTGCGATTTCAAATCTCGAATTTTTTCACCAAAAACAAAAAAAAACAAAAAGCTGAACCTAATACTTGCAATCAAATTGAACTACAACAGAATCATGGTCCAATACATCTCTAAACCTGCCACCAAGATTATCCCACACTTTGGAAAAATCAACCTTTCCAACTTACTTTCATATGCTCCAAACTTAGCCTTATGGGGTGGTGCTGCTACTTTTGGTCTTTTCGCTTTCACTGAAGGTGTCCCAATTTTCCAAACTACTTTCTACCAAAAGATTCCATTCTTCGGTTCTCATTGGATTCACAACCCAGATCCTCAAGATTTGCCACAATAAGCGGATTATTTCATTCGTTATGGAGGGTTATTATGTTTTTTGAGGGTACTCCACAACCGTGTTCTTTTCATATTTTCAAATTAAAAAGAATCGCATTGTACTGAATCACCTGAGAAGAAGCAGAGAGAGAAGAAGTTTCAAGTTTACTCTATATAACGTGTTGTATCTTTAACATCTGTCGGTTATACGGTGTTACATTTTTTGTCAATAGTTTGGTGCACGTTTTATAGAAAGTAATTTTAAATTATTTATAGTCATATGAGAAATTGTAGTATTCGAGTGTTACTTAAAGGCGGAATTACAATAAAATCAAGTGCTAGTAATGTACAACCTCAATCATCATGATTGACGCTTAATGTCAAATTAAAACTCTATATCATGCTCAATTCAAATAACTAAAGAAAAGATATAATGTACCATCAAGGAAGCATTGTATCAATTCAATTCCATCTCAATCATGAGACTGATTCATCGTATTTTTCCAAATACACCAAATCTTGCTCCAACCACAACTTACCAATATATTCATTCGTCAAGGCAGTTAAATCATCGTACTCAATATATCTACCACGATCTCTTGGATCTGAAGAAGCACCTAGGATGTCATAACCACACCATAAATAACCTTTACATGGGGCATTCATTTGCCATGGACCTGCTGGTTCATTCTGTTTGTTTTCAATACGTCTATCCCCTCCTGGTGGAATCAAAACTGCATTGATACGAACAGGTTTGTCATACCACTCTGCCAATTCAGCAGCGTTTGAGAATTTATTCTTGATCTTCTCATGAGTAATGTCCTTGTCTTGTGTGTTTTTTACTTTGCAATTTTTCATTCCTGAGTTAATCCATAATAGAGTAAAATCATCATCACCACTCAAATGACCAGGATGAGTAGAGCAAATTTCATGAGCAATAGTATTTCTTGGACGTTGACTCATCGGGGTTAGTTCACCAACTGCAACAGTGTCATATTTGTTGAACTCATAGTTTTCATTACCTGAAATGGACTGACCTAACCAGAATAATTCTTTATCACCCCAAACTCTTGAACCCGCAGCAGCACTCCATAAGTTTAATTGTAGGGCGGTCAAAACACCAGTGAAATGAGTTGATCTTTTGATAGCCACCATTCCTGCTTCCATAGAGTGTTTAAATCTATGAGAAATATAACGATTATTTAATGTTAAGTTTCCAACTTTAGGTATATCAAACAAGGATTCATCAACGCCAGTAGGCATCAAAGATAAGAAATAGTTTGAGTCATGATGGGCAACTCTTGCAGATGTGAATCTATCTTTGAAAAACATGGTATCTGTTCTCTTGTAAGGTCCACTTTTGAAAAGTTCAATTGGTTTAACTAGGGGAACTGTGTCAGTATCCATCAAGATACTTTCATCAAACGAGTTGAATAAATATGCAATCAATTTGTTCGCAAATCCGTTAAAATTCTTTTGGTATTCAGGTCTAATACATCTTTTTGCATTAACAAACCAAACTTCTTGTTTTGGGAAATTGTGAGGGACATGTTTGCGGACTTTCTCATAAAGATGTAGAGGAACTTTAACATCATCTTCTCTTGCAGCTTTAATGATATTCTCTTGTGCCTCTTCACTTAAATCACCTTTATGCACCAACTGAATAGGGAGTTTATTGTTGAGAGCTCTCAAAACTCTTATTAAACCAATAACATCGGACTCAAATCTGGTTGCAACTGATAAAACAAGACCTTTGCCATTCAAAGCTTGTCTCCAGTCATTTAAGAAACAGTTTGAGTTTTTAGACATTCTTTTCAACAATTTAAGAGTTTGTTCTATTTTGTAATCGGACTCATCTTCCTGTTCTAGTCGTTTTTCTCTTTCATTTTCATAGACATCTTCAAAATTATTAAGTGGATTTTGCAGAGGTTCATCTTTATCATCATATCCATCATTAGGCACATAATTTGACATAGTTGGGATTCCGAAAACTTTTTCACCGTTCCAACGGGTAAACACTGGTAATTCCTTACTTAGCCAAGGAAACAATCTCTGCTCAATATCATGGCACTTGTTGATGGACTGATGACTTAATCCATCAAGATTTGGGTTTTCATTTCCAAACCAATCATTGAATAACTGAGAAGTTAAAGATGGATCATCGTTGAGGTAACATTTACCGTAAACTCTGAGATGAGTGACAGCATCAACCATCATCTGTTCAGCTTCTTTAGTCTTTGCCACCATTTTCTGAAACTCTACCTCGATTGACTTTTTTTCTTCTTCCGTTGGCTCCTTGTCGGAATCCTTCTTTAACTCTCCAATCTTGTCTTTGACATATCTATCGTGGTCAAATGCTTCCTTTTTGTAGTCCTTGTTCAGATCAAGAGCAAGATCCCAGTCATTGTTGGTGTTGTACAACTCGTTAAAGTAAACAGTGCACTTCTCTTGCAACGGCAGTCCGGCCAGCTTCTCTCCGTATTTATTGAGCATATATCTGTAGTGTGAGGAGATACTATCATCCTTATCGATCACGACGAGTTTACTCTCTAAGCCCTTGGAAGAGTTAGATAGTGTGAATAGCTGGGAACCTAGGACCAGAAAGAGAACAAAGAGCAGCACAGTCTTGAACTTTTGGGATGAGATAGGAACTGAGTTCCTAGCCCTAACCAGGTAGTGTGTAGCCCTGGAGTAGTTGATGCGAGGAAGCCCCATTGGCGGATGCTGGTTATTGAATCAGGAGGAAGATAAGGGTTATTTTTGCTCCAGTTCTTGACTAGTTGAAGAAAATGTTTGTGTGGCCTGCCTTGAAAAAAAAAAAGTCCAGGCCAGATCTACGAGGATATATATAATCAAGGTGGTGACCGCAAAGGAGCTGAGCCTCACCTTTGCCAGTCTTTAGGTTTCGGCCTTCAAAGTCTAAAGAGCTAATTGTATACAATAGAAGTGAATATTTTGAGCATCTAAAGACATCACGTGCGAGATGAGATAGACGCACCTTTTCTTGTTCTTGGAGGGATCTGAAAGTTTAAACAAGCCGTATAATTGCGAGATGTGCTAAAACGGTTTTTGCAACAATGTATAAATTTTGCCTATAAATTCGGAGATTCTGGTCGCCGGAAAGCTCTTTGTACTGGTCTGTATCTGTCCATTCAATTGGCTTATAAAAATAGCCATGAACTAGCTGATAGTGTTCTAAATTAAAATCATCTACATATTTCCGCCCCGTACAATAATTTTTTAACAATATTTTCAAAAATATGACGGACTTTTAAAGCAGTTTATAATTTTTAAACCGAAATTGTATGTTGTCAAATTAGTTCAAAAATCACAGAATTTGCACTATAATTAATTATATTTACGTACACTAGTACTATGCATGATAATATAGAGACAGATATCGTTACAACAGCTATAAACTGTAACCTAATATAATTTACTACTCATGAATCATGATTGTTCACAATTATACTATTCAAATTGTTAACTAATTATAACCGGTCACAATTATCTACTTCAACTTCTAAAGCGTTCTCAATTAATTATATATCGTGTTCTACTGAAACCAAAAGTCAATATCATCATATTATTCATATAGTTCAAGATATACATATTATCAGCTTAGACATCTAGGATTTGGCATTACTTGCAGCAGTCAATTGAGCTTGTTTGACCAAATTTGTTGGTGCATCCATCACTGGCAACATTATTTCGATTAGTCTGATTTTGTCATTAACAGCAAAATTAGAATCTGCAACAAGCTTCTCGAACTCACCAGTGGTAGAAACTCTCAATGATTCCGAAGTCTTATCATTAGCACCAAAAGTTTTCAATAAGGCTTGGTGATCCCAAGATTGAATATCATTATAACTTGCTTTTTCACCGTGAATCAATCTTTCAATTGTATAACCATCATTGTTCAAAACAAATATGTATGGTTTTAAACCCCATCTAATCATTGTCGATATCTCTTGAACAGTTAATTGTAATGAACCGTCACCAACGAATAAGATTACTCTTTTAGATGGGTCAATCTCTTCAGCTGCTGCAACAGCTCCTAAAGTAGCACCAACAGAGTAACCAATAGAACCCCACAACACTTGTGAGATACCTGTAGTATTTGGTGGGAAAACGGATTGAATAATACCAAAAGCAGAGGTACCAGTTTCAGTCAAGACAACATCACCTTCTTTCAACCATGTTGAGACTTCTGTCCATAACCATTCTTGACTCAATGGAGTTTCTTTTGAGACTGGTTCGTTGAATCTTTTCAAAGTTGGAACAGGTTTTGGAATGTAGCTTTGAACTGCTGCAGGTAATTGAGGAATCAATTTTTGTAACACTAATTTAAAATGTAAACCTGGGAATGTTGCACTCTTGATTTTAATAAAGTCAGAGTGAAATTCAACAATGTTCTTAGTCTTGTATGAGTAGGAGAAAGAACCAGTGTTGAAATCAGATAAAAGTGAACCAATAGAGAGAACTAGATCTGCATTTTCAACAACTTCCTTAACTTCTGGGGTTGATAAAGAACCAACATAAGTACCACCGAATCTTGGATGAGTTTCATTAACAACACCTTTTCCCATTGGAGTGACAAAAGTTGGGAATTGAGTGGCGTTGATAAGTTGAAGTGTTTCGTCATGAACATTGTGTCTAGATGCACATGCATCAACTAAAACGATTGGGTTTTCAGCATCTTGGATCAACTTTAAAACAGTTTCAATAACTTCAGCTTCAGCTTCAGTGTCATTTGGTTTCAAGCTTAAATCAATTGGAGTTTGCAAAAGTTTAGAGTCAACAAAATCATCAACCAAGTTAGCAGGTAAAGCCAAATAAACAGGTCTTTGGTACACATATGCTTCCCTTATAACACGATCGATTTCAGCAGGAGCACTGTTGATATCTCTGATGAAAGCGGTTGTCTTGGAAATACTTGATGACATTCTATGGAAGACAGTGAAGTCACCGTTACCCAAAGTGTGATGCAAAAGAAGTTGCTTGGATTGGGAAGAAATTGAAGGAACACCAACGATATGAACAACACCAACGTGCTCAGCGTAAGAGCCTGCAATACCATTTAAAGCGGACAATTCACCCACACCAAAGGTTGTGACGATAGCAGAGAGCCCTTTGACTCTGGAGTACCCATCAGCAGCATATGAAGCATTTAATTCGTTTGCATTACCAGCCCATCTTAATCCGTCAACTTCGTAGATCTTATCAAGAAGAGATAGATTAAAGTCACCAGGTAGACCAAAGATGGTTCCAATTTCGACTTGTCTCAATCTTTCGAATAAGTAACGACCAAGTGTGATATCTGACATTTTATGTAAGGATCTTTCTATAGTTTTTGAAGAGTTTAAAATACCAATTGAAGTTATTAGCAACAATAATGAGAAACTGTGTCTTTTATATAATGTTTGACACCATTTGATGCACGGTTATATAAGCTGAACAGGGCATAAACGCATAGCACCATTTTGAATTTGAATGCATAAAAGTCGTGGGAGTATTTGAGACAAATGGCGTGGGTGGCAACAGCGAGATCAGATGGCGTACACTAAAGTTCGTTCGACATGGGGCGATCAATATTTTTGATACAGGTGATGTGAACAGTCGGCTATATAGTGGTTGAAATGCATAATTCGTGGGTGGGCCTATTTACGCGGGTGCCATGAGGTGAAAATATCTTTCTATAGCGAGAGCAGATTTGCCTGTTTGGGCAGGTGTTCATATCGATCTGATTCAGTTGTGTGATGTCCACACTCGCACTGACAATTTGAAACCCAGGTGTCTGCATTGATACACACACCTGATTGGTAGTTTACAGCTTAAAAAGTAGTCCAGATTTCGATACACAGAAGTGCGCAAGCAAGGCTTCGAGTCTTGAACGTCCACAAGATCCGTTAAGGGCTCCGGTCCCTGCAACGACTGGCAAGTTGCAACTTGCAACTACTGAAAACTCAAGACCTCAAATGGTTTCTTGCTGTGGTTTCTTCCTTTTGCGATTACATCATCATTTCATGTGTTCCTTGTTCCTGTTCAATTGAACGGGGAGAAAACTTTGAATTTGAATAGAAAAGAACAATAGGAGATTGCCATCGAAAGAACATCAATTGACTCACTGGGCTACCACAGATAAACATAAACGGCCCAATCCAAAGCACACAGAAGATCACATTATCCTAGCAACTTATCGTGTTTTACCACCGCATTTCGTTTTTCCTGACAGATTTTAACAGATTTTAAAACCCCCCCATAGTTCAGACTCTGATCTCAACCATCGAGCCCAAAATGACTCCGAGCAATCCATTTCTAGCCGATCTTGAAGGTCTAGATCCTTCAGCTCATCGCAGTGACAACAACCACTCTGCTGCTGCTTCATCAGATAGCTCGTTTGTTGAACTAAAGAAGAAGAAATCGGTCTACAACTACAGTAATGAAAAGGTTGATTTCAATTTCCTTAGTGATGAGATTTTACCAGTTATAGATGATGAAGAAGTCTTACAGATAGGAAACAACACCTGGGAGATTGATAACTTTAGAGATTTGAATGAAAATAAAGTACATGGTCCTGTTTTCAAAGTTGGAGATTATGAGTGGCGTTTGTTACTATTTCCTCGTGCCAACGTTAACCATAACTTGGCGCTCTATTTGGAACCACTCCCTAAGTCTGTACCATCTAAGGACAACCCTGAAGAATTGACTCCTCTTGATCCAAAATGGTATGTCTGTGCTCAATTTACTCTCATAATCTCAAATCCAAAGGATCCTAAAAACCATATCATCAGCACATCCCAGCAAAGATTTAGCAAAGACGCAACCGATTGGGGGTTCTCAAACTTTGTTGACCTACGGTACCTGTGGTCTGCACGTAAAGATTTTGGTCCATTGGCCTACGATGGAAAAGTCAACATCACTGCATTTGTTAAAGTTATGAATGACCCAACGGGGGTCTTATGGCATAATTTCCTTGATTATGATTCTAAAAAGGTTACAGGATTCGTTGGTTTCAAAAACCAAGGTGCAACTTGTTACTTAAATTCGTTGTTACAGTCATATTTCTTCACAAAAGTTTTCAGAAGAGCAGTTTATCAAATTCCAACTGAAAACGAGATTGGCAGTTCTAGCGTTCCGTTAGCTTTACAAAAAGTCTTTTATCAGTTACAGAAATCAGAAGAAGCATTAGATACTTCTGAATTAACAAAATCTTTTGGTTGGGATACTGGTGAAGCTTTTACCCAACATGATGTCCAAGAGTTGAACAGAGTTTTAATGGATAAATTAGAAAGTAAGATGAATGGTACTCCAGTTGAGAATGTTTTGAATGAAACGTTTGTTGGAAAAATGAAAAGTTACATCAAATGTATCAATGTTGATTATGAATCTTCAAGAACAGAAGATTTTTGGGATATTCAGCTCAATGTTAAGAATTTAAGTAATTTGACAGAATCATTCCAAAATTATATCGAAGTTGAAATAATGGATGGTGAAAATCAATATGCAGCCCAAGATTTTGGATTGCAAGATGCAAAGAAAGGTGTTGTTTTTGAAGAATTCCCAAATGTTTTACATCTACAGTTGAAAAGATTTGAATATGATTTTAATTATGACACATTAGTCAAAGTTAACGATCGTTATGAATACCCTGAATCTATTGATTTGAGTCCTTATCTTGATCACTCAGATAAAACAAAAAACCAAGAACCATGTGTTTATGATTTGCATGGTGTTTTGGTCCATGCTGGTGATATTACAACTGGTCACTATTATGCAATGATCAAACCTGATAAAACAGATGATTGGTACAGATTTGATGATGACAAAGTCTGGAAAGTTACCAAAAGACAGGTGTTTGAAGAAAATTTCGGTATGAACTTGGAAGACAACGAACAATTGGCTAAAATGACTAGAACTCAATTACAAAACTATCAGATTCGTCGTCACACATCTGCTTATATGTTGGTGTATTACAAGAGAGATCAGTTGGATACTGTTTTACAAGAAGTCAAAGATTCTGAAATCCCAAAACATGTCTCTGCTGAAGTGGATCAAGAATTGGAACAACTTGCAATAGCTCGTAAAGAATTGGAAGAGTCCCATCTTTATGTCAATTTGAAGATCTACACGACTGAACTATTCAAAAGATATGAAGGTTTTGATCTAGCTGCAGATGACAGAAACATTAAAAATCAAAATAATTATACTGAACAAGATTTCCCAACAACTATCAAAGCTTTGAAATCCTCCAAGTTTGTTGATCTATTCCCAGAACTCAATGAGAAATTTGGAATTGATAGCTCTAAAGTTAAGTTTTGGGTTTTACAAAATAGACGTAATGGAACAGTCAGACCTTCAGACACCATTCAAGGGTTTGAAGACTTAACAGTTGATGAAGTTTATCAAAAATATTTCTCCAAAAAAACATCTAGTAAGAGTATTTGGATTGAACAACCTGAATTAGAACTTAACGAACTTTCTGGTTTAGAAATTCCAAATCAAGAAATAACCACAATTGATGAACAAGGTGAACTTATCAGATCCTCAAAAATATTGTTGTTCATCAAATATTTTGAGCCAGAATCACAATCTTTGAAAGGTTTAACTCATGTCTTTGTGAATGAGGATGCTAAAGTTTCAACAATCATTCCAAGTTTGAATAAAGTTCTCGGGTTCGAAGAAGACACCAAATTGGACATTTATGAAGAAATAAATTCCAGTTCAATAGAGAAACTAAACTTGAAATTCACATTTTACCAATCAGAGATCGCACCTGGTGATATTTTAACTGTCCAAAGATCTGTTGATATCTCGAATATTGATGTTACGAAGCAAAATATTTACCCATATTATCCATTTGTTGATCAATTTTATCTTTACTTGAAAACAAGAATTCACGTGGTTGCTAAAAAATTGGTTGGTGCATCAGAGGATGATGGGTATATTGTTGTGGATGAATCAATAACCAATGAAAACAATAAAGAGTTAGGTTTCTTAATTTCCACTCAGTCCAAATATGAAGAATTAGCTAAGATTATTGGATTAAAGTTCAATGTGAATCCTGATTATTTAAGAATATTTGTCAATTATGGAGGACAAAGAACTCAATTACGCACGGATATGATTGTTAACAATATTATCCCAAAAGTTTCATATCCTATTCAGCCTTTATTTGAGTATGAAGTCCTAAGTGTACCTTTGAAGAATTTGGAGAATATGACACTTGTTAAAATAAACTGGTTGCCACAAGGATATATGCGCTACCAAGTGCATGATTTTTTCATTGGTAAGACTGGAACTGTTGCTGATATCATTGATATGTTGCAGGCAAAGATTAATTTTTCTGATGAAGAAAAGAAAAATGTATTGGTATGGGCTAACAGTCAATCAAGATTCTATCAGATTTTGTTTGAAACTACTGAAGTTCAAGCCCTTGATGATTCTATTGATATTTATGCTGCAATCCTTCCGGAAGAGGTGGGTATATTTGAGAAATACTATTTAGTCTCAGCAGATGATATGGAAGATAACACTGAAGAGTTTAAACCTAGATTGGTCCCAGTCTTACAATTCCACAAAGATCCAAGAAGAGTTCATGGCATTTCCTTCATATTCCCTGTTTATCCAAATGAGAAGTTGAAAGATACAAAAGCAAGATTCCAAAAACACTTGGGATTAGGACAGAAAGATTTCTCAAAAGTTTCAATTTGCACATTGGAAGAGAACCATCAACCTGTATACCTTGAGGCTGAAGATGAAAATGCTGATGAGACAGTTGTACTTGCTGATGAACTGAGGGAGCAGGATTACATTGCGTTGGATCATCCAGACAGGACAGTTCGTGTGGGCGGACATTCAACAGGAGGAGGTGGGATCTCAATCAAATGAAAATCCTCATTACTAGTACTTGAAAATTGATTTTATATAACGTATTTTTTTATGAGTTACAAGAAGTGTAGTTAAATATTCCATCTAATCATCTCGTTATTTAAAATTGTTCAATTTAAATTCATTTTCCCTTAGTTGAGTACTACTTAATTTATTTTGAAAACCATCATCCTCTTCCCCTCCAATAACGTTTATGACATGAACACTTAATGGTTTCCAACCTTTCTCTTTTCTTAAATTGTTGATGAAATTCCCACCAGAAATAGTTTCTCTACTGACTATCAAAGCATCTATATTCTCAATATAACCAGTAGGGCCAGCAACATCACGGATGGCAATTGGATCAACCAATAGATTCGGTTTGATATGGCTTAAAAACTGTTCCACCGTGTGCTTTCTATAGTCATAAGATTGTAAAAATTCTTGATATTTTTTCTTTGATAGTAATTCTTCATCAGTGATACCGACTATTAACTTATCTTTGGACAAGAACGCAGCTGCTGTTAACAGAATCTTATGTCCATCATGAAAATGATCAAATGTTCCTCCAACTGCACCAACATTATGTGCAGATTCAACAGTATCATCACCATCCAGCTTAATGCGCTTCCCTTCCTGTTTTGATCGACTTACATTTTGTAGGTTGATAATCGTTTTCTCTTCGCTATCAAATTCATCTAACGACTTGTCATTCTCATCAAAGATCAGCAATTCCCATCCTGGGGTCTTCAGCTCTTTGTAATGGTCATTGAATAAAACTTTAGAGCTCACCTGTGATTTCCCTAGATCCAAGAGATTATCAGAGACCAAATTATAAGTCTCTGCCAGTACTTGATCTAAGATATTCAGATGTTGGATGTTGAATTGTATGAGAATATCAAGAGCCCCGTCTTCACTCAATGCCTCGATTGCTTTTCTCAGAAGAGGGGTGTAGGACTGTATGGAGTGTATGTCTTTTATAATCACCAGAACAGACCTTAGTTCGGACATTTTGGTGGATCGTCGATTGAGGTTGTGTTTATCGTAAGTCGAATGCGAGCCATAATTAATTGAGAGCATCAATTTATTGTTAAGGGCAGCACCAGCTTTAAAAAAAATATTAGTGATTTGGTTATTAGAACGTAACTTTCATCTCTCTGTTGTTGCGGACCAGGAATGTCACTAGAAGATTCTACTGAGCCAGTGAAGAAACCATTGCAAGATGAGACAAGGAAGGAGTATGAGGAATTGATGTTGCTAAAATCTCAAGGCAAATACATCCCACCTGCCAAACTAAAGTATCTTTTAAGTCAGCTAGACTTGAAAAGAAACTCTGAAGAGCATCAAGTACAGGAATGGGATAAGTTGAGAAAAAACATCAATGGTCTTGTAAACAAGGTTAACGAAAGCAATATCAAGAACGTTATAGTGGATTTTTTTCAATTGAATTTGCTAAGAGGCAGAGGACTTCTAATCAGATCTATTATGAAAGCACAAAGTCAAGCTTTATCATTCACAGCAGTTTATTCATCACTTATATCAGTGCTGAACTCTAAAATACCAGAAATTGGAGAGCTTATTGTGAAGCGATTGGTTCTTCAATTCAAAAAAGCTTACAAGAGAAATATTAAAGAGTTATGCATTTCATCCTGTACATTTTTAGCATATCTGACAAATTTCAAGGTTGTTGAAAGTGGGTTGATTTTACAAGTAATAAATGTTCTATTGAACCAGCCTTCTGACGATTCAGTTGAGATACTGATCTCCATCCTGAAAATAAATGGACAGTTTCTTGTCGAAAATTATAATAATTTTATTATCAAAGTTTTTGATTCTTTGAGACAACTGTTGCACGATGAGGAATTGAACAAAAGAACTAAACATCTGATAGAAGTACTGTTCACAGTACGGAAAAGTGGATACAAAGATTTTCCCACCACACCAGAGAATTTAGATCTACTTGAGGAAGGTGACATGATAGTTCATAAAATTGGACTGAGTGATACAATTAAGGCAGATGACTACTTGAATGTGTTCAATTTTGATGAAAAGTTCGAAGAGAATGAAAAAGCTTATGATGTTATAAGGAAAGAGGTTTTGGGAAATGATGATGATAATGATGATGAAGATGAAGATGAAGATGATGACGAGGAAGAAGAGAGTGATTCTGATGCTCTAGAAGAAGAAACTGCAAATGGAACAGGGGTACAAGAAGGAAGTACCGAAACAAATATCCCGAACGCTCAAAAAGTTATTATTAAAGATATGACTGAAACTAATTTAATAAATTTTAAGAAAACGATATACCTTATTTTAAAAGGTTCAATGTCAGCAGATGAATCTGTTCATAAGATTTTGAAGCTTGGAGTTAAACAAGATGATCAAGTCAAGGTTGTTGATATGATCATTAAGTCATGTTCCCAAGAGACCACATATTCGAAATATTATGGAGTTACAGGGGAGAAACTATGCAATCAGAGTAAATCTTGGAATGATGCTTTCAAAGAATCTTTCAAAGAAAACTATGAAACAATTCATAGATATGAGTCAAATCCATTGAGGAATATTTCTAAGTTTTGGGGTCATTTGCTTTCATCCGGGTCTTTGGATTGGGAAGCTTTGAATGTTATTAAATTAACAGAAAACGATACCACATCAGCCGGCAGAATTTTCATCAAATTTATCTTCCAAGAGCTTGTGGAAGAATTGGGCATTACATCACTCAAGGAAAGGTTAGATGAGAAGTATATCCACCCATACATCCAAGGTATATTCCCAACTGATGATCCTGATAACATGAGGTTCTCAATCAACTACTTCACAGCTATTGGCCTTGGTATCTTGACAGAAACCACGAGAGAAAGACTACAGATATTGATTGAGAAAAACAGAATAGATGAAGAGTCAAGGGGAAGATCGAGATCAAGATCGAACTCAGGTTCTAGAAGTGCATCCTATTCTGGGTCTTACTCGAGATCTCATTCAAGGTCATATTCCAGATCACGTTCTTATTCACGTTCTATTTCGAGATCGAGATCAGGGACAAGAATTTCTCAAAGGCGCCAGAGATCCAGATCAAGAACCCCTTCCCTTTCGAGGAGTGCATCCCGAGAGAGAACTGAATTTAGATCTAGAAGTCCACCACCTCCCAAAGAAACGACAAGTCCGGAAAGAAACCAGTATCAGAACAGCCCTTATTCCAGAGGGCCAAGGGGTGATTATAGAGAAAGAAAAGACCGTGAGACATTTTATTCCAGAGGAAGAGGAGGTAGAGGTAGAGGCAGAGGCAGAGGCAGAGGCAGAGGCAATAAATCGTGGTAGTTCATCTCTAGGTTTACTGTATAGCTACAACATAAATCTTATAAGATAACATAGATCGTTTGATAAAGTCATATAGTAAAAATATAAAAAAGGGTAGTTGGAAAAAAGAGATGATTGTTAAAATTAACAAGCATCACACAAATAAGAAGTGTCAGAAAAGTAATATAAAAGGGAAATTTTTGTAATCTTGAGTAATAACTATATTAATCAAAGATTTAGTTGAAACCCCAGTATTTCTCACAGTTCAAGAAACCATCAGCTTTCCACAAGTCATCGAAAGCGTTGAACAAGATAACGGAGCTACCAACAGTGGATTTCAATGAAGAGATAGCAGCGGATTGAGCTTCTGGAGATGCAATGGCTTTACCATAAACATCACCTTGGTGAGGCCATCCAGATTCAGTAACGAAAACATCTTTCTTACCACCACAAGAAGTCCAGACTCTTTGGATTTGTTCCAATAACCATGGACCAGCATCTTCAGCAGCAGTGTTGAAGTCGAAGTAAGCATGAGCGTTGATGGCAATGTAATCAGAGATGTCACATAAACCTGGGTTGTTGATGGTAGCAATGTGGGTGTCAACAGAAACGACAGGACCGTTGTAACCAGCAGCTTTCAAAGCAGATCTACCAGTGGAGACGTAACCAGCGACTTGGTCAACGGAAGCAAGACCACCATTGACTAATTCGTTACCGATAGAGACGGTGTAAACATCAGACCATGAACCATAAGATTCGATAGCACTAGCAATTTGGGAAATACCAGCTTCAATTTGGTCGGTGAAGAAGATACCCAAGAATAATTTTTGGTTGGAAGCTTTAGCTTGTAAGACGTTTTCAACTTGGAAACAATCAACACCGTACAATCTGATAACTTCATAGTTTGATAATTGGGCAACATCAGATTGAACTTCACCTAATGATTTACAGTTACCGTTAGGAGAGTATGGAGAGTAAGTAACACCTTTGCTTGGGAATGAGCTGTCAGAACCTGGAGCAGATGGAGCTGGACCAGAAGCAGAAGCAGATGAAGCAGAAGCAGAGGTAGAAGCAGAAGCAGAAGGAGCTGGAGCTGGAGCTTGAGTAGAAGATGGAGCTGGAGCAGATTCAACTGGAGCATCGGTTGGAGCAGCAGAGGCAGAAACGACGACTTGGTCTTCTCTGGTGACAGCTGATTCAGTAGCAACGGCGTTGGTAGCTTCGGCAGCAAAAGTAGCGAAGGTAACAGTACCAGAAGCACCAGTGATAACTTGTGGAGCATCAGCAGTGACAACGACGGTTTCAGTGACGGTGACGATGGCTCTCTTGTGTTGGTTGTGGACGTGTTGGGCTGGAGCAGCACTAACAGAGGAGACCAAAGAGGCAGCTAAGACAGCTGATTGGAACAAAGAAGAGAAAAGCATATCTGAATTGAGATCTTAAACCAGGTGCAGTAGATTGTAAAAGAATGGACGGGTTTGTTGTAGTGGGTTGTTAATGAGTGTGTAAAAAGAAGTGGACTCTGTGTAAAAGGAAAGAACAGAAGTGGGTTGTAGAACACTATCTTTTTGGTTTATAGCAGAAAAGGAAAGGAGGAAGAAAAGTTGTTGATGAAAATTTGTTTACGGAACGAAGAAAGGCGCAAAAAAAAAAAAACTTGAAACATGTTTTCGCCAAGTTTCAGATCGGGAAACATGTAAACACAAAATTTTCAGTTGTCATGACAACTCATTCTCGAAACAGAAACGAAATTTGCCAAAACGATAAAATTGCAAGATATGGCCCAAGATCTGACTTGTGTAAACGGGAACAGTTGCAACTTCTTGCAGTCCTGAGTCGTCTAGCTGAGTTGAAGCCGATTGAACGCTACGTCTAGTTTTGCTTGTAGGGCTTATGCTATAGTACCAAAAAGATGGGGGACGAATGCCCCAAAAGGGTATCCAAGATTTCGATTCTTATAGCTAAGACAAGGACAATCTTTGCCAACAGCAAGGGTAATAAGTACAGTTTAGTAGAGCTTACAGGTCATACATGTGGTAGCCCTCCAATCAAGTGTACAGTCTTTTAATCAGCTCACTAGTCTGGTCAACCTCATGTATCTGGCTCAAGTTTAACAGTTTATCTTAGAAGTGTGGCCCATCTAGATCTCTATTCGCACAAGTGACAAGGATGAAAAAACAGTTTTATACTTTCAACGATCGCGACTGAAAAAGTTTTGCATTTTCGTGATCGAGGATTTTGGCGAAAATCTCTGAAATCTTTTTAGCGTGTTTTTGGTTTTTTAAAGATCTCTTTCGCAGATTAGAAGTTGTGATCCAAAGCAAAACGCTTAACCTAAGAGATGAGTTTGCCTAAATGAAACATCTTCTTCACTTGGGTCAACACCTGATGCTCTTACGCAAATTTTACGTACACCACATTCCACAAGAAAAAAAAAAGTATGCGCGAGCGCTTATAATTGGTCAAAAAAATCCGTGGCCCTACCATAAATCTGTCTTTGTGTTTACATAATCATTGTTTACATTTTACATTTTATTTTTTCCCAATTGTTTGTGACACAAAGTGGAAAACATAATTGAGCTCACAAAAAAGTGGTTTGTTTGTCTATGGTTTAATTGGTGCAATGTTTTTGGAACAGCTCACCACCATATTTGTGTAACACACAAAAAAAATTACAACATTGAACTTAATCATTATTCTGGTTCTGATTTTGATCACAATAGACGTACTGTTATGTCTGGAATTGTTGAGGATTTAGGGGATGAAGCCTCTGCCATGCCCATTGAAGCTGCTGGGCCTCCACCAACTGCCAATTTCAAGCAAGAAAGCTCACCCAAGGAGCCATTTCCAGAAGATTCAGCTGAAGAAAAGCAAACCAAAGCTAAAAGAAGATCATTGAGAGACCCATACCCATCTTGGGATGAACATGTCCCAATCACTAGAGAAGAGATCAAAGAGATATTCAAAGATCTTAGAGACAAATTTGGTTTTCAAGTTTCTTCAATGGACAATATGTATGACAGTTTTTTAGCACAACTTGATTCGAGAGCTTCAAGACTATCGCCAATAGCTGCTTTGACCTCTCTACACGCTTCTTATATCGGTGGTGATAATTCTAATTACAAAAAATGGTTTTTTGCAGCTCAGTTTGATCTTGATGAAGAAATGGGATTCAATGTAATGAAATTACAAGGAGGTGCCTATAAAAGGAACAAAAAGATGGCAAAAAAGAAGAATATAGATCTCAAAGAACAAAGGCGTAAGGCAAAAGAGCTGGAGGATGAATTCGCTAAAACACAAACAAGAGTTGATTTTACTGCTGATGAACTAGAAAGAAGTTTTGATTATGGTATTGCTGATTACAAATGGAAGTTGAAAATGCATGCTCTATCTCCAAAAGAAAGAGTTCAACAAATTGCTTTGTATCTATTGATATGGGGTGAAGCAAATCAGATAAGATTTATACCAGAATGTCTATGTTTCATTTATAAGTGTGCTTATGATTTTTACCTTTCTGAGAAATGTCAGTCCCAGCTACAACCAGTTGAAGAGTTAACTTTCTTGAACCATGTCATCACTCCAATTTACAGATTTTTGAGAAATGAAATGTACAAAGTTGGCCCAGGAGGAAAATTGATAAGAAGAGAGAAAGATCACAAAGATATTATTGGATACGATGATATAAATCAGTTATTTTGGTATCCGGAAGGTATTGAAAGAATAAGATTAAGATCAACCGATGAAAGAATAGTTGACATACCACTTGATCAAAGGTACTCTAAATTCAATGACATCGTTTGGGAAAAAGCGTTTTACAAGACCTATATTGAAAAAAGAACTTGGCTACATGTCGCAACAAATTTCAACAGAATCTGGATCACCCATTTATCATCTTTTTGGTTTTTTACAAGCTTCAATTCACCATCCTTATACACCAAAGATTATAATCAGTTATTAGATAATCAGCCTTCAGCTCAAGTTCGAAATTCAATCATATCATTTGGGGGAACTATTGCATGTTTAATCCAAATCATTGCAACCATATCAGAATGGACATTCGTTCCTAGAGATTGGCCTGGTGCTCAACATTTGACCAGAAGGTTGTTTCTCTTAATCTTTGTGTTGTTTATCAACATCATTCCATCAGTTTTCATTTTTGCATTTTATGATTTGGAAACACATTCTAAAGTGGCTTATGTGGTCTCAATTGTTCAGCTAGTGATTGCATTCCTAACGACTTTTGTATTTTCAGTTGTGCCTTTAGGGACTTTGTTCAATAACTATCTTGGAAAGAAAAATAGGAGATACGCATCCTCAAGAACATTTACTGCATCATCTCCACAGCTAAAAGGTCGAAGTCGTTGGTTTTCCTTATTTTTATGGGTATCGATATTCGCTTTGAAGTTTGCTGAATCTTATTTCTTCCTAACATTGTCTATCAGAGATCCAATTAGAAATTTGTCAATTATGAAGATGTCAAGATGTGTGGGAGATAGGTATTTGGGTAGATGGTTGTGTCAAGAGCAGGCAAGAATTACAATGATACTCATCTATTTTACTGATATGGTTTTATTCTTTTTGGATACTTATTTATGGTACATTGTCTGCAATTGCATTTTTTCCGTTGGATTATCATTCTCACTAGGAATTTCGATCCTATCACCTTGGAGAAATGTTTATTCAAGGCTTCCAAAGAGAATTTACTCTAAACTTCTAGCCACAAGTGAGATGGAAATCAAATATAAACCGAAAATTTTGGTAGCTCAAATCTGGAATGCAATTGTCATTTCTATGTACAGAGAGCATTTGTTACCAATAGAGATGGTTCATAGGTTACTATACGAAAAGGTGAAATCCGAATTTGATTCCAAGAATACTTTGAGATCCCCAAGCTTCTTTATTGCGCATGACGATTCAACTTACAAAAAGAGCGAGTACTTTCCATCTAATTCAGAAGCTCAAAGAAGAATTTCATTTTTTGCTCAATCGTTATCTACGCCTATTCCAGAACCAATACCTATTGAAAGTATGCCAACATTCACTGTCTTAATTCCTCATTATGGAGAGAAAATCATTCTATCGTTGAAGGAAATTATCAGAGAGGCGAATCATAGTACCAGACTTACCTTATTAGAGTATTTGAAGCAATTGTATCCAACAGAGTGGGAATGCTTTGTTAGGGATACCAAACTATTGGCATCTGCAAATGGTATAGTCTCTGATGAGAATTGGAAATTTGATACTACTAGAAAGAAAAGTGCTTCATCTGCTGTCAGTGCTGCCATTACAGAGACGGAAGTTTCAACTGAACATGACCACAAAAATGATGCACAAGTTGATGTTGATCAAACTCAAATGAGATCCACCTCTACTTCGATACCATCATCGCCAATGGAAGAAAACGAGGTCATTCTGGTTTCCACCGAGGACAACATAAGACAAGGCCTGATTAATGACTTGCCCTTTTACTTCATTGGTTTCAAGACCTCTACTCCTGAATACATCTTGAGAACAAGAATTTGGGCATCATTGAGAACACAAACCCTATATCGTACAGCTTCTGGATTCATCAACTATGTTAAGGCAATCAAACTTTCGTATCGTGTTGAAAATCCAGGAATTGTTCAACATTATTTTGATGATCCTAACACATTAGAACATGAATTGGAAGAAATGGCACATAGAAAGTTCAAGTTGTTGATTGCCATGCAAAGGTTAAAGAAGTTTGATGAAGATGAAATAAAAGATACAGAATTCTTGATGAAAGCATATCCCGAAACCATGATCAGTTATCTTGAAGAAGAGGAAAATCCAAATGATCCTTTAGGAGAAAAAATTTTCTACTCTTGTATGATTGATGGATATTGTCCATTAGATGAAAAAGGAGACAGAATTCCAATTTACAAAATCAGATTGTCTGGAAATCCAATTTTAGGTGATGGAAAATCTGATAACCAGAATCATTCTTTAGTTTTTTACCGTGGTGAGTATATTCAGGTTGTTGACGCGAACCAAGATAACTATTTGGAAGAATGTATTAAAATCAGAGCTGTTTTATCAGAATTTGAAGAATTGGACTTGGATGCAACACCTCCATATGTTCCTGGTGTCGTTTATAAAAACCATTCTGCCCCGGTTGCTATTGTTGGAACAAGAGAGTATATCTTTTCTGAAAATGTTGGTGTTTTAGGTGATGTTGCTGCTGGAAAAGAACAAACTTTTGGGACGTTGTTCGCAAGAACCTTGGCAGAAATTGGGGGAAAGTTGCATTATGGACATCCAGATTTCTTAAATGCCATTTTCATGACTACTAGAGGTGGTATTTCAAAGGCTCAAAAAGGGTTACATCTAAACGAAGATATCTATGCTGGAATGAATGCGATGTTGAGAGGTGGTAGAATTAAACATTGCGATTATTATCAATGTGGGAAAGGCAGAGATTTGGGATTTAGCTCAATTTTGAATTTTACTACCAAGATAGGGGCAGGAATGGGTGAACAGATTTTGTCTAGAGAATATTATTATCTAGGAACCCAATTACCGATTGATAGATTTTTGTCCTTTTACTATGCTCATCCAGGTTTCCATATTAACAACTTATTCATTACATTATCTGTTCAAATGTTTATGCTTGTTTTGGTGAACATTGGAGCTTTAGCTCATGAGTCTACAATTTGCAAATATAATAAAGATGTTCCGTTTACAGATCTTCAAGAGCCAATCGGATGCTACAACCTACAACCAGTATTGAATTGGATTACTATTTTTGTCTTTTCAGTGTTCATTGTCTTTTTTATTGCATTCGTTCCGTTGATTGTTCAAGAGTTAACAGAAAGAGGATTTTGGAAAGCGTTTTCAAGATTCTTTCACCATATTTTTTCGTTATCTCCTTTGTTTGAAGTTTTTGTCTGTCAAATATATGCACAATCGTTAGTAACCGATGTTACATTTGGCGGAGCCCGTTACATTAGTACAGGTAGGGGTTTTGCTGTTTCCAGAATTCAATTTTTTTACCTTTATTCCAAATTTGCCAGTTCCTCCATATATTCTGGTTCTAAAATTTTCTTGATGTTATTATTTTCCACTATTACAATCTGGCAACCTGCTTTACTTTGGTTCTGGTTAACGTTGGTATCCATGTGCCTAGCACCATTTGTTTTCAATCCTCACCAGTTTTCCTTCTTTGAGTTTTTCCTCGATTATAGGGATTTTATTCATTGGTTATCTAGAGGAAACTCGAACCATCACTTTAGTTCATGGGTTAACACAACAAAACAATCCAGGGCGAAATATACTGGCTACAAAAAGTCATCTATTGGCGATGTTTCTGAAAAATCTTCACCAGACACCAGAAAATCAAAATTTCCAGATACATATTTCACTGAGTTGATAATACCGTTATTAAGTTCAATTCTTTTGTTCTTTGCGTATATGTTCATAAATGCCCAAAATGGAGTGAAAAATGTGCATCCAACAAATTCACTTTTAAGGCTAGTTATTTTGGTTTTTAGCCCGATTGTTTTGAACATGGTTATACTTGCTTTGGTTTTTGCAATTTCTTGTATCACTGGTCCCTTGTTTATGTGTTGCACAAAGAAAAATGCGAGCGTGTTAGCGGCCTTAGCACATATTGGTACCGTACTTGTTCACCTTATCCTGTTTGAAGTTATCTGGTTCTTAGAAGGTTGGAACTTTGCTAGAACACTAGTTTGTATTTTGTGTGTTATTGGTTTTCAGGATTTTCTATTCAAGTTTGTCACCATCGTTCTATTATCACGAGAATTGAAACATGATGTGATAAATCGATCCTGGTGGTCAGGAAACTGGTTCAACAAAGGTGTTGGATGGAGGTTCATCTCCCAGCCTCTAAGAGAAAGTATTGTCAAAGTGATGGAAATGTCGTTGTTTGCTGCTGATTTCATACTTGGCCATTGCTTATTGTTCATTCATACGCCGTTCGTCTTTATTCCTTTCATTGATAGATGGCATTCAATGATTCTATTCTGGTTGAGGCCAAGCAAACAATTTCAAGGCCGAGTCTTAACGAAATCACAGAAGAGAAGGAGAGGAATTGCCACTTTCAAGTATTTAATTCTTTACTTCTTGATCCTATCGTTGTTCCTATCTTTTTTGATCGTTCCGATCTTCACCAAGCACAATTTGCCAGACTTTTCAAAGAACTTGGAAAATACTCCTCTGGAAGGATTAATCCAACCGAACAATCAGGATAATGATGACACAGGGAAGAACGCGCCATCTACAATAATCACTACATCTGGTACTTTGCCAATCTTCAAGACAGTCTTCTATTAACATCTTGCTGTTTGAAATCCAAACACTTTTTCAAATAAAACATTTGTATCAATGAAGCTGTTTACCTCTATGTTCAATTGTAGAATCCACCATTAGAAAACAGAGTTGGTCTCGGAATAGTTGGTAAAGTCGGAACGACAGGTCACAGAGTACAAGAATGAGTAATCAATAGATGAACTTCTGCCACCTATAAAGACAATGATCCCCTTCCGCGGCCCCCGTTCAAAGTTCAAAGTTCACAGATCAGACACGCTAAAAATTGATCTACGTACATTAACAATAGTTTACCAAGCCTCCAAGAAAAAAGAATTATTGACCGTTGAACGTTGAAGTTACGAGACAAGCACAGGGAAAATTCGTAAAGGACAGAGTTTGTAACGACTTCAAAGTTCAAGGGCGCATATAAAAGTGATCAATCATCAGCATCTATAACTAGATGTTAGTACTATAAGCTCTATTCTGTACTGGCCAATCGAATCGATCTTTTTTCTATTTTTCTAGCCCAATTGGGAAATTTGTATACAAAACACATGCGCATTCGGACTAAATTTGCGAAAAATAATTACCGTATCTGGAAATATCGCTCCCAAAAACGCGATAAGAATATCCCAATCGGGGAATTGGCGCAGCGTCATTTTTTTTTAGTGCGACTGATCTGAGGTTGAATCCAAAACATGTTTTTTCGAATAAAACTAAACTTGTTCATAAACAAACTAAGAGTCTTCTTAATTCTAATCAAGTAAAGAATATTCAAACATGTTGTTGAAATCATTAGGTTTGATAGCATCAAGCTTGATCTCAACTGTTTTAGCAGCTGATGATCTTCCACCTATCGAAATTGTCGGTAACAAATTTTTCTTTTCAAATAACGGTTCCCAATTCTATATGAGAGGTATTGCATACCAACAAGATACTTCTAACATCACCAGTGATGAAACTTTTGTTGATCCATTAGCTGATTTTGACGCTTGTAAAAGAGATGTTCCATACTTGGCTGGTGTTGCAACTAATGTTATTCGTGTCTATGCTTTAAATGCTTCAGTTGATCACGGTGATTGTATGCAATTATTGAACGATAACGGAATTTATGTCATTGCCGATTTATCTGAACCAGGTCTATCAATCAACAGAGAAGACCCAAGTTGGACCGTTGAGTTATTCAACAGATACACCACCATTATTGACGAGTTCCAACAATATTCCAACGTGTTAGGTTTCTTTGCCGGTAATGAAGTCAGTAACGATGATACAAACACTGATGCTTCTGCATTTGTTAAAGCTGCAGTTAGAGACTCCAAAAAATACATCAAGGAAAAGGACTATAGAGCCATTCCTGTTGGTTACTCTGCCAATGATGATGCTATTATCAGAGTTCCAATTGCTGATTATTTCACATGTGGTGATGATGAAACAAGAGCTGATTTCTATGGTATCAACATGTACTCATGGTGTGGTGATTCTTCTTTTACTAAATCTGGTTATTATGACAGAACTGAAGAATTTTCCAACATCACTGTTCCTTTATTCTTTTCTGAATATGGTTGTAATGAAGTTCAACCAAGAAAGTTCACTGAAGTTGCTGCATTGTATGGTGACCAAATGACTGATGTCTGGTCTGGTGGTATCGTCTATATGTATTTCCAAGAAACCAACGATTATGGTTTAGTCTCTGTTGATGGCGACTCTGTCTCAACTTTGGTTGATTACAACTATTACAAGACCGAAATCTTGAAAATTAGTCCAACTTCAGCTAATTCTGCTGACATTGCTTCCGCTTCTTTGACCGAAACCTTATCCTGTCCAACTCAAGACAAAGTGTGGAGAGCATCAACCGATTTACCACCAACTCCAGATGAAGCATTATGTGCCTGTTTGGATGACTCTTTATCATGTGTTGTTTCTGATGATGTTGATCCTGAAGATTATGAAGACATTTTTGGATATGTTTGTGGATCTGGAGAAGTCAGCTGTGCTGGTATTCAAAGCAATGGTACAACTGGTGAATACGGTGCATTCTCTTTCTGTTCATCCAAACAAAGATTATCATTCGTTTTGAACTTATACTATAACTCCCAAAAGCAAGCTAAATCAGCATGTGATTTTGATGGTCAAGCCGTGATCAACTCAAATGCTTCCCCAGAAGGTCAATGTAAATCTGCCTTGAGTGAAGCTGGTGAGGATGGAACCAATGTTGTATCTGAAACCTTGAGTGCAGCAGCATCAACTGCCAGTGCAACCAGCACTGGATCCGGTACTAGCGCTACCAGTGCTAATGCTTCTTCTTCCCAATCAGCCACTGCTTCTTCAGCTGGATCATCTTCCTCAGCCAACGCTGCTGGATCTTTCGGTCCTGGTTTGTTTGGTTCCGTTGCCTCTTTGCTCGTTGCTGGCCTCATGGCATTCTGATTAGGACGTTTCAAACTGTATTATAGCAAAATAGAGAGAGAGAGAGACCCGAGAATCTATTCGAATTTTATATATGAGATGAAAGAGTACATGTAGAATCAGGACATATGTCTATAGAAGCTGGACATATATTGGACAGAAGGCTCGAAGGGACATCTACATTAGTGAATCGCACTTCTCTTGGAAGTTGGGTTTTCCTAATTAGGCAACGTGAAAACAAACACGAGACACACGCCCAGGCTGTGCAAGAACTCGCGGGCATCGCCTGGTCCAAAACCTCAGAACAGACCACATTCAAGTCCCAGTGTTCCTACGATCTATGGCCTGTAGAGAGATCGTCTCTTTGTCCTCGCACTATGACCTAATTTGCTCGGGCCCCAGGTTTCAGCATACAATTCTGATCCCATTTTCGCGGTTTGTTTTGCTTTTGAATTTTATTTTTTCGCGTGTTTTCTTTTTATAGCAACAAGTTACAAGACTGTTAGAATTTATTTCCTCGAGATGGAAGTTGATTGAAAATGCTGCCGATTTTTGTATTTCTTTCTCTTCTTTAACACCACTTTCAAAGTCGTCGCTCGTTTTCCATTATGAAGTACAACACCCTTTTGAGCCTTTTCGCACTCAGTGCTGCCCCAGCTGCCGTCTTTGCTAACGAAGACACCGATGGCACCGACGCTGACATTCCGTCCATCGAAGTGGTTGGAAACAAGTTCTTTTACGCAAATAACGGCTCCCAGTTTTACATCAAAGGTGTCGCATACCAGCAAGACACTTCTAACTCGTCTAGTGGCTCTGGTTATACCTCAGGTCTCGGATCAACTACTTTCATTGATCCTTTGGCTGATGGTGAACAATGTAAAAGAGATGTTCCTTACTTGAAAGAGTTGGACACCAACGTTGTCAGAGTTTATGCTGTTAATACTTCTGTCTCACACAAAGATTGTCTAGATACTTTTGCTAATGCTGGTATCTATGTCATTGCTGATTTATCACAACCTTCCGAATCAATCAACAGAATCAACCCAGAATGGAATGTTGATCTTTTCTCCCGTTACAAAGATGTCGTTGATTCTTTATCCAATTACACAAACGTTTTAGGTTTCTTCGCAGGTAACGAAGTCACCAACAACGTCACCAATACCCAAGCCTCTGCTTTTGTCAAGGCTGCTGTTAGAGATACCAAAAAGTACATTTCCGATCAAGGCTACAGAACTATCCCAATTGGTTACTCTGCTAATGATGATTCTGACACCAGATTAGCCAGTGCTGAGTACTTCTCCTGTGGTGATGAAGAAGAAAGGGTTGATTTCTACGGTATCAACATGTATTCTTGGTGTGGTGATTCTACTTTCCAGGAATCTGGTTACAAAGACAGAACTGAAGAGTTTGCCAACTTGTCCATTCCTTTGTTTTTCTCAGAATACGGTTGTAATGAAGTTCAACCAAGAGAATTCAGTGATATCCCAGTCTTGTTCTCCGATCAAATGACTGATGTTTGGTCAGGTGGTATTATTTACATGTACTTCCAAGAAGCCAACGATTATGGTTTAGTCAGTATCAACGATGGTGAAGTGCAAACTTTGTCCGATTTCAACAACTTGAAAAGTCAAATGGCTGCTATCCACCCAACTTCTGCTACATCTTCAGACATCGAAGCTACCACTTTAGATTGTCCTGCAATTGCTTCTACCTGGAGAGCTTCCCCATCTTTACCTCCAACTCCTCAAGAAGATGTCTGCTCTTGTTTAGCTGGTTCTTTCTCTTGTATCGTTTCTTCTGATGTTGAAGCTGAAAACTACGGTGATTTATTCGGTATTATTTGTGGTACTATCGATTGTTCTGAGATCAGCACAAACTCCACTGAAGGTGAATATGGTGATTTATCATTCTGTAATGATGAAACCAAATTATCTTTCTTGTTGAACAAATACTACGAAGACAATGGATCCAACTCTTCTGATTGTGACTTTGACGGTTCTGCTGTTATCACTGAAGCAACCGGTGAGGCAACCTGTTCTGCTGAAAGTGCAGGTGCTTCTGGCTCATCCAGCCCACGTTCAACATCTGGCTCTGGAAACTCTTCAGCTGCAGGTTCTTCAGCTTCTGGCTCTTCCGCTACTGCTTCTTCAACATCTTCGAGCTCTAGTTCTGGTGCTATTTCCTTGAAACCAATTGCTGGTCCATCAACCATGGTTGTTTACTGGACTTTCGCTACTTTGGCTTTCGGTGCTTTAGGTGTTTCTTTGATTTGAACTAGTTAGACTGTTTGTTTAAATTGTATAACTTACGAAAAGATACAAATATTGAGTTTTTTTACATTCATTCGATTTGTAGAATGTACATGTGTATTGAGTCTAATAAGATATGCAAGTCAATTGATGGTTCAGTTCAACTTGCCACCATAAAGATTTCATTGAGTGCTTTAGCGTCTAAAGTAGCTGCTCGCTTTTGCTTGATCCATTTTGACCTCACACTTAATCTGGTAGAGATTGCCGGGGATTCAGATCTTGATTCATTTGGTTTTAGCATATTTTCTTTAGTGACCTTCTCTTTCTTTTCTTTCTTCTCCTTCTTCTCTTTCTTCTCTTTCTTCTCTTTCTTCTCTTTCTTCTCTTTCTTCTCCTTCTTTTCTTTCTTTTCTTTCTTTTCCTTCTTCTCTGTCTTTTCCTTCTTCTCTGTCTTTTCCTTCTTTTCTTTCTTATGTATCTTCTCTTTCTTCTCTTTCTTCTCCTTTTTCAGCTTTCTCTCATCCCTTTCCTTCACTTTTTCATCCTTTTGGTCTCCAGTAGAATCATCATCTCTTTTTCTCTTTCTATCTATGACAAAAACCCTGGCTTCCTTATCCCAAGTACTTCTAAGTGTATCCCCTTTGACAAAAACAACACCCCATTTGCCTCCTATAATCTTCTCTTTCCTCTGAATTTCCAACTCTGTATTTATTTCATCTTCTTTACCATTCAATCTTCCCAAAATTCTCTGAAATGCATCTAAGCCTGCACATTCACCACTATCAAACTCATCAACTTTGTTCTTTTTGCTCAACTTGGCTCCCAAACCAACAGTATCATCTTTCAATGCCACTTTCACATGTGTTGTAGTAGCATGTGTGACTAACCCAAGACCTTTCCCAGGCTTCCATCCTAGTTTCTCAAGATATTGATGGCCAAATCTATCCGTATTATTGGACCACTTGGTGTTACGCGGATCGTTTCCAAATCTCTGTTTCACTCGCTCTCCGGCTAATCCCATTTTATATCGTCTTGAGTCTGAAGTTGAAGTTGCAGAATTTCCTTATGATTTTAGCTCATCGCAAATTTTTTTTTTACACTACAAAAGAAAAAAGAAAAAAAACGCTATTGAGTAAAAAAATAACAGACATAATAAATTTTTCAGACTCAATCAATTGACACAAAAGTTCTAAAATTCTGGTTCATGAGCGTAGAAACGGAGCAATCACCTACTGCTTCCTTCAAAGAAGAACTAACAGACCCTGGACTGCTCACACCTGCATCCACAGAGCCTCCTACAAGAGCTTCTGCTCCTCCCTCCAGGCCAAAGGTATACGGATGTGAATATGATGGCTGCTCCAAGATGTATTCCAGACCCAGTCTTCTCACACAGCATCAAAGATCACACACTGGTGTAAGGCCATTCTCATGTGAGGTATGCAGCCAGTCTTTCTTGAGACCCGATCATTTGAGAAGACACATGCTTAAACACACAGATCTAAAGCCTTTCCAATGCTCTGTATGTGGTAAAGGTCTCATAACTAGACAACATCTCAAGAGACATGAGAAGACACACACAAAATCCTTTCATTGTACATATGATGACTGTGATGAAAGTTTCTATAAACACCAGTCACTACGGCATCATGTCAACTCTTTCCATTTGAAATCACTTACCTGCAAAGAGTGTGGTAAGATGTTTCAGAATCCGGGAAGACTGGAGCACCATAAAACAAAACAACACGGTGAAGGACCAGCATATCAATGTGACTACACAAACTGTTTCCAAACGTTCAAAGTATGGTCTGCATTGCAAACACATATGAAAACGGAACATGAAAAATTGAAATGTAAGATATGTGGTAGACCTTGTGTGGGAGAAGAGGGGTTAAAAATGCATATGAATGTTCACGATGACTCCAAAGCAATGAAGTTATGGAAATGTACTGAATGTCCACATGATTTTCCAAAAAAAGAAGAATTGTTGAGACATTTTAAAGATCTTCATGGATTTATACCCAACAGTCAACAGCATCTCTTTAATGAGCAAGATAAAACCATTTTGAACACATCACGAGTCGAAACAATGTTCCAGAGGGGTGAGAATGCAATGGACCTTTTGTTAAATTCAATTGCCCCTCAAAAGACGATTCCCTGTACTTATAAATATTGTACAAGAATGTTCAAAAAAGATTATGACTTACAGCGTCATCTGCTTTGGCATGCCAAAAATATAGAAAAAAATCTTCAAAAATTAAGGGACATTGAGGAACAGAAGAATAACCAAACGTTAGTTGAGACTGTTGAACAGTATCCGGAGATTGATCCCATGCTAATATAGGATTAAACCTACGTCTTCTTTTGTTGTTTTCGTTGTCATTAAATTAGGTAATTAAGTATTTGCAAGTTGCAAGTTAGCTATGTATGTTTTGTTTATCAATTATTTTGATAAATTCATATCACTCATGGTAAATAAAAGATCATCCTCTTCATATTGATCATCATTGTCATGTACATTCGATTCCGAATTCTTATGCATTTTTGCATGGGCAGCAGTCGTAGACAACGTAGCTGCCGATGGTCCAACACTGAAGCTGTGTGAGCTAGCCTCGAGTGCTCCAGATCCGGTTGATCCTGGTGAATGCTTTGATAATGGAACACTCGAACCCCTGCGAGATCTAAGGTTGCTCAAATACAATGACTCATTGCTGTTATTGACCTCTGATAATCTTCTTGTGATAGAGTCTGGGATATACGATCTTGGAGACTGTGACAATCTTCTTAGAGTCTGTACCACATTTTGAGGGTAAGCTCCTGGGCTTGATCCGTATGGAGGAGTGGCATTAGAAATTGAAGGATACCTTGTGCTTGTAAAGGATTGTCCAACTGTGTGGCTGGAGGAAGGTGGTGGGGAGGGAGTATTTGATTTTGAATACATACTGGCTGTTAGACTTTGGGTTAATTCATCATTTTTACCTCTCATTAGTTGAAATCGACCTAAAGAATCCTGAACATTTGGAGAATAATTCAACGTTAATTCTTGTTTAGAATCAATCAACTTCATAAAATCCTTCAAATCACCATCTGAGCCCTGTACAATACTGTTTCTGGGAGTGTGTCTGTGTTCAAAACTAGATGGAAAGCCCTTTTCCACGCTTGATGACCTTCTTAAACTGGATCTTCTTGCAACCTTAGAGAATGATGAAGCGTATTTAGGAGTGCTTCCACTAGAACTCAAATCATTAGAGCCAGCAAAACTATTAAGGAAAGGCGCAGCATTTGTAGAGCCGTATGATGAAGTGACAGACTTAGGAATTGAGCCAGTTGGTTGTCCAGTAACTGTATTTGATCTTTGAATCTTTAAGGCTTGCGCGATGGAAGCATGTGATTCATTTCTAGTTAAAGGGGATGAGCTTGGTGGGGAAGCTGTACCTGATTTAAAAACCTTTTTCAGGGATGTGGAAATTGGAATACTGCTATTTTGTGTTCTAGCATTATCAATATTTATGAAGTGTGTAGATAGAGTTTCTTCGTTATCAATCAATTGAAATTCAACATTTTTTCTATATGACACAGATATTTTAAGGGTTCCAATACTTGTTGCAAGTGGTTTAATGAGCTTTTGAGATAGATGGTCATTTGTTGTATTGGTGATAATTGGCTTACTCAATCCAATCCTGCCCTTAGAAAGTATAGGACGATTCCCATCAAATATTCTTAACCCAATCTTCAAAGGTGAATGTGTCGATTTAACTTTTGATAATCTTTTGTATAGTTTGTAAAGTGGTAGGAGTCGTGTCACCGTGTATAAATAGCGAAACGTTATCACCAACGATTTATAGAGGGATGGTAAGTCAATTGAATTCTCATCCACAAACGATGAATCAAGCT
The DNA here is from genome assembly GCA_003706615.3 of Gotozyma montana. Taxonomy (NCBI): domain Eukaryota; kingdom Fungi; phylum Ascomycota; class Saccharomycetes; order Phaffomycetales; family Phaffomycetaceae; genus Gotozyma; species Gotozyma montana. The sequence goes on from PPLU03000010.1 coordinate 442,877, forward strand.
CAATTAGCCATCTTTCCATTACTATTTCCAATTTTTTGGTGTTGACATTCCAAGTGTTCTGCTCTTTATCCTTTAATATCAATGACTGCTTGATAGTAAGATCTCTCAAATCAAGGTATGTCTCAATGACTATAGGCGTGAAGTTTGATTGAGGTAATTTCCACTGTCTGAGGTCATCTCTGTTTATATCTGAAGTTTCGATGTTGAACCATTTGTTTATCTTCTTGGAAGTATCAGACCATGAATCTTCGGGCACTCGAGACTGCACTATGAGATTTGATGCCTTCAAAAAGAAGTTTTGGATCACTTGTGCAAGCTTATCCCTTCTATTTGAAGCCATGATACAAGAACAGTGCAGACGAAGTGCAACAAACTAGGAGTCCTCTTCAGCTTGTATTGAACAGTTTTCTCTCTCGTTATTACACAGGCTTAAATAGGAAAGAGTAGTACCGGTCACAAGTAGACAATTGTTTGATTCAAAGAAGAGGGGCCTTTATCTAGCGGAACAAAGATCTAAAACAAGGTTATTTATATGACAATTTTGAATTATGGTGGGTTAAAGACAATAAGTTAACCCTTACACCACAATGATAAGAAAAATATCCACATAACACTACAAACTTGCTAAAAAACACTAAATACTCTAATTTGCTGTATCTAAATACAGGTCAAGGAGACAAGATCCACTCCAAGCTTGAGTTGGAGATGAGTCATGACACAATTCACCGTCTTTGTTGGTTAATTCTGTCAAACCAGCCCATTTACTATCTCTGATCCAATGTCTATGGCCTTTTAATCTGTAGAATAACATCTGTAACAACTCTGATGTATCTTTACCTTGCTTCTGGAATTCTTTCAATTTGAATTTGTAAAATGCTCTAATAAAATAGCCGAATACCCAAACCCATTCTGGTCCTTGATGGTAATTTCTACCTTTAGACGTAGAAAAATCAGTAGAGTCTTCAGAATTATTGTAGTATGGTCTGTAATTCAAGTCTGAAGGGTCTAATGTTTTCATCCCCAATGGACCTCTTATAACTTTATCAGCAATATCCAAAGCGGTCAATGCATGTGTTTCATCAAACAGTTCAGGAGCAACAGTTAACGCAATGGCAAAATTTGGTCTTAACTGATAATCTTCATAAGGTTTGCCCGATTTATAAAGGTCCTTATAAATCCCTCTTCTATTGACAATGTTTTGGTCAATATCATGCTTGGAGTCTTCTTCTGGATCGAGTGGAACATAGTAACACTTCTCAAAGTTCTCTTGAATCAAATCATTCCATTCTTTGAGTGTGACTTCCTTACCAGTCGAAATGGTTACCTTATCGTATTTAAATAATCCTCTTTCATGAAGTTGGGTGACAAATCTGAGTGCGCTTTTAGCCAATCCATTAATTTCAATTGCTGCACCATCTCTAGGGGTACCAGGTACACCTTTAGAGTTTGCCTTCTCACTTTCACCCATCTTATCCATCCATGTACCACAGTTGAATTGAGAACCGCCATGAATCAATCCTGTATTCCAATCAACATGAATTTCAACATTAAATCCTTCATCTTTCATTTGACTATCCAATCTTGGGCCTGCATTAGCTTCACGGTATTTTATACCTTTTGCATGTCTTGATAAGATTTCGAAAATTATTTCTTCAAGAGTACTTTCATAACTGAATGCTTCAGGATCATTATAATCAATAAATCTATCATCCAAAGGAAACCTTCTTTTGATTTTCTCTTGTAAAATCTTTTCACCTTCTGGAACGAGCTCAACATAATCTTGAATAAATTGTAAAAAGAACCAAGCCGCATCACGTGCATTGTATCTAGGGTTTCTTCCTGCGTCTAACAAGTTTGGAATCAAACCATGTTTCAAAGTAGCAGCAAAATGAATAATATGACTTTTTGCATCTTCAAATCTTCCTGTTGCTAACAATAAGCCTCGAGCTGAAATGAACACATCTCTACCCCAACATCTCATGTAATCATAACTGAAATGAGGCAAGCCTGCTGCCAAACCGGGAACGTTTGAAAATGGTGTTAAAGAAGTGGATCTCATATAACCCAACATTTGAACGGATGTTAATCCTAACCTTTGAACAAAAACATTTCCATTCTGTACTTTCTCACCTAATAATGATAACGCCTTGAGTCTTAAAGCCTCATATGCAATACCTATAACCAAAGCAAAATACTTAGGAGTCAAAAAGAATGGCACAGATTTAATTCTGTTTAATCTAATTTTGAGCCAATCCTTGAATGTATCAATTGGACCACCATCTCCGAATTTGGACAATCTATTTACAACAAAATCTAAACTCCAATGGCCTTGTCTGAGATTCTCAGCCAGTGGATGAGCCAAGTCGTTGCTTTGAATAACATCCCTTAAAACAGAAATCCAGCCCTGTAAACCAGCATAGACCAACCTTCCATAGTTAGGAATATCATAGACACCATCTGTACCAGCACTAGCATCTCTTTCTTCAGATTCACATTTGTACAATAAACTGTTGATGTCATAAAATGTCAACCCTTCTGTAGATTCTACTGCCCCTGTTCTAAAAAAATCGTCGAGATTTTCATCAACACCATTAAAAGAAGTTTCAATCACTAGGACAGCACCTTGAGGGAAAATATCAGGAAGCTCAACTTGAGTATCATTATTGTCATTAACTGAAGTAATCTTGGCAGGAACTAACTCTTTAACTTCAACAGGAACAGATGTAAGTTTCGAATCATCATTAGTTGGATCTCCAACTTTTTGCAGATAATAACCAAATTTATACTTAGCATTTGTACCTCTTAAGAGGATTGGAGCTAGTTTTTGATCATATTCATCCTGGAATTTGGTTCTAGCAATCAGGAAATATCCTCGGCCAGTTTTTGCATTTAACCTTTGGAGTGTGATATATTGACCTTCATGATGAACATGCATTTCCTGATCTTCAGGAACAACGGTTGAATCAGAAATGTTCTTTCTCACCTCATACAACTGAGACTTCACCTTACCAATTCCTTGCCCATAAGTGTAGCTTCTGGTTTCATTGACAACATCTAGCAAATGTGGATAACATTCATCATAACCGAACACTGAACCAACAGCAGTTGAGCACAACGAAACTAAAGCTGCATTTGGTAGTGTATCTTCCACTGTACGTTTATCAAAAGGAGTTTCATTGTCATGAGTACAATCCATAAACAGCGCATGAGTTCTGGTTGGCTTTAAAATTCTTGGAATTTGGATTTCTGATAAAGCATTTTCATAAACTAAGGTGGTTTCTGACAATTGTGGTGGATAAGCAAAATCATCTAAAGGTATATTCTGGAATGACCCAATAGGAGAACCAGCATGTCTATGAATTAATCTAGATAATTCATCAACAGACCACGCTTGCATTGCCTCACGGATCAAAGAAGAGATTGCTAATCTCTCAACAAATAGGTTATCCATGTCTTCTGAACCGGTAAATAATTCAGCAACAACGTATAGATGAGGGTTATAATTTCTAGCCAAATCCAAAAAATACTCACCAACATGTAAAGGAGTTGAATGACAATTATCAATTCTGAAGCCGTCAAAAATTTGAGCGTTAATCTTGACATATTCTTCCATTCTTTTCCACAAATAAGGAGAGTCTTCAAATTTTGAACCATATCTGAGTTTAACACAGTCACCCCAAATAATGACTTCTCTCAAGAGATAACTTTTTGATTTCGAAGAAGCAAAATCAATCAAAGGATTACCGTTCCAAATCCAGCCATTATTAGCTAGTTGATAATCTTTACCTTCTTTAGTGGTGATTCTGGTGAAGTAAGGTTCTGTCAATGGTGAATCATCTGTTATTTCACCCAACTTTGGGCCATGATCGTCGACTCTAAGATATTTGATTCTATTGAAAAGTTGTTCAAGTATCTCTTCCAAGTCATTGTCATATTCACGATATAAAGGCAAGTTTATTTGATCGATCAAACTTGCAGCTTTACTTTTGATGCTTTCGAAATCTGGCTTGTCGTCATAAATGGAAAATAAGATGGATGCAAATTTATTAGAATTCAAGGTGTTGGCAAAACGAGTTGAGAGACCAAAGACACCTGCATGTTCTGCTATGAAAGAACTTAGCTTAACCAATGAGTCCTTCACATCTGATGGAATATCAATTTTGGAAAGATCGGAGGGTTTAGATGAATTCCAAACCTTTTCCAATTGGTCTAAAGTTTCAATAGGATCAATAACGTAAAATTCCCATAGCTTGAGTTCTTGAATAACGTGAATCTTTATTCCCTCCATGACATTTAAAAGAGATGGAACAGATGTCAAGACAGTTGGATAGCCTAATTCTTTTAATTTGGAGCTAAATTCCAGTAATTTGGTGTCTAGTTCAATAGCCGAAGTCAAATGAGGGGCAGTTTCTTTATTGTAACCAGATTCAGGGTGATCTATTAGCCATTCAGAGTTATTTGCAGTATGGTTGAAAACTATGTCGGTAATTGATAATAATTCTTTTTCAACTCTCAAAGTTTCAACAAAAGATTTGACTTCTGAAGTATCTTTGAATAACTTAGGATCAAAGGACAATTGATCATAAATGGAATACGGCGAGTTTGAAATCCCACGTTCTTGTAAAGGAGTGAAATGAACCATATTATAACCTTTGTTCTTGATCTCATTGAACACACCATCCCATTCAGATTTATCACCTAACCATTTCGATACAACTGATTCTAGGGCAATTGAGTTAAGAGGTAAATACTTTCCGTTCAAATAAAGATTTGGGGGAACAACAAAATAAAACTTCTTTGTTGTAGTAAGCTTGTCATTTTCGTCTTTGTAAGAAATATAGTAGTTGAAAGAACCTGGTTGGTAAATTTTGAAATCCATCTCTATATCCGAATTGAACAACGAAGGGATTGATCTTTTGGTGTACTTATCTCTATCATATCTCTCAGAGCTGCTAGCAGGCAAATTTATCCAAACATTTCCCTCTCTGACGATAGGACAAGAAGCAGAAAAGAATAAACGAAGGTTAAATAAGGGGTCACCAGTCTTGAAACTGGGCGGTTGCGGCAAAGAAGGTAAGAACAAGACCCCATTTTGAGAGTCTGACCCGTTCTCGTCAACCTTCAACAAGATTGTGCTCATCTGTGCAAAAGTTTCCCCTTTTTAGATGTTTTGAGGTTGAAAGAAGGTGGATCTTGAGGAAAGAGTGAAAGCCAGAGGCAGCATTTAAATTTATTGCTGTGGTTTTTTTTTTTTTTTTAACTACTCCTACATCAAAGCAAAAAAACATGCGTCAATTAAAAAGCATCAATTACAAAAATAATTGTGTGAAAAGGACAATGAAGAAGCCAATAATTGTCAAAATGAAGGAGACCAGTGGAACCACACCAAATTTATAGGTGTAAAGTTCCTTTAGTTGTTCCAAATATTGAATCATAACTTTACTGGATAGTTTGGATTCCCCTTCGGTTCTGACACCAAAAGAGTAAGGATATTCACCAATTGGAACATCTTTTGGCAATGGAAGTTTGGCCAATAACTCTAAAGCGATCTTGAAACCTTGAGCATCAATATTTGATGCATTTGTTAGGTATTTCTTCTGCAAACCAAAAAAACCAGACATTGGATCAGAAGCTGTTGTCAAAGGTCTGGCTAAGATTCTGGCACCTCCACTGATAACACGTCTGTATAATGGCCAGTCCTTATCAATTCCAACACCTTCAGCATATCTGGTACCAATGACAAAAGGATGGTTTCTCAAACTTTTCAAAAAGTCTGGAACAGACTCAGGAGGATGTTGTAAATCTGCATCCATACAAACCAAATATTCACCTTTGGATTCTTGGAATCCTCTCAAGACAGCTGATGACAATCCTCTTTCTGTAGTTCTAACAATAATTCTTACATTATAACCTTGTTTTTGTAAAAGTTCCACCTCTTCAACTGAACCATCGTTGGAGTTATCATCAACAAAGATGAGTTCTGTTTTTTTTGATTCACTAGTTCCCAATGCAGCAAACAATCTAGTGGTCAAAGGCTTTATATTGAGCTTCTCGTGATAAGCTGGAACGGTTATACTGTTTTCGATTGCCATTGCAGTTGATTATAAGTTCGTGTTTTGAGCTTCGTGTTTTGAACTTCGTGTTCATTTTTTTTGCACCTTTCAAAAAATCAATAAAAGTCGCGACAATGCATAGAAACGTAAACAGCGAGTAATTGTTGCTTGAAACGAGTACATCGAATGCAGAATTAACAAACTGATCTACAAGTTTCCCATGTATGTTACACTGTCGTATATCCAATTAACTAGGAAGAAAGAGGGCCATTTTTGTCCGTCTTTCTTCTTTTTTAGGTTTATAGATTAGACATAAACATGTTGCTGGTCGTTGGGCTTATAAATAGGTTGATCAATTTCAAGATATCGTAAGATAGGTTTGAATCAATAACCAATTGTTGATTGTAATTTGCTGATTGTTAATTCCTCACCTATAGATTGGAGATTCTCGATCTTGAGTGTTTTTGATGTTACTTAAAGTGACAGGAGATCTAAAAATTTCATGAAGTGGTTATCATATCAACCACTTGTGTACAACATGTTACATGGTATATCACCACTGACCAGTAACTGATCCTTTTAAGGGCGAAACAAAGTAATATAAGGACGTTTCATCTCTTGTGCTTCGCTATTTACAGTGATAAATTTATGGGGGCTTCGTAACACCCTCGGAAGTTGTCTCTTCCAATCACAGTCTTTGAATTCTTGATTTTCAATGAACTCAAGAAGAAAAAAAAAAACCATAAAAAAATTGAAAAGTGAGTGAAAAGAAAGTACATTCTTACAACTAGATCAAACAATGCTTTCCAGAAGATTAGCACAAGCCTCAAGAGGTTATGCCACCAAAGTCTCTGCCACTGACTCTGCTGGCAAAATCTCCTCTTTAACTGTCAAGATCCATGCTGGTTCTCGTTACTCATCCAAGGATGGTTTATCCCATTTGTTGTCCAGATTCAACTTCCAAAACACTAGACAAAGATCTGCTTTGAGATTGACCAGAGAGTCCGAGCTATTAGGTGGTGAATTCAACTCCACTTTCGATAGAGAATACATCTATTTGAACGCCAACTTCTTGAAAGAATCTTTACCATACTACGTCAGTGCTTTAGGTGATGTTTTATACAAAACCTCATACAGACCACATGAATTACCTGAAATTGTTGCTCCAGTTGCCAAATATGACTTAAGCAAAGCTTTGGCCAACCCAATCCAAAGAGCTGATGACTTATTGCACTCTGCTACTTTCAGAAATGGCCTAGGTAATCCATTGTACTACGATGGTGTCGAAAAAGTTACTTTGGATGATATCAAAGAGTTTTCTGACAAAGTTTACGTCAAGCAAAACATTGAAATTGTTGGTAAAGGTATTAACCAAGCTGATTTATCACGTTTCATCCAAGATTCTAGCTTCAACCAACTTCCAGAAGGTTCTTCCCAAGCCTCTACTTCCACTCCAAAATTCTTCGAAGGTGTTGAATCTAGACTAAGATCTACTGGTCCATCTGTTGCTGGTATTGCCATCCCAGTCAAATCAGCTGATTTTGCCACTTACGAAGTCTTGAGTAACTTTGCTACCTCAATCTCCACTTTTGCTGATTTGGTCCATGAAGTTAAATTTAACAAATACAACCAAGTCGGTTTGTTCACTTTATTTGTCAAAGGCTCTCCAGCTGAAGTTTCCACAAGCATCAAATCAATTACTGCTACTTTGAAGAAAGGTTTGGATATCTCCTCTGCTATTCCATTAACTCAGACCCAATTGGCTTTGACAAACGAAACTTCAATTTCTCCAGTTGAAGTAGATGTTTCTAAAGTCAAGAACTTCAAATTAGGTAAATTCAACTACGTTGCTTTGGGTGACGTTAACCAATTACCATATGCTGATGAACTATAAATAAATTGAAGAACTACCCTCAATCAAATAAAAGACCACAAGAAAAGAAAGAAGATAAACAAAAAAACATTAATTCACTTTCTATACATAAAATCTTTTTGAAATAGAATATATAGATCCACATTTTAAAAAGTTAGCCAAAAGGAGAGAGAGATTTCATATTTATTTATAGTGTATATATATACCTACATCCAACATGCTTTCATAAATGTAGTAAATTAGAGGGATCATCATTAATGATCTTTCTTTTTTCATTCATTGTTTAAACTCTTGTATGTACAGCACATTGTTACATCTGATGAATAAATCACTCCCCAAAGGGGTTGTCACACCATCTACAATCTCTTCTGCATTGTTTAACCTTATGTTGAAGTAGTTGTCACTGGATTGAAGCAGTCCTCTATAACTGGTATTGTTGAACTTAAGCTTTACTACCACTTTAGTACCTACTAGATCTTTGATGAATGGTTTAGGGTTGAGCACATTCAGCTATAAATATTGGTTAGTAACAGATTCGAACACATTTCTTAAATTCATACTTACACTCATGACTTTTGATTATTGGTCTCTTGTGGTTGTTGTTGTTGTAACTTATATGCTTTCACTATCTTTTTTACTGTAGAAGAAATTTTAAAAAATTCGCGAATAATTGATTAATTGATGCTATGTAAATTTATACTATGCATCACCATCTTCTAAGAACAGTCTTTATTGCAATAGTTGTGTCACAGATTGTACTTTTCAATGTCAAGGCTGATGTGTACTCATCCGAGTGGTCTAATTGGATAACTAAAACCTTTCAGCTAAGCAAATCTGAAAAAGGGTTATTGATGACGGCTGCTATAGCCCACCGGAGCACTGCTGCTTATCAAGTATGGGCTCGTTGCACATATCATGCTTCCTTAGAAGGTTCCAGATCACCCTATTACTGTGCAACGGAGGTTTTTACATCACTACTGGAATCTGCTGTGGGTTTAGCTGGAATTGGTAAGGTATTCGGGTGGTTGAAACTTGAGCTGTCTGGAGATGAATTGATGCTGAGGTTTGGGCTGTTATTGTTGGCGATTATAGTATTACTATTCCTTCGAAAAGGATTACTGAGACAGGGCTTAGATTCACTGTTGTGGGGGAACAATGCCACTTTGATAACAAAGTCAGGGAATAGGTTTTAGAACAAGGTAAGTACGGATGGGGTATGTGTTGATCCAAAGATGATATATGATCATACATCAATACTACACACTTCCTTGCTTTCTGGCCTCGCTGTAACTTCGATTCATGTTGAGACCCCAAATCACTCGCTGCTATATTTCTTGGAATCACTTTTATATGCGATGGGTATGTCGAAATTTCGTAAAAGTACATAAAGAAGTGGAGTTCAGGATATTAGGGTTACCCAAGCAAAATTCAATAACAGTAAAGTGAACATGAAGTCGCCCTACGTAGCCTCAGCATTCAAGTAACCTAAACGTGGGTCGATGATGTGTTTATCAGATAAACGCAAATAAATTTTATAAAGTTGAAATATACTGTTGCCAATTTTTGATACAAGAGTTCGAGATAAAATTCAACAACGTGATCGCCTATGATAGTACCAGGTCATATTTTAATCAGATTGAACTCTTGATCGTAAAAGTACTGGAAATTTAAGTTTTAACAAAGGCCTGTCTTTGCTTTTAAGGCAAGCAGTAAGTAATTTAGATCCAATAATTTGCACACGTTTGATGAATAGCCTGTACTTCATAGCAAATTCACAAATTGTACAAAAAGGAAGATCCAGATATGGGAAAGAGTTCACAAAATTGAAAAAGGGCTTCAAAGTTCAGATGTTCTATCAAAGAGATTTATTATTCCAAGCTTCTGCCATTCGGAATGGGCAATTCTATACACTCTACATAAAGAAGTGCCATTTTAAGGCCCCAAAATTGGTGTTTTTGAGAAGATAAAGAAGGGTACGATATGTGATGTATGGTAGACCGTAGGTAGACCGTAGTGAACTGTGAATGTGACTGATTAGGCGATTATAGCAAGTAAATTGACAGAGGTAGCAAACGCTACGAAACCCAACGCTTAACTACTGTATTAACCACGATATTGCGAATTTTCATTATGTAGCGATGGTCTTGATTGTAGGATGCGGAGGTTTTATTTAACCATTTTAACATCCATCGTGTGTTTTGTTAGTGAGTATGGTATGCTACAGGAGACTACGAGTACTATGTCTACGGGGTATTTACTGAGCAAGAGAGAGATTGGGATTTCAAGAGATTTGTGGAGCTGGATGTATTTGATTTATTGACGTAGTGGATCTGTAGATAGTGGAGAATGAAAACGGAAAAAAAACGGAATGAAAAATGAAATAAGGGAGCAGTGAAAAGAGTATCACGAGACGGTGTTGAATGCTGAGGGAGTGTGGAGTGATAGAGTGATGGGGAGGATGGTTGGGTATAAGTGAATGATGTTGGTAAAGCAGGTGGAGGTTTATTGTGTAGTTTGGAGAGTAAATGGAATAAATAGTAGAATTAATTAGACAAGAAAAAAATTAGTATTTTTCAAGAACGAGGAAGTTATATTTTGAAATTTATTCGAGAAATGTTAATAAATTAATAGAGATGATTAATTCATGATCAATTGGTCGAACTGCATCATGGCGCAATATTATATTGCAGAAGAATGCTCGGAATGAAGAGATAAGCTCTTCGGAGAAAGATCAAGACAGTGAATGATTCGAGGGCTGTTTGGAGAAGTATTCAGCACTGACTACAATATGGAGTTAGTTTCTAGTTGAATATCACATTTGTCTTTTGTCTTCGCTTCCTATTTCCGATTCAGACGTAGTAAAATTTAGACCAAGAACAGCGTAAATATTATACCATTTCGCCACCGCAATAAAAACAAAACAAAAAAAATAATTCAATACTTCACCCCTTAAAACAACCACTTCTTTACCAACCATGCCTGAACCAATCAATGAAACAACCCAACTGGCCATCAAACAGGAAAAAGATGAGATCCAGGACGCGCTCGCCGTCGCCACCTACATTCCACGTTCAGTTAACCATTTCCCTGACATTGCAGAAAGTTTCAGCACTTCAATTTTAGGAAACAGTGCAATCTCTGCATATGATTATGAGGCAGCTTACCCAAGCCAACAACAAACTTCAATTCCACCACCAGAAGAGATCCAAAAACTACAGTTCGACCTGGATGGTGTTTGGATGGTGTCTGGATGGTGTTTGGATGGTGTTTGGATGGTGTTTGGATGGTGTTTGGATGGTGTCTGGATGGTGTCTGGATGGTGTCTGGATGGTGTTTGGATGGTGTCTGGATGGTGTTTGGATGGTGTCTGGATGGTGTCTGGATGGTGTCTGGATGGTGTTTGGATGGTGTCTGGATGGTGTCTGGATGGTGTCTGGATGGTGTTTGGATGGTGTTTGGATGGTGTCTGGATGGTGTTTGGATGGTGTTTGGATGGTGTTTGGATGGTGTTTGGATGGTGTTTGGATGGTGTCTGGATGGTGTTTGGATGGTGTTTGGATGGTGTTTGGATGGTGTTTGGATGGTGTTTGGATGGTGTCTGGATGGTGTTTGGATGGTGTTTGGATGGTGTTTGGATGGTGTTTGGATGGTGTTTGGATGGTGTTTGGATGGTGTCTGGATGGTGTCTGGATGGTGTTTGGATGGTGTTTGGATGGTGTCTGGATGGTGTCTGGATGGTGTTTGGATGGTGTCTGGATGGTGTCTGGATGGTGTTTGGATGGTGTTTGGATGGTGTCTGGATGGTGTTTGGATGGTGTTTGGATGGTGTCTGGATGGTGTTTGGATGGTG